>CM024761.1:41578988-41909014 GCA_014218235.1 Colocasia esculenta | reverse complement strand
CACTTATATCATTGCCCGCACATTGAGATATAAATCCTACTAGGCTAGTTTGCTCATTACCTACTTTTAACCATTCTAGGTGATTATGAAATTCAAGAAGAGGAGCAAGTCGAGGATGGGAATGCATCCGAGTGATGAGTGTTCCATCTATATGTCTAGCTATAGTTCATATTTTGAGTGTTAGATGCATGTAGTAGGAAGTGAGGAATAAATGTACTTTTCCTTTTATTGAGTCTTAGTCCTGTTACACAATGTTTAAGAATTGTATTAGTTCACCACGATACAATGAGATGTGATTTGAATGCAACTTTCATTGAGTTCAATATTTGGGCCCTATTATGATGTTATGTTGTTACACATTTAGTGCTTGCTAGCTGGAGGCTTATTTGTCGACTGTTCACGTCTCGGAATATCGACTCGAATTATCCAAATATTACCTGCTGCGTAATTCTCAAGACGTGACAATCATACATCATGACTATTTATTTTGAATTTAGAACCATCAAACATGCATATTTTACCCTTAACAGAAATTCTATAATTCGTAATTATTTTCAGAAAGTTAACAGAAATTTGTGGTTTTAACCATGGTTGGCCGCGGAATGGCCAAACCACACCGTGCCTGGGGTTTTGCGAGCCCAGGCACAATCGGGTCACCCCAATGGGGTGACCCGGTGTGCTGCGGCGGCACGCCGCGGTTTGGTCCGGTCTGTTAATTCTATTTTTTTTTCATATCTCTCTCATATCTGGTGTATTTAAGTGATCTAAATAGTGTGTAATTGAGATAAAATTTTAAACATAAACTAATTAAGATATGATACAAACTATAGTAATTTTAGTTTAATTTTTTAAATTAATTTTTTGTCAAGTAAAATTGTCCCAAAAACCATTAGATCAACTTAATCTCAACATCTATGGGATCTAATGGTGTCTAATTCAGATAAATTTCTAACATAAGTTAATTAATAGATGATACAAATTATAGTAATTTTATTTTATTTTTTTAAATTAAATTTTTGTCAAGTAAAAATTGTCCCAAAAATCATTAGGTCAACTTAATCTCAACATCTATGCATCAATAACTCATGATATTTATATTTTTAGAATCAGTATATTTCTCTAGTAATTATGATGACTTAAAATTTGACTTTATTTTCAAAACTAAATATCATTCTGTTGAACTGCACAGAGGGTTCGCTGTACCGCGGCAAATCTTGTGTGGACTTAAGAGGTCTAAATGGTGTCTAATTCAGATGAAATTTCAAACATAAACTAATTAATAGATGATACAAATTATAGTAATTATAGTTTAATTTTTTAAACAAATTTTTTGTCAAGTAAAAATTATCTAAAAAATCATTAGGTCGACTTAATCTCAACATCTATGCATCAATAATTCTTGATATTTTATATTTTTAAAATAAATATATTTTTCTAGCAATTATGATGACTTCAGGTTTGACTTTATTTTTGGAACCGAATGTCGTCCCGTTGAAGTATACACAATCAAAGATAGTACCAAAATTATATTAATAATATGAAAATATTTTAAAATTAAATATAATTATTTTTTATATAAGTGATCATGTCTTACGTATAATTTACTCTCTTTTTTAATTTCTTAGTGTCATATTAATATGTTATTATACATTTTATGACGTTACAGTTTTGTTTCTATTTTCGGATTATTGGTGTTGATCTAATGGAATACATTGGTCATATCATGAACAACTTTCATGAAGAGCCCAAAGATTAGATCATCCTCGTTCAGGTTGTATAGGAGAGGCCGCATTCATTGCTAGTTTGGATCAAGGTCAAGAATAATCCATTGTATCTTAAAGCACAGACATTCATTTGATGTGATTCTAGTTGGAGCTTGTAGAGAAAGTCGTGGGGAACAACTTTCATGAAGAAGTCTCGAAGAGATATACCCTCGTTTGACATGTGGAAGGCATGGTAATCATATATATATATATATATATATATATATATATATATATATATATATCATGATATGAGAGAGAATGTGAAGAATAATCTACTATAACTTTGGACATAGACCACCAATTGAGGTGATTCCACTTCGAGGATGAAGCTGAAAAGGAATAGAACAACTTTGATGAAGACCTCGTGAGCATATCAACCCCTTTTCAGACTGTAGAAGGCATGATATCCTTGATAGTTCTAGAGGATATGAGAGAGAAAGGGAAGAGAGAAATGGTGCATGTATGAGAAGAGATGGAAAGTCTATCTTGAGTTTGGATGGAGAGTTTTCTTTTGAAGTTTGCTCATTTTAAATATTCATCAAGTCATAAAACTAAAAAAACAAATCAAACAAGCCATTTTCCCATCGTATCTCAATGGTACAGTACTGTACCTTACCACGGAGAATGCGGCATGACCGATCCAGGTGGTACGACGAACCTTGGTTTTAACCTAATATCAGAACATCCATAAATTTTATGACATGTGCAAACATTCAAAAATCTCTGAAAATCACCTCACATAATGAAATCCACAGTTCTATAAAAACCAGATGAACTTGATGGCAAGAGGCTTGCCATCAGGGTGGGTTAATGGCACAATCGATTGTCGTTAACTCAAGAACTTGGTGGCAACAAGGTTGCCGTCAACCTCCTGTCTGCAGACAGTGCGAACATAGGAAAACACAAAATTTGGTTGTTCATGACACGATCTAAAAATCCTGAAAAATACCTAAACTCTAGGTGATAGGTCTAGGGACGAAACCCCTAAGTTACTTACCTCTCTAAAAATCTCTGAAGATCAAATTTTGGCGCTGAAGCCCTCCTCGGCCAAGCTAAAGAGGTGATGTCCTTCGCCTTAATCTGACCTCCACGCTCGTGCAATCGATCCCCCAGAGTTAGGAGAGCTCCTCCACTTCTAGTAGAACCTTCCAAATGCAGAAGATCATCGGAGAAGCCTTTAGATCGCCGAATCAAGCCTCTCAACCCTCTCTTTTTCTCTCCCTAGAACCCAAATAGTCCTAGGTGAGAAAAGCCCTCTTCTAACCGAGATGTTTCTGTTATATAGACAATAGAGTCAGGGTAAACCTAGGTCTTAAGAGTCCTGACCGTTGGGGATACATTTCCTAAATGAACTCTGGAGGAAACAGGGTAGTTTCAAATTTGAAATCCCAAATGCAGGCGGAGAAGTAAACGGGCACATTACTACCGTCAACCAGAAATAGGCATCAATCGATGTGGACGTCTATTTCTTCCCCGAACCTAAATAGCCCTAGGTGAGAAAAGCCTTCTTCTAACCAAGATGTTTAGGTTATGTAGACAATAGAGTCGGGGTAAACCTAGGTCTTAAGAGTCCTAATCATTGGGGATACATTTCCTAAACAAACTCCAGAGAAAATGAGGCAGTTTCAGATCTGAAATCCCAAATGAAGTCGGAGAAGTAAACGGCCACATAGCTGCTGTCAACTAGAAATAGGCGTCAATTGATGTGGACATCTATTTCTTCAAGCCACAGAGTCAACGGCACAAAAGTTGCCGTCAACAGGCTCTTAACATCAAGGGATGTGGACGTTAAACAGGTATATCAAGCTGAACACATAAACATCAAAACATATATAATATGCACCGAAATTGAGGGCCCTACACCCTCTCCCCCTAAAGAAAAACTTTGTCCTCGAAGTTAGAACAGAAATACTAACCAAATAAATGGGGATATTACTTCTTCATGCGGTCCTCAAGCTCTTATGCAGCCTCCTCCCGTGAGAAATTTCCCCAAAACACCTTCACGGATGCAATAGCCTTGTTCCTGAGGTGTTGAACCTTCCGATCTAGGATAGCTACTGGTTGCTCTACATAAGACAAGTCTGGCTGAATCTTCACTGACTTGTGACTGATAACATGTGACGGATCTCGCATGTATCTCTTGAGCATAGACACGTGGAAGACTGGGTGCACACTTGCTAGCACTGGGGGTAAAGCTAGCTCGTACGCCACGCTACCCATCCGCCTGAGAATCTCAAACGGGCCAATGAATCTCGAACTCAACTTGCTATGCCTTCCAAAGCTAAACACGCCTCGAGTAGGTGAAACCTTGAGGAAAACATGCTCGCCAACCTCGAACTCTAAGTCCTTCCTTCTATTGTCGGTGTAGCTCTTCTGCCTATCATGCGCTACAACCAATCTCTGCTGAATGAGCTGAATCTTATCCGATGTTTCTTGCACCAATACAAGTCCAACCAAATTCCTATCACCTATCTCCTCCCAGCACAAAGGAGGTCTACAGGCCGACCATACAAAGCCTCGAATGGAGCCATGACAATACTCGCATGAAAACTATTGTTGTAAGTGAACTCCACAAGAGGTAGGTGACACTCCCAATCGCCCTTCCAATCAAGCACGCATGCTCTCAACATGTCCTCGAGCATTTCAATCGTCCTCTCGGACTGGCCGTCTGTCTGAGGGTGAAATGCCGAACTAAGCTTCAACTGAGAACCCAAAGCCTCCTGAAGACCCTGCCATTGCCTCGATGTAAACGGCGGGTCTCTGTCAGAGATAATAGACTTCAGCACACCATCCAGTCTCACAATACTCCCAACATACAGCCTAGCCAAGCTCTTCACAGACTGGTTCTTCTTCATGGGCAAGAAGTGAGCAGTCTTGGAGAAACGGTCTACAACCACCCAAATCGAGTCATTGCCCTTAGTTGATCTGAGAAAACCCGTCACAAAATCCATTGTGATTGCTTCCCACTTCCAAACAGGTATCTCAATCTTCTGCATAAGGCCTGATAGTCTCTAACGCTCGGCCTTAACCTGCTAACACATCAAACATCTGGATACAAACTCATCCATATCCTTCTTCATGCCTGACCACCAGAAGGATCTCTTCAAATCCTGGTACATCTTGGTGTTGCCTGGATGAATAGAGAACTGATATTTGTGAGCTTCTACAAGTACTCGCTCACAAACTTCCACTATATCTGGTACACATACTCAGTGCTGAAATCTGTTGATACTGTCCTCATCTCGAGCAATGCCTGCCTTGCCCACCATCTCCTGATGTCTAGGATGAACTCCCTATTGCTCAATCACCTCGTCCAACACCATGGATCGGATAGACATATGTGCCACGAAAGCCTGACACAACTATGGCTCTAGCTCAGTCATAGCACATACTGCATCCTCTAGCATCTTCCAATCCTGCCGAAGTAATGACCTCTTCCTGCTAAGCACATCTTCCATGACGTTCGCCTTCCCTGGATGGTACTGAAGCTGGAAGTCGTAGTCCTTAAGGAACTCTATCCACCTTCTCTGCTGCAGGTTCAACTCCTTCTCAGAGAAAAGGTACCTCCAACACTTGTGGTTAGTGAACACCTCGAACTTGACACTATAAAGGTAGTGTCTCTAGATCTTCAATGCATGGACCATAGCCGCTAGCTCCAAATCATGGGTCAGATAGTTACGCTCATGCTCCTTTAATTGGCGAGAAGCATAAGCAACTATCTTACCATTCTGCATCAACACACATCCAAGGCCTATTTGGGAAGCATCAGAATAGATACCAAAACCCTCAGCACCACTAGGGAAGATCAACACGGGTGCAGATGTCAGCCTTGTCTTCAGCATCTAGAAACTGCTCTCACAATCATCAGACCACACATACATAACCCCTTTCCTGGTTAGCTTAGTCAAAGGTGCTGCGATAGAGGCAAAGCCTTCAATGAATCGCCTGTAATAGCCTGCTTACCTAAGAAAACTCCTGATCTCAGATGGTGCCCTCGGAGTCTCCCACTCTAACACCACCTGAACCTTTGTCAGATCAACAGCAACTCCAGCGCCTGAGATAACATGCCCAAGGAAGTGAACCTCGCGCATCCAGAAGTCGCACTTGCTGAACTTAGCATACAACTTGTGCTCTCGAAGAACCTCCAGAACAATCCTCAGATGCTCACGGTATGTAGCCTCATTAGGAGAATAGACTAACACATCATCTATGAACACCACTACAAAGCTATCCTAATATGGCCTAAACACCCTGTTCATGAGATCCATGAATGCTGCAGGGGCGTTAGTCAGACTAAATGGAAGCACAAGAAACTCATAGTGTCCATAGCGGGTCCTAAATGCAGTCTTGGACACATCTTCTCCCCTGATCCTCAACTGGTGGTCGCTAGACCACAGATCTATCTTGGAAAACACAGATGCATTATGCAGCTGATCAAACAAATCATCTATGCACGGCAAGGGGTACTTGTTCTTCACTGTCACCTGATTGAGCTTCCTGTAATCGATGCACAGCCTGAGGGAACCATCTTTCTTCTTCACGAATAGCATAGGTGCGCCCCATGGTGACACACTAGGGCGAATGAACCCCTTGTCCAGCAAATCCTATAACTACTTCCTCAGCTCAGCTAACTCTACAGGTGCCATCCGGTAGGGAGCCTTAGAGATGGGTGAGGTGCCTGGAAGCAACTCTATAGTGAACTCTATCTCCCTTGCTGGAGGCAATCTAGACAAATCATTTGGGAACACGTCTGGAAACTCCAGCACAACCTCCATCTCCTCTAGGGTAGGTGACTGATCAGCCTTAGGAACTAAGACCACACTAGCAAGAAAAGCGTCACAACCCTTGTTCACCATCTTCATAGCCTTCATGCGGAGTTCACAAACCTTCCCGCTAGATTCCTTGGCAACGGATGTGAGAACTCATCCTCTCCAGGAATATGGAAAGTAATCTTCTTCCCTCTGCAATCAACCAAGGCATAGTGCTCCTCAAGCCAATCCAGACCAAGTATAGCATCATAGTCGTTCATCTTGAGCAAGTAGTAGAACCCGAACAAGCCTCGCTCCTCAATGCACACAGGTAAGGATGGAATGCACTTTCTGGTCGCTACCGAACCTACTAGTGTGTGGACAGACAAGAGAACCTCTAACTTATCTGCCTCGACTCCAGACTGTGCTGCTAATTGCTTAGCAAACCTCTCGAAAATAAACGAGTGTGTAGCAACCATATCAAACAA
Source organism: Colocasia esculenta (assembly GCA_014218235.1). Lineage (NCBI taxonomy): Eukaryota > Viridiplantae > Streptophyta > Magnoliopsida > Alismatales > Araceae > Colocasia > Colocasia esculenta. The sequence goes on along the minus strand of CM024761.1, from coordinate 41,902,012 downwards.
CACTCGAGCCTGCACACCCATGACTAAGACCATACCTTCTGTGATGTTCTCGGCCTGCTCTACATCCTCACGAGCTAGTGCATACACTCGGGCTTGGGCCGGAGGCGTTCCCAGTTTCCTTGTCACTGGTGCCACTGTTGTGGCTCCTCTCTAAGCAAACTGCTGAAGTCTGGGGTAGTCTCGGATCTGGTGCTCGGTGCTGCCACACTTCAAGCATATCCCTACAAGATTCCAACACTCGGATCCACCATGTGTCCTTCCGCAATAAGGACACACCTTCTTATCGCTGGGCATGAAGCTGGGTATCTGTGGTGCAACCGCTTGCTGACTCGGAGCTGCTAGAGAACGCTGTGGCGACTAGTACACTGCTGCCTTCTTGTCCTGCCTCTGGAAAGGTGGCGCTGACCTCTTCTGAGCTGCCCTCTTCTCCTCTAAGTATTGATCCGTCTCACTCTCCTGCCTGCTTGCTACACTGAGAGCCTCGTCCAAAGTCCGATGGCCAAAAGTAACCAGTCTCGACCTGAGTGATAGTTTGAGCCCTATCACAAACTACTTGGCCTTCCTGTGCTCATATGCACTAATATAGGGAGCATACTTTGAAAGCTCAGCAAACCTGACCTCGTACTCTAGAACCGTCGTGGAGCCTTGTATGAGAGATAGAAACTCTTGCTCCATCTTGTCCTGAATGTGCTTAGGAATGAACTTGGCCCGAAAGAGTCTAGTAAACTCGTTCCAAGTCACCTCTATAGCACAATCCTCGTACCTCGTACGTAGCATAGAGGCCCACCAAACATCAGCTCTCTGCTGCAAAATACAACCCATTAGCACCAACCAAACTAAAATCTTAACCTTACACAAGTACATATACTCTACGTACCTGTAGCATGTAAATAGCTAGGCTAACTTTATCCTCTTCTGCATACCTAATAGCCCGGAAAATCTTCTCCACCTCTCTCATCCATCTCTCTGCCAAAGGGGTTGACTCTCCCCCTTAAATGAACGTGGAGCCATCCTCTTAAACCTCTCCATGATGGACAGACCACCATAGCCAAGCTCCAGAGGAACTGAAGCTGGAGCCTAAGCCTGAGACAACAAGCAACACAAAAGCAATCATACAACCAACAAAACAGACTACTCCCTATTTAACCTGTGCCTGCAACTGAGCCTGCAACACAGCCTACATCTGAGCCTGAGTCTGCATCGCTTGGACCAGGCCTTGCATGAACACACCATAGTCTACAGGTGGTGGTGGAGGAAGTACCGTGGGACCCTGGGGTGCTGGGGCCTGCTGCTCACCTCTCTCCTCACGCCTCTACTCATCCTCCCGAGCTTGGGTACTGCGCCTACCACGGCTCGCCATTGCCTATAAAACAATTAACTTAGTTAGAATCTAAGTTACTTAGTCCTAACCATTTTCCTAACTATCTTTAATCCATTATCAAGTATTTTCCACATGTATGGACTAATTCTATAAAGACTTTGAAATATTGTGTAGATGATGGCTTATTTATGTACAATCTCAACCTGTTGCTCTGATACCAATCTCTGTAACGACCCTCTTTATATCGGTACAATTATACCAATCCACATCGATATAAAGTGTGCCGTCATAGTGGGACATGTACCCAACACAACACAGTAGGTAGAGATGTACATAAATAACAAAGGAAAGTACAGCAGAAATAAAAGAGATTCTTATTCCATCATCATTACACACATTCCATAGTCTATATAGTAGCAATGAAAATAAACAAAGTCCATGATTATACAAGTCCATAACATAATATTGTTCACATACTAGTAAAAGAATGTGCAATCTAATAACTAATCCTCCACAAGCTCCGCTACTCCTCTCGCTCGGAGTCGCTCCTCACAATGTCCTCCTCAAACACGGGGACACATGTTTCACCTGTATGTTAAAGCAGGTATGAGTCTTCACAAAGACTCAGCAAATAACCCATTGGCACATCCTTACACATATCACATTCATGCTATCCAAATTAGCAACAAGAGTAATCTTACCACATGGTTCATGTCTTAACAAACAAGTATACATGAATAACCTATAACATCTATGTACACATGGTCTTAGCTTTAAATATGATATCAAATACAACTCATTCACAACATTTTTCCAATTAACTTGATCATGAATTAAACACATGGTTACTAACAAGCCTAGCATGATATCTATCACTTTTCACATGTTTTTATATCACATAATCTCACATTTTTCTTGCTGTTTTAACATAAATAAAACATAATTACATGGGTTCACATCATTTCACATTGTATCACATTAGCACATCACTTTCACATGCACACTTTGCACATTCACACATATTACACATTTTTACACATTATCTTTCTTTTTCCGTGACACATAGTCTGAACCACCATAAAGAAGGACACATATATCACATAACACATACCCGTCACTTAGGCATTATAGTGATGAATCTTGGTAACTGCGCAGAACCGGGAGAAGTCTTCTCCACCCTAACCAATGGTACTTGTCCACCTCCAAGATTTCATCATGATCCCACTAGATATCACATACACAGTGAGCCTTCCCATAGGGACTTTTCTATAGTACAGCTCCACAACATTCTATGGTAGCAGTGTCAATTTCGGTACACATTTCACTTAATCACATTATTTCAATTAATCACATGATTTACATCATTTTACATGCACTATTTGGTCAATTCACATGCATACCATTCGAACACATATACTTCAGTTTACAGAACCTATCATGACTGTCTAATAGTATTAAATCATACATAATAGTACCTAAACATGATACTAATCACTGGAAATTGTCGTTTCTTGAATAAGCATGCATAATATGGCTTTTAATACCTTTATAATTGCAAACAGTACCTATGGATATCAAAATAGTCCCAAATTTTAATCATAAACCCTACGCATGGAACATATCATATGGGTAATTTTTCAGAATTTTCATGATAGTAACTCTATTTTAACATTTAACAGGGATCTCCTGCAGCTTAATAAGATAATTCAATCTAACATGATAAATTGTAATCAGTCGGGTCTAATAGCCTCAAAACATGAAAACAGTAACCCTAGTTTTAGGTAAATTTTATGTAGCAATATCATACATCATGACTATTTATTCTGAATTTAAAACCATCAAACATGCATATTTTACCCTTAACATAAATTCTATAATTCATAATTATTTTCAGAAAATTACAAAAAATTGTGGTTTTAACCTAATATCATACCTGAACATCCATAAATTTTTATAGCATGTGCAAACATCCAAAAATCCTCGAAAATCACCTCACATAATTAAATCCACAGTTCTGTAAAAACCAGATGAACTTGACGGCAAGGGGCTTGCCGTCGAGGGTGGGTTAACGGCACAATCGTTTGCCGTTACCTTTTTTCTGCAGACAGTGCAGACCGAACACAGGAAAACACAGAATCTGGGGGTCCAAGACACGATCTAAAAATCTCGAAAAATACCTAAACTCTAGGTGATAGGTCTAGGGACGAAACCCTAAGTTACTTGCCTCTCTAAAAATCTCTGAAGATAGGATTTGGCGATGAAGCCTTCTTCGGCAAAGCCAAAGAGGTGATGTCCTTCGCCTTAATCTGACCTCCACGCTCGTGCAATCGAACCCCCGGAGTTAGGAGAGCTCCTCCACTTCTAGTAGAACCTCCCAAACGTAGAAGATCGCCAGAGAAGCCTTCAAATCACCGGATCAAGCCTCTCAACCCTCTCTTTTTCTCTCCCCGGAACCTAAATAGCTCTAGGTGAGAAAAGCCCTCTTCTAACCAAGATGTTTAGGTTATATAGATAATAGAGTCGAGGTTAACCTAGGTTTCAAGAGTCCTAACCATTGGGGATACATTTCCTAAATGAACTCCAGAGAAAACGGGGTAGTTTTAGATCTGAAATATGAAACACAGCTGGGGAAGTAAACGGCCACATAGCTGCCATCAACCAGAAATAGTCGTCAATCGATGTGGACGTCTATTTCTTCCCCGGAACCCAAATAGCCCTAGGTGAGAAAAACCCTCTTCTAACCGAGATGTTTAGGTTATATAGACAATAGAGTCGGGGTAAACCTGGGTCTTAAGAGTCCTGACCGTTGGGGATACGTTTCCTAAACGAACTCCGGAGAAAACAGAGCAGTTTCAAATCTGAAATCCCAAATGCATCTGGAGAAGTAAACGGCCACATAGCTGCCGTCAACCAGAAATAGACGTCAATCGATGTGGACGTCTATTTCTTCTGACCACATAGTCAATGGCACAAAAGTTGCCATCAACATGCTCTTAACGTCAAGGGATGTTGATGTTAAACAAGGATTTCGGGCTGAACACATAAACATCGAAACATAGATAATATGCACAGAAATTGAGGGCCTTACATGTTTAGTTGTCGCGGTGTCCCTAGGAGACATGTTCTTGTCGCAGTTCATTGACCCGTCACGTTAAGGTCCTTAACGCGATACGTTGCCCTGTCGCGACTTGAGTGCCGAAGGCTTGAGGCCTTGTCCGGCGACCCCTTCTCCCCTTTCCTCCTTCCCCTCTCTTCTCGTCCCCCTTCGGCGGTGCTCTGCCTCCCTCTCTTCCCCTTTGTGTGTTTCAGGCGTGGAGGAGGGCTGTGCTCGTGTCCCGGATGTTGTGGAGCTTGCGTAAAGTGAGGAGGAGATGGCCAATCCGATGTGACGGGCCCTTATGGGTTCGTTTCTTCGTTTAAGGTAAGGATTGCTTGAACTCTTATCGATCCGGGTGGATTGGGAGCCCCTCATGGTTTGTAGATAGCACTGATTGCCTTTCCATGCTCCCCTTCCCCGTGTGGTGTGTCTGTAGTATGTGGGTGGCCTCGGGATAGAGCATCCTATGGGTCTGCCTCTCTGTTGGTGTCGCGACGGTGGTGGGCATCGTGACACCAGAAGAGGCATCTGCCCGGTCAGAAGTGACCTTGTCATGTAGCCTTGATCCGTCGCGATAGGATCACTATCGCGATGCATTTTCCTATAGCGACAGGGTTGCTGTCACGGTGCCCTTCCTCGTCGCGATAGTATCGCGATGGCCAAGGGGGATGCGACAGTATCTATGTTGCCTTGGGTGTTTCCTTGGCCCCGGTTGGGGTGTCGGTGTGTGCCCCAGGGCAGGCTTGCCCTTAGGACCTTCAGGTGGAGAACACGGTAGGTTCCCTCACTATGTTCAGTTACCGAAGGTGACACCTTCGTAGCCGTGTCCTAGCGGCGGTGCCAGGAGGGTCGCATCTATCTAATAATCGATTAACCACTAGCCTATTGATTATTAGTAGAGCGATGGGCTTTTCGTACTGACTGGTGGTGTTCCGAGGTTCTAGCTTGCTTGTGCATGCCTTGGTTATCCGACGACCCTCTCGAGGGTCCGTGTGTGCCTCGTGCTTGATGGACCTGTCGTGGGTTACAAGCTAGTAGTTCGGTATAGTTTTTGTTATACTTGCCCCGCCTGTTCGCCCGGTGCTTGGCACTTGAGGGCTTGTCCCATTCAAAGGTTGTGTCCATTGCCTGGGACCCCCATCCTTGGGATCCTGTTGAGGGAGTGCTCTGGGATACTAGTGTGCTCGAGTTGGCATCCAAGTTGGTGGACTCTAAAGTGAAGGGGAAAATGAGGTTTGGATAGCGGTGCCAAGTCATTTGTAGAGCTCTCTTGTATGGGACAGGAATCTGAGGTCGTCGAGGTCTTTTCTTCCCAGTGCGGCCCAGACAGTCCTTCTTCTCACTACCTCTCTCTGTATTGGTTCCGGAGCCACGTGGTGGTGCTAGGCATGGGGCTGCAGCTTGGTCACGCTGCGGTGGTGTGTGCATTCTTGTGATGTTCCGTGGCAGCTCTATCTCGCTCTTCCGGGAGGTTAGAGGAGAGAGCCAGGCTGGCGAGTAGAGAGGGTGTGGACGGTGTGTCCTCCTCTTAGCTGTCAATGGCGGTGGCTTGGTTGCTGTTGTTGTGACGACGTTTCCTAGCATGACTCGTTGCCCTAGCCTGCACGGTGGTTGTAGCCAGGAGGTGTTTGGATTCCGTGGGCGTTGTTGGCTTGGCCTTGTCGACCCGTGCTTCTGGTGGTTTCTGCTTCACTGTTCTCTCAGTTATGTAGTCCCATTCTTTGGTGCCAGTTTGTGGTGGCCTCGGCGTGTGTGGTTTTCCGACCTCACGGTGTGCCCAGGGTTCAGGGTGGTTCTGCTTGTGAGCCATCGACCTTGTGGAGGTCTGAGGTGGTCATGCTTGTGGTAAGACATTCTTCTCACATGGTTGCTCTGGGGTCTCTATGAGACCCCTGTCTCGACGGGCGTGTCGAGACTTGGTTCCATGTTGTGCTTGACTCCGTTGGTTTCTGCAGGAGTCGTACGTATGTCACGACCTTGGTTGGTGGTTGTGGCATTGTGTTGTTCTATTCTGCTGCTTTGTAGTACCCTACTGTAGGTGTTCCTTATTTTATAGCTTTCTAGTGTAGTTTCCTATTTTCAGAGTTTCTACTGCTCTGGCTGGTGAGGGACTAGTAAGCCCTACTTGGCCTTGTTTGCGAAGCTTACCCCCCTAATCCCTTTATCTAGGGGCTCGTCGTAGTGGGAGCTCGGTGTCAGACGGGTTGTGGAGGCGACTGTGGCGCTGTGTGCTATCAGGAGCAGTGAGAGCGTGTGTTGTGAGCTCTTATACTTGAGTGAGTTGAGAGTTGTGCTTTGCAAGTTCTCGGGGGTGCCCCTTAAGGACTGCACATTTCTTCTTGCATCTGTACTTTTATTTGGGACTTGTTGTACAAACTTTTGTATACTTTATATCTTGTTATAATTATTTGAAATCAGTACACATCTCACTAGTCTATTTCTTCTAACCCTTTCGGGTCTTCGGATCCGTGGGTGGCGGTGCGAACTTCGGGTCCCCTAGCGGGGTGGGTCGGGAGGTCGGGTCATTATAGTGGTATCCGAGCATGAGTCTATTGAGTTTGTTGTACGAGTTAATAACTATAGTTGTCCCAAGGAAAGGTACTAGTATGCTGCTGACACCATCCGTCTAGTGTTAGAATTGTGCTTTCAATTGTTTTGTCGGTGTGTGGCTTCCCTGCAAGGTTCGTGTGCATGCTACAGGAGGGTTGCAACTGTTACTATGTCTCGTGCGTGGCGAGTGTGGTCGCTCGGTGTGTTCGTGCCGTGGTGGTGTGGTTGGCGGTGGACTCACTGGCAGTGGTCTTCCTCGTACGGAGGATGATTGCAGGCAAGTCTAGGTGCAGTGCTCCTTGTTGTCTTTGGCTCAATTGGATTCGCGTGTGCCACTGTAGCTGAGACAGCCTGTGCGTGGTGTGACCTTCTCGGGGCAAGGTTGTTTTCTGTGGAACCGGTCGAGGTGTCCTACCTTGTTGACTATCCCCTATTGTTGGGTGTGTGATGAATTGGGTGTGTTGGTTCTTGTCTTGCGTCGTGTGTGTTGTGCTCTACTTAGTCGGCGTCATTGCTCGAGCTAAGCAGCTGTCCTATGTGTCGTGTTGCATCACTGGTTGAGTGCTGCGACACGTGGTTGTGCTCGTTTGTCAGCCTTGTGCTGGCTAGCTGTGAGCTCCGGTGAGGTGCTCCTAGAGTTCCTTTATGTTGGTTCTGGTGGAAGTGAGGTTTCCCAAGAGCCGTGTTGTGCTCGTTTCTGGTTGTTGTTGCATTTCCCTCTGGGTTGAGGTGCATCGCTTGGTTGCCCTGTGTTCTGGTAGGGTTTCCCAAAACCGTTTGTTGTTGTCTTGATGTGGGTTTCTCCCAGGACTATTCTGTACTCATTTCTGTTGTTGCTATGCTACCTTAGGGTCTGAGGTATGTTGTTGATTTGGCTGGTGTGTTCTGGAGGGTTTTCCCAAAACTGTGCCCTGGTGGTTCTGGTGGAGGTTCTCCCAGGACTAGCTTGCGTTGCTTTTTCTTGTTACGGTGTTCTCTCTGAATGTCTGTATTGTTTGGCCATTTGGGGTGTGCGTTCTGGTGAAGGTTCCTCCCAGGATCGCCCTTTATTGTTTATGGCAGAGGTTTTTCCCAGGAGTGCTCTTTATTCATTTTACACCGTCATTGTGTTGCCCTTGTGATTTGAAGTTTTTTGTTTGGTTTGGTTGTTTGTTCTGGTGAAGTTCGTTAGGATGACTTTCTGTCGTTCCTAGTAGAGGTCCTTCCTAGGGCTGCTTCGTGTTGCTTTGGTTGTCGCTGCTCTCTCTCTCTCTGTAGAGATGAATTGTCATTGTTGATGGTTGGACTGTCTGCGTTATAGTCTACTTGCGAGTTTCCGGTCAAGGTGTGGTGCCTTTGACCATCCTTCTGGCTACTGTGTTGGCCAGCGTGCCTCATTGTTCGTTTCCAAGTTTCTCGATTATGCTAGTGAGACTGTGTGTCTCCATGGCTCGGATGGTTTGCTTCGTTTCTTGCACCCAACGTGCTCTTGCAGATGGTGGTTTGGTGAGTGCAGTCGGCGTCTGGCTGGTGGTGCTTCTTGTGGATGTGCTAGTCTTCTATTATGGTTTTATCGCTCTCTCGTCGGTGGAAGAGACTCGTTGCGTGTCTCCTTCCTTTGCTTTTCATTGGTTGCTCAGAGTGGTGATGCTCCGCTGTTGTTTGTGTCGCCATGGTGTGCATCGTTGAGACCTTCTAGTGGAGTTATCTTCCCTTGAGTAATTTTTTGGTTGAGTTGGTTGCTCCCCTCGTGTTGTTGTTTCCTTGTGGCACCATTGGTCGGTGGAACTATTTGTGTCGTTTATCATTGAGATGGTTTGTTGCTGCCTACCTGGAAAATTTAGGGCATTGGGTCCCTGTTGGTTTGGTGCGAGGTAGTATCATTTTCTTATTGGGTTGCTTGTGTGAGCGTTGCTCCATTGTGCATTGGTTTTTCTTGATTGGCTTTGCTTATGCCAACGTTATTTTAGTGTGTGCTCAATTGTGCCTCAGCTTGTGCGATGGAGGCTTTTTGCGTCGTCGTTTTGGTATTTGGCCTCCCTATCAGTCGTGATGGAGGTGGTGCTTCTTGTTCTTGCGCGCCAGGGAGTTGCTGCGATCTTTTGCTCTCCATGCGGCAAAGTCGGTGCTCTGTGTTTTGTGTGTGCTTTTTTTTGAGTCGACGTAGTTGTTTGCGCCCTTAAAGTTGTTGGCTTTTCGTGCGCTTCTCTTGTAGGTCTCTAGTGGAGAGTCCCTTCAATGGGCCCTATGTCATCTCGAGCTGTTGGTGCAGTTGTGTGCACTGCTCCTTGAGCATTTTTCGATGCTTCGTGTTTTTATGCCTCAAGGGTTGGGGCCACTTTGGCCTGTTATGTTCCTTCAGGCTTACAGTTCTTTGCGTGTGGCTTTTGATAGGTCTCTTGTGGAGAATCCTTTCTATTAGCCTGTGTTGTTTTGGTTGTTGGTGTACCTGTGTTGCACTTTGCTTAGTTCTTGTGCATGTGGTAGCACCGTGTGCTCGTGCTCGAGTGTTTTGGTTTTGTGCCTTCTGGAGCCTCAGTGCATTGAGTTGTACCTTGGGTGGCGTTGGTGCTTGCGATAGCACTATGTGCTGTGTCGTGAGCTTTGTGTGTTGGTTCATGAGTTTGCTTAGTGTTGGAGGCGTTGAGCTTTCCGCCTCTGGGACACTTAGTGTTTGTAAGGCCCTCGAATTTTATTGCATTATTGTATGGCATGTAGATAATTCATGTTGTGTATGTATGTATGTATGTATCTATGTATGTATTAATTAGTGTACTTATGTGTGCATGTATATAATAAATAATGTATGTATTGCTTGATGGTAGTGTGTACACAAAACTATATAGGTATTACATGTATATATGCATGATGTACATGGGTTTCTGCATGTTTTAGACTTCTGGCCGAAGGCCAGATTGGCGTCAATCCCATAGCCATTTATGTGGTGTCAGCGTCAACCCCATGGACGCCAACACTAATCCCAACGTCAACGATATAGACGCCAACTTCTCTGACCTACATGCGTTGCAGAGCCAGAAATTCCGAAGGCAAGGCAACTCACCCATTGGGGAGCTGTTTCCCAACGGTCTGAGAGCCATCCTATCACCCTGTGCGTGGGAGAGAAGCCTCTCCCATATAGCTAAACCCGAATTTGCTTCCCCAGCCCTTCACCTTGCCTTTTTACAAGAGAGAAAGAAGAGAAGAAACCCTACTTTCTGACTGAGGAAAACCCCCACCTTTGCAAACCTAAAACTGAAGATCCAAAGCCTGTTCCATGGTTCTGTTGCAAAAAGGAGCTAGCTGGTGTGAAGGAGGAGACTTCCCCGACCGTACCTTGAAGCCATCTTCATTCAAGAACCCGGAGGGAGGTGATCTTGGAGGGTGTTTCGCAACTTCTTGGGACTGCCCAAGGAGAGCTTCTCCAAGCTCTAGATCCATTGGTGTGTTTTTCTAAAGGCAAGTACCCCATTCATAACGTCCCAGTATGTGTCTAGATTGGTTTTACTATTTTTGTATATTTTCCCTCGTGTCCTAGACTCCCAAATTCACCCCATCTTTGGAGCTCGGGTCTGTGTTCTGCACAGACTTGACATTGACGGCAAAGTCCCTTGCCGCTAAGATTATGCTTAGCGTCCATCGACTATGCCGTTTACATTGAATTAGCGGCCAGAGACCACCGCCAAGTTCATCTGGACAGAACAGTGACCTGTTCTGCCCTTCTATACGACTATTTTCGATATGTTTCACGATGAGGATATACTGTAAATCATTTATAGGCTATGTATATTGTTGGTGTGATGGATGTGGTGTGTGGATGGATTATCACGAATGATAGGACTTAATTATTTCATGAAGATACATGTGTGATGAGTTTTAATCTTGTTAAACCATGTTTGCATGATTTAGGACAAGTCTAAATGCCCCAATTTGTAAGGATTATGCATGTGAGGTTCAGTCCCTGTTCTAAATTTCTGATATTATTCCCATGCTTGTGTGAATTATTGTAAAATTTGTTTAGGAAAATAGAGATCATGCTAGGTCATGATAAATTTCCATAAATTAATGGATTGTCCAATAATTCAGGAATGAATTCTGTAGTTCCATGCCTGTTAGGGTTCAGACAGTGAGTGGTTAAAACTGTGCTTGTGTGTAACTCCATGTTAAATCAAATTGCGGATAGCATATGAAAGAAATGTTAGATTTTCTGTAATTTTGTTTTAGCTCAGAAAAATCTGAAATTTTGCATGTGGGATTCTAAAACCGAAAATAGCTTGTGGTTAAACTTTCAGGTCATTTGGACCAGTAGATGATACAATATGAAATTTTCCATGTAAATTGTGAATTTATGCATGCCAATGTGAAACAATTTGATTTAAGTGTAATCCGACCTGATCGGCGATATTTACCTGAATGTAGATTTTGAAATCTGTAGTGTCATGCTAGGAAAACAGAGAAATGTGAATGTGAGTTAGAAAGTGAATGAAATGAGAATGATATGTGGAACCTATGTGTTAAAATCGGTAAAAATGTGTAATGTGTAACTTGTGCAAATGTGCCACTGTTTCCGCAGAGGGCAGTGGAACCGTATCAAGGAAAAGTCCCCCTGAGAGGGTTCAATGTGTAAGTGACCCTAAGGGCATTAGGGGGAAATCTTGGAGGTGGACAAGTACCACTGGTTAGGGTGGAGACTTGTTCTCCCGGTCTGCGCAGTCCAAGAGTCGTCATTGTATTGCCTAGATGGCGTCTATGTGATGTGATGTGTTGTGTCCTTCTTTGGTGGTTTGGACTATGTGTCATGGCACTAAATGTGAAAGTGTAAATGTGAATGTGTAAATGTGCATGTGTTCATGTGTTAATGTGAAAGTGAACAATGTATAATGTGTATGTGTAAAGTGCAAGTTATGTGAATTGGAAATTGTGTAAAGAAAATGTGAGACCAAAATGTGAGGATATGATATTGTAATCCATATTGTGACAAATCTGAAACCATGTTAAATCAGTAGCTTCATTATTTTAGGATCATATTTATATGTGTAAAATGCCTAGAATCCATGCTAGGGACAATTAACAAGTATGTGCACAAAATCCCATGTTTGGTTGTTCACATGTTGTATTTTAAATAACATTGTAGCTCTCATGTGTAGGGTTATGGTTGCTAAATCATGTGAAAACCAGCAAGTTAAAGTATGTAAAATGTTCGTGTACATGCACAAGAATGCGTTGATTCCATGCTAGGTGTGTTTTGGTTCATGTACGTAGGATAATCATGCTAAGGGCTTTCATGTTTTAGTTAAAATGCAAAGTAGAATTTCATGAGTAGGAATGATTAGAGAACATGTGTTAGGAATTTATCTTGATAAGGAAATCTGAAAGCATGCACCATGTGTTTACTTATAGAATTGTCATGGTTGGTTATTCATTCCAAACGTTAAGCATGATGCATGTTGAGTTTTTGCAATGGTGTGTGTAGAGCCTACTATGACATGTACGTGTATGGTATGAGTGGTATTACTTGCTGAGTCTTTAGACTCACTACTTGCTTCGGCGTACAGGTGTAGTTGGTGACGTGGCACCGTTGGAGGAGACGGTGGAGACGGACTCCGAGCGCGGGATTAGTCCTTGGAGTACTTGTGACTTTTGCGTTTCATAGTATGTAAATTGAACGTTGTATTAGCGTTATCATGGAAGGAATGTATAATGGTGGACATCTATGTATTAAATTTTTAGCAATTTAAATTATGTGAACTTTAAGTTCTTTAATGTCATTGCAATTTCATGCATGCTAAATGTGGATGATGAATGAATGAAGACAGTAGTTCTTTTTACTTCCGCTACTCTGTTCTTATATTCACGTGTATCTCAGCTGAATGTATCGTTGGGTAAATGTCCCACTGTGATGACGCTTGCTATACCGACGTGGGTTGGTATAACCGTACCGGTATAATGAGGGCCGTCATAGAGATTGGTATCAGAGCAACCGGTTGAGATTGCACATAAATATACATAAGTCATCATCTTCATTGCATGCTAAGTATGTCCACATGTGTAGAAAACATTAATAAGAAGTGAAAAATAGATAAGAAAATGGTTAGAAGACTTAGTAACCTAGCTCTAATGGTGGCTGAAATTTATTACAGCCATGGCTTCGAGAGGTAGGCGTGGTGGAGCGCCGGCCCGTGAGGACGAGCCACGACGTGACGAGCGGGCGGAGCAGCAGGCCCCGGCACGCCCAGGACCTGTACTTCCCCCACCGCCACCTGTGGACTACGGAGTATTCATGCAAGGTCTGGTGCAAGCCATGCAGACGCAGGCTCATACCCAGGCAGCACTCCAGGCTCAGTTGGAGGCTCAGGTTAGACCAATAAAATGAATTATTATCTATTTTATTTGAATGTTTGATATTATATTGAATATGTATTGCTTGATGTGCACTGTAGCAGGCTCAAGTACCAGCTCAGGACCATGGTGGACCTTCTACCATGGAGAGATTCAAGAGGATGCTACCACCCTCTTTTAAGGGGGAGAGCGATCCGTTGATGGCAGAAAGCTGGATGAGGGAGATAGAGAAGATCTTCCGAGCCATCAGGTGTGCAGAGGACAAGGTCACATTAGCCACCTACATGCTATAGGTATGTGTTTGATTTTGTATGATTGTATGTTTTGATTAGTTAGACTGTTAGTTGGAGCTTACGAAGGTGTATTGCAGGAAAGAGCTGATGTATGGTGGGCTTCATTACTGCGTACTCGATTTGAGGACGGAGCTATCGATGTCGCTTGGGACGAGTTCGTGAGGCTCTTTCGGGCCAAGTTCGTCCCCGAGCATGTGCAAGATTGGATGGAGCAGGAATTCTTATCTTTGGCTCAAGGCTCCATGACCGTGTTGGAATATGAGGCAAGATTTTCTGAACTTTCTAAATATGCACCTCATATCGTGGCAGACGAGCGGAGGAAGACCAAGAAGTTCGTGATGGGACTCAAGCCATCACTGCGGACGAGACTCGTGGCGTTTGACCACCGCACGCTAGACGAGGCCCTCAGTGCTGCTTGTAGGCAGGAGGGAGAGATGGAGCAATATCTGGAGGAAAAGAAAGCTTCGCAGAAGAGGCCAGCGGCGACATTCCAACGGCAAGACAAGAAGAAAATGGTGTACCAGACACCGCAGCGATCCGTGGCAGTCGGCAGTTCTCAGGTACCTTCTGTACGTTCCCCTGGTGTGAAGAAAGAGTGTCCCCACTGTGGGAAGACACACGGTGGTTCCGAGTGTTGGTTGGTAGCGGGTAGACGCTTGAAGTGCGGGAGCAGCGACCACAAGATCAAAGATTGCCCAAGACTTCAACAAGGAGTTCAGCGCGGAGCGCCAGCCCCAGCAGTAGCGGCAGCCGTGCCAGCTACAGGAAGACCAGGAAGGCCTCGAGCCCCAGCTCGAGTGTTTGCTTTAGCTCGTGAGGACGCCGAGCAGGCGGAGCATGTCACCGAAGGTACGGTTTTGCTTTTAGGTGTGCACGCTCGGGTTTTGTTTGATACGGGTGCTACTCACTCATTCATTTTCGAGCGGTTCGCTAGGCAGTTAGCCCTAGAGTCAGGCGTAGAGTCTAAGGATTTAGAGGTCCCTTTGTCTGTGCACACCCCTACGGGTACGGTATCGACTAGGAAGTGCATTCCGTCGTTACCTGTGTGCATTGAGGATAGAGTCCTAGATGGGTGTTTCTTCTTGCTAAAGATGAAGGACTATGATGCTATTCTTGGTCTAGATTGGCTAGAGGAGCACTATGCGTTAGTGGATTGTCGTCGGAAGAGGATCGTTTTCCGCATTCCTGGTGAGGATGAGTTCTCTCACCCCTTGCCAAGGAACTGGACGGGAAAGATGGTCATCTCTACCATGAAGGCGATGCGCATGGTGAACAAGGGTTGTGACGCTTTTCTTGCCAGCGTGGTGTTAGTGCCAGAGGCTGATGAGTCACCTACTCTTGTGGAGATTGAGGTAGTGCAGGATTTTCCAGACGTCTTTCCTGATGACCTGTCTGGATTGCCACCGGATAGAGAGATAGAGTTTACCATAGAGTTGCTTCTGGGCACCTCTCCTATCTCGAAGGCTCCATATCGGATGGCACCTGCGGAGTTAGCCGAGTTGAGGAGGCAGTTGCAGGAGTTGCTTGATAAGGGATTTATTCGCCCTAGTGTTTCCCCTTGGGGCGCACCTGTATTATTCGTCAAGAAGAAAGACGGGTCACTTAGGTTGTGCATTGACTATAGGAAGTTGAACCAAGTGACTGTGAAGAACAGGTATCCCTTACCTCGTATTGATGACTTGTTTGACCAGTTGCGAGATGCATCAGTCTTTTCTAAGATTGACTTGCGATCTGGTTATCATCAGTTGAGGATTCGGAGTGAGGATGTGTCCAAGACGGCGTTTAGAACCCGTTATGGACATTATGAGTTCTTGGTCCTTCCTTTCGGATTGACCAATGCCCCTGCAGCGTTCATGGATCTCATGAACCGGGTGTTTAGGCCTTATTTAGATAGCTTTGTCGTAGTGTTTATTGACGATGTGTTGGTCTACTCTCCGGATGAGGCCACGCACCGTCAGCATTTGAGGGTAGTGTTAGAGGTTCTTCGTGAGCACAAGCTGTATGCTAATTCAGCAAGTGCGATTTTGGTTGCGCGAGGTTCATTTCCTCGAGCATGTTATCTCCGCGCTGGTGTTGCAGTTGATCCAGCAAAGGTCCAGGCAGTTATGGATTGGGAGCCCAAGACCCCTTCGGAGATTCGTAGTTTTATTGGTTTAGCTAGTTACTATCGGCGATTTATTGAGGGATTTTCATCCATCGCCGCCCCTTTGACCCAGCTTACCAGGAAGGGAGTGAAGTTTGTTTGGTCCGAGAAGTGTGAGAGTAGTTTTCAATTATTGAAGACTAAGCTCACGACAGCCCCGGTGTTAGTCTTACCGAGCGGTGTAGAAGGATTCGCTATCTACACGGATGCGTCTCGGATTGGTTTGGGTTGTGTTCTAATGCAGCAAGAAAGGGTAGTGGCTTATGCTTCTCTCCAATTAAAGGAGCACGAGAAGAACTATCCGACTCATGACTTAGAGCTCGCAGCAGTGGTTCATGCACTAAAGATCTGGAGGCACTATCTTTATGGTGTCAGATTTGAGGTGTTTACTGACCACAAGAGCTTAAAGTATCTTTTCTCCCAAAAGGAATTAAACCTGAGGCAGAGAAGATGGATTGAGTTCTTGAAGAATTATGACTTCGACCTTCAGTATCACCCTGGGAAGGCGAATGTCGTAGCGGATGCTCTTAGTAGAAAGAGGTCTTCGCTCCAGTAGGATTGGAAGATGTTGGAGGATGCGGCGTACTCTATGACCGAGTTAGAGCCATCGCTGTGTCAGCTTTTGTAGCTCAGCTATCCCTTAGATCCTCTATGTTGGATGAGGTGATCGAGCAACAGGAAGCCGACCCTAGATTGTTAGAATTAGTGGGTAAGGCGGGCATTGCTCGTGATGAGGACGGTGTGATTAGATTTCAGCACCGTGTTTGTGTCCCTGATTTGGTAGATGTTCGTGAGCATGTGTTAGCGGAGGCTCATAGGTCGCGATTCTCTATTCATCCGGGTAACACTAAGATGTATCAAGACCTGAAGAGATCATTTTGGTGGTCCGGCATGAAGAAGGATGTTACGGATTATGTGTCTAGATGTCTAGTATGTCAGCAAGTGAAGGACGAGCGACAGAGACCATCCGACCTTATGCAGAGGATGGATATCCCAGTATGGAAGTGGGAAGCTGTCACTATGGACTTCGTTTCGGGTTTGCCTTGATCTAGAAGGGGCAATGACTCGATTTGGGTAGTTGTAGATAGATTCTCGAAGACTGCTCATTTCTTGGCTATGAAGAAGAAGCAGTCAGTAGAGAGTTTAGCTAGATTGTATGTTAGTGGTGTCATTAGATTGCATGGTGTGACGAAGTCGATCATTTCGGATCGAGATCTGAGATTTACTTCGAGGCTGTGGAAGGGTCTTCAGGATGCTTTAGGTTCGGAGCTAAAGCTCAGTTCGGCGTTTCATCCCCAGACCGATGGACAGTCCGAGAGGACTATCCAGACGCTCGAGGATATGTTGAGAGCGTGTGTTCTGGATTGGAAGGATGATTGGGAGCGTCATTTACCTCTTGTGGAGTTCGCATACAACAACAGCTTTCATGCGAGTATTGGTATGGCTCCATTCGAGGCGTTGTATGGTAGGCCCTGCAGATCTCCTTTGTGTTGGGAGGAGACTGGTGATAGGCAGTTGATCGGACCAGAGTTAGTTCAGGAAACTTCGGATAAGATCCAGCTTATCAGGAAGAGGCTTGTTGCGGCACAAGATAGGCAGAAGAGTTATGCCGACAACAGGAGAAAGGATTTGGAGTTCGAGGTTGGCGATCATGTCTTCTTGAAGATATCGCCTACTCGAGGTGTGGTCAGATTTGGCAGGCATAGTAGGTTGAGCCCCAGGTTCATTGGCCCATATGAGATTCTCAGACGTTTGGACAGCGTGGCATATGAGCTAGCATTACCCCCAGCTTTGGCTAGCGTTCACCCTGTATTTCACGTATCTATGCTCAGGAAGTATGTCCGAGATCCGTCTCATGTGATTAGTCATGAGCCAGTGGAGATCCAACCAGATCTTTCGTATGTCGAGCAACCAGTAGCTATTCTTGACCTGAAGGTTCAGCATCTCCGGAACAAGAGTATTGCGTCGGTGAAAGTTCTATGGCGGAACTTCTCACGAGAGGAGGCTACTTGGCAGCTTGAGGATGCGATGAAGAAGAAGTATCCCCTTTTGTTTGAGTAGTGTCGTTCTAACTTCGAGGACGAAGTTTCTTTTAAGGGGGAGAGGGTGTAAGGCCCTTGAATTTTATTGCATTATTGTATTGCATGTAGATAATTCATGTTGTGTATGTACGTATGTATGTATCTACGTATGTATTAATTAGTGTACTTATGTGTGTATGTATATAATAAATAATGTATGTATTGCTTGATGGTAGTGTGTACACAAAACTATATAGGTATTACATGTATATATGCATGATGTACATGGGTTTCTGCATGTTTTAGACTTCTGGCCGAAGGCCAGATTGGCGTCAATCCCATAGCCGTTTATGTGGTGTCAGCGTCAACCCCATGGACGCCAACAGTAATCCCAGCATCCAACGATATGGACGCCAACTTCTCTAACCTGCATGCATTGCAGAGCCAGAAATTCCAGAGGCAAGGCAACTCACCCATTGGGGAGCTGTCTCCCAACGGTCTGAGAGCCCTCCTATCACCCTGTGTGTGGGAGAGAAGCCTCTCCCATATAGCTAAACCCGAATTTGCTTCCCCAGCCCTTCTCCTTGCCTTTTTACAAGAGAGAAAGAAGAGAAGAAACCCTACTTTCTGACTGAGGAAAACCCCCACCTTTGCAAACCTAAAACTAAAGATCTAAAGCCTGTTCCGGGGTTCTGTTGCAACAAGGAGCTAGCTGGTGTGAAGGAGGAGACTTCCCCGACCGTACCTTGAAGCCATCTTCATTCAAGAACCCGGAGGGAGGTGATCTTGGAGGGTGTTTCGCAACTTCTTGGGACTACCCAATGAGAGCTTCTCCAAGCCCTAGATCCATTGGTGTGTTTTTCTAAAGGCAAGTACCCCATTCATAACATCCCTGTATGTGTCTAGGTTGGTTTTACTATTTTTGTATATTTTCTCTCGTGTCCTAGACCCCCAAATTCACCCCATCTTTGGAGCTCGGGTCTGTGTTCTGCACAGACCTGACATTGACGGCAAAGTCCCTTGCCGCTAAGATTATGCTTAGCATCCATCGACTATGCCGTTTACATTGAATTAGCGGCCAGAGACCGCCGCCAAGTTCATCTGGACAGAACAGTGACCTGTTCTGCCCTTCTATACGACTATTTTTGATATGTTTCACGATGAGGATATACTGTAAATCATTTATAGGCTATGTATATTGTTGGTGTGATGGATGTGGTGTGTGGATGGATTATCACGAATGATAGGACTTAATTATTTCATGAAGATACATGTGTGATGAGTTTTAATCTTGTTAAACCATGTTTGCATGATTTAGGACAAGTCTAAATGCCCCAATTTGTAAGGATTATGCATGTGAGGTTCAGTCCATGTTCTAAATTTCTGAGATTATTCCCATGCTTGTGTGAATTATTGTAAAATTTGTTTAGGAAAATAGAGATCATGCTAGGTCATGATAAATCTTCCATAAATTAATGGATTGTCCAATAATTCGGGAATGAATTCTGTAGTTCCATGCCTGTTAGGGTTCAGATAGTAAGTGGTTAAAACTGTGCTTGTGTGTAACTCCATGTTAAATCAAATTGCGGATAGTATGTGAAAGAAATGTTAGATTTTCTGTAATTTTGTTTTAGCTCATAAAAATCTGAAATTTTGCATGTGGGATTCTAAAACCGAAAATAGCTTGTGGTTAAAATTTCAGGTCATTTGGACCAGTAGATGATACAATATGAAATTTTCCATGTAAATTGTGAATTTATGCATGCCAATGTGAAACAATTCGATTTAAGTGTAATCCGACCTGATCGGCGATATTTACCTGAATGTAGATTTTGAAATCTGTAGTGTCATGCTAGGAAAACAGAGAAAGTGTGAATGTGAGTGAGAAAGTGAATGAAATGGAATGATATGTGTGAACCTATGTGTTAAAATCGGTAAAAATGTGTAATGTGTAACTTGTGCCAAATGTGACACTACTTCCGCAGAGGGCAGTGGAACCGTATTAGGGAAAAGTCCCCCTGAGAGGGTTCAATGTGTAAGTGACCCTAAGGGCATTAGGGGGAAATCCTGGAGGTGGACAGGTACCACTGGTTAGGGTGGAGACTTGTTCTCCCGGTCTGCACAGTCCAAGAGTCGCCATTGTATTGCCTAGATGGCGTCTATGTGATGTGATGTGTTGTGTCCTTCTTTGGTGGTTTGGACTATGTGTCACGGCACTAAATGTGAAAGTGTAAATCTGAATGTGTAAATGTGCATGTGTTCATGTGTTAATGTGAAAGTGAACAATGTGTAATGTGTATGTGTAAAGTGCAAGTTATGTGAATTGGAAATTGTGTAAAGAAAATGTGAGACCAAAATGTGAGGATATGATATTGTAATCCATATTGTGACAAATCTGAAACCATGTTAAATCAGTAGCTTCATTATGTTAGGATCATATTTATATGTGTAAAATGCCTAGAATCCATGCTAGGGACAATTAACAAGTATGTGCACAAAATCCCATGTTTGGTTGTTCACATGTTGTATTTTAAATAACATTGTAGCTCTCATGTGTAGGGTTTGGTTGCTAAATCATGTGAAAACCAGCAAGTTAAAGTATGTAAAATGTTCGTGTACATGCACAAGAATGCGTAGATTCCATGCAAGGTGTGTTTTGGTTCATATACGTAGGATAATCATGCTAAGGGCTTTCATGTTTTAGTTAAAATGCAAAGTAGAATTTCATGAGTAGGAATGATTAGAGAACATGTGTTAGGAATTTATCTTGATAAGGAAATCTGAAAGCATGCACCATGTGTTTACTTATAGAATTGTCATGGTTGGTTATTCATTCCAAACGTTAAGCATGATGCATGTTGAGTTTTTGCAATGGTGTGTGTAGAGCCTACTATGACATGTACGTGTATGGTATGAGTGGTATTACTTGCTGAGTCTTTAGACTCACTACTTGCTTCGGCGTACAGGTGTAGTTGGTGACGTGGCACCGTTGGAGGAGACGGTGGAGACGGACTCCGAGCGCAGGGATTAGTCCTTGGAGTACTTGTGACTTTTGTGTTTCATAGTATGTAAATTGAACGTTGTATTAGCGTTATCATGGAAGGAATGTATAATGGTGGACATCTATGTATTAAATTTTCAGCAATTTAAATTATGTGAACTTTAAGTTCTTTAATGTCATTGCAATTTCTTGTATGCTAAATGTGGATGATGAATGAATGAAGACAGTAGTTCTTTTTACTTCGCTACTCTGTTCTTATATTCACGTGTATCTCAGCTGAATGTATCATTGGGTAAATGTCCCACTGTGATGACGCTTGCTATACCGACGTGGGTTGGTATAACCGTACCGGTATAATGAGGGCCGTCATAGTGTTGGCCTGTGCCTTGTGGTTGTACCGTTACTGCTGTGGGGTGGCTACTTTGTCTTGTCTAGGTAGCCCTATCGGTGGTACGCTAGGCTTTGCTCGTGGCCTATGTCTGGGTTTTCCCTCTCGCTTTGGGAGTGAGTGTGTTCGATTCTGGTACCCTGCTTCGGTTTGGGTCCCTCTGAGGTTGACAGGTTGTCCTCGACTGCTGCGGTTGTTTTAGTTCCCGTATGGTTGTGTGCCTTTCTGGTGGTTGGCATGTTGGTACCCGTGCTGAGCACTATGTGAGTGTGGCCGGTGTGCTGCCAACTCTTTGTCGGTTATCCAGTTGTGTGTGGTGTTGATGAGTCTGGAAGCCTAGGGTGGAGTCTCATGTCGGTTCGTCTGGTGGCAATGAGGATTATTGGCTCTCTAGTACTCGACCACGTGGTTTATTGATGTTGTGAGGTGTCCGATTTTGACTTAACCTCAGATGTCTTCTATGCTTCTGTCACGATGTGTCACGTTGTGAAGCATGTAGTTTCCCAGTTTTGTGGTTCCACGTGCATTTGGTGTCCTTGTCGGACCATGAGGAAGGCCTGGATGAGACCTAGTGCTGATAGTGGATGTCATTTTTGCATGTTGAGGTTTCTCCGCAAGCGTTTGGTGTCCTTGTCGAACCACAAGGAAGGTCTGGGTGAGACCTAGTGGTGACAGTGGATGCCGTTTTTGTGTGTTGATGTTTCTCTACGTGCGTTGGGTGTCCTTGTCAGACTGTGAGGAAGGTCTGGGTGAGACCTAGTGGTGACAGTGGATGTCGTTCCGTGTGTTGAGGATTCTCCGCGAACATGATGTTGCTTCGATTCTCGTCACTTGTGTGGCTTCTGGGTTAGGCTGGTGACCGATGGTAGCTGTTGCTAGTAGCGTAAGGCTATTCTCCTGAGTGTTGTGCTTGGCTCTCAAGTGTTTTTCCTGGTTGCTATCGACAACTGTGTACTCTATCGGGTTTCTATGACGACGGAGTGGGTTGCTGACCGACATTTCTCGTGTTGCTATTGACAACTGCATCCTCTGTCAGGTTTTAGTGGCAACAAAGTGGGTTGTTGTTCGGTTGGTCTCAATAGCGGGGTCTATTGGTGGCTGTAGTCATGCGATTTTCGGCTGGCATTTTTCGCTGTTCAGGTCAGTTTTGGCGTTGCTTAGCACCTATGGGGTTTTCGTTCTATTTAGACGCCTCACGTGTGGCTGGAGTAAGCCGTTGGGTTTTGGTGGTGTGCTCTCTATGTGTTTGGAGCTTGTTGCATCAGCCGTTGGTTATATCCAACTTCGTGTACTCTATGTGCATTTGGCGGTGCAGTTGTTGCACAAGGAGGTCATGCTGAGACTTAGTGGCTCTTTGCACCTGCTCTTTGTGTGCTATGTGCACATTTGGTGGCACGGTTGTTGCCACAAGGAGGTCGTGGTGAGACTTAATGGCTTTTTGCACCCACACTTTGTGTGCTCCACGCGCGTTTAGCTGTGCAGTTGCTGCCACGAGGAGGTCCTGGTGAGACTTAGTGGCTTCTCCGCCCTTGCGCTCACGTTGGCTCACGTGTTCTGTTTCATCCCTTGGAATCTCTTGGGCTAGCTCAAATTTCGAGGATGAAATTGTTTAAAGGGGGGTAGAATGTAATACTCTGGCTTCCTGGCTTTTTATCTGGTATGTCGAATGACTAGCCACTAACATGTCCAATCTGGGCGATGCGTTAGTGTCACGTCATGGGTGTCCGATGCGATAATCATCCTTGTCGTGACCAGCTTATGTGTCATGTTCTTGTCACACCCATCTTTCCCGTTGCGTCTTCTTATCGCACCTGGTTAATGGGTCGCGACAGTCTTCCGTGGATTTTGTCGTCTAGAAGCTGTTAGGGTGGCAGACGTGTCAGTATGACCTAATTGGTTGTCGCGGCATCCTTAGGGGACGCGTTCTTGTCACGGTGCATTGACCTATCACATTAAGGTCCTTAACGTGATGCGTTGCCCCGTCTCGATTTGGGTCCTGAAGGCTTAAGACCTTGGCCGGTGACCCATTCTCTCCTTTCCTCCTTCCCCTCTCTTCTCCTCCCCCTCCAGTGGTGCTCTACCTCCCTCACTTCCCTTTTGTGTGTTTCAGGCGAGGAGGAGGGTCGTGCTCATGTCCCCGGCATTGTGGAGCTTGCGTGGAGCAAGGAGGAGGTGGCCAATCCAACGTGAAGGGCCCTTATGTGTTCATTTCTTTGTTTAAGGTAGGGATTGCTTGAACCCTTTTCGATCTAAGTGGATTGGTAGCCCCTCGTTGTTTGTAGAAAGCATTTATTACTTTTCCATGCTTCCCTCCCCTATGTGGTGTGTTTGTAGTGTGTGGGTGGCCCTGGTATGGAGCATCCCATGGGCCTACCTCTCTGCTGGTGTTGCGACCGCGGTGCACGTCAGGACACTAGAAGAGGCTTCTGCCCAGTCGAGCGTGACCTTGTTGCGTCGCCTTGCCCTGTCGCGATAAGGATCGCTGTCGTGACAAATTTTCCTATCGCGACAGGGTTGCTGTTGTGGTGCCCTTCCCCGTCGTGATACTATCGTGACGGCCAGGGGGGACGCGATAGTACCAGTGTTGCCTTGGGTGTTTCCGTGGCCCCAGTTGGGGTGTCGGCGTGTGCCCCAGGGTAGGCTTGCCCTTAGGACCTTCAAGTGGAAAATGCGGTAGGTTACCTCACTGTGTTCAGTTACTGATGGTGACGCATTCATAGCCGTGTCCTAGTGGCGGTGCCAGGAGGTTCGTGTCCATCTAATAATCGATTAATCAACGGTCAATCGATTATTAGTAGAGTGATGACTTTCCGTACCAACTGGTGGTGTTCCAAGGTTCTAGCCTACTTGTGCGTCCCTTGGTTGGCCGACGGCCCTCTCGAGGGTCTGTACGTGCCTCATGCTTGCTTGGCTCATCATGGGTTACAAGTCAGCAGTTTGGCATGGTTTTTGTTGTGCTTGCCCCGCTTATTCGACTGGTGCTTGGCACTTGAGGGCTTGTCTCGTTCAAAGGTTGTCTCCATTGCTTGGGACCCCCAGCCTCGGGAGCCTGTTGAGGGAGTGCTCTGGGATACGAGTGTGCTCGAGTTGGCAGCCGAGTTAGCGAAGTCTAGAGTGGAGAGGAATACGAGGTTTGGACAGCATCATCGAGTCACTTGTAGAGCTCTCTTGTCTAGGGTGGGACACCAGGGTCGTCGAGCTGTTTTCTTCCCGGAGCGGCCCAAACAGTCCTTCTTCTCACTGCCTCTTTCTACGTTGGTTCCGGAGCCACATGGCGGTGCTAGGGATTGGGCCGCAGCTTGACCAGGATGCAGTGGTGTGTGCATTCTTTTGGTGTTCTGTGGCGGCTCTGTCTTGCTCTTATGGGGAGGTTAGACGTAGTAGCCAGGCTGGCGAGCAGAAAGGGTGTGGACGGTTTGTCCTCCTCTTAGCTGCTAGTGGTGGTGGCTTGGTTGATGTTGTTGTGACAACATTCCTCACGATGTTTCCTAGCGCAACTCGTTGCCCTAGCCTGCACGGTGGTTGTAGCCTGGCCGTGTCTAGCTTTCGTGGGAGTTGTTGGCTTGGTCCTGTCAACCCATGCCTCTGGTGGTTTCTGCTTCGATGTTCTCTCGATTTGTAGTGCCATTCTTTGGTGCTAGTCCGTAGTGGAACCGGCATGTATGGTTTCCAGACCTCACGATGTGTCCGTAGTCTAGGGTGGTTTTGCTTGTGGGCCCTTGACCTTGTGGAGGTCTGAGGTTGCCATGCTTGTGGTGAGACGTTCATCTCACATGGTTGTTCTTGGGTCTCTGTGAGACCCCTATCTCGGCGGGCGTGTCGAGGCTTGTTTCCGTGTTGTGCTTGACTCTGTTGGTTTCTGCGGCAGTTGTGTGTGTGTCACGACCTTGGTTGGTGGTTGTAGCATTGTGTTGTTCTATTTTTCTATTTTGTGGTACCCTGCTATAGGTGTTCCTCTCTTTATAGCTTTATAGCTTGTAAACCCTTCTATAGGAGTTCCTATTGCTCTAGCCGGTGAGGGACTGGTAATACCTACTGGGCCTTGTTCGCATGGCTCACCCCCTACTCCCTTCAGCTAGGGGCTCATCGTTGTGGGAGCTCAATGTCGGACGGGTTGCGGAGGCGGTTGTTGTGCCGTGTGTTGTCCGTAGTAGTGAGAGCAAGTGTTGTGAGCTCTTGTACCTGAGTGAGTTGAGAGTTGTGCTTTGCAAGTTCTCGGGGTATGCCCCTTAAGGACTGCACTTTTCTTCTTGTATCTGTGCTTTTATTTGGGACTTGTTGTACATACTTTTGTATATAGTATATCTTGTTATATTTATTTAAATTTTGTACATATCTCACTAGACTATTTCTTCTAACCCTCGGTTTTCGGATCCGTGGGTGGCGGTGCAAACTTCAGGGTCCCTAGCGGGGGGGTCTGGGAGGTCGGGTCGTTACAGTAAAGTCCTCCTTACCTCTCGACTTCATGATGACATAAAATAGGACTCTTCCATCCATGAAAGGAGGAAGGCAGATTAGTTATTAGGGAACGAAGGGCCTAGGCAACTGTATGAAACCATTCCTTATGTGTTAGACTGCGTCTGAAGGAATAGCATGACAAAAATAAAACTACCAAAGGCGTAGTCTCCCTACCATGTGACATACGATCATGAAGCTGAAAATAATGTGCCAGTTGTTTCACACGAGCTGGGTGGTCGTCACCTTGAGGTGACTGAGAAGCCTGCCAATGAAGGAAGAAATTAAAAATCGAAAGCCGACTCAGACAACTTCCTCATATATACACATGTGGCCATCTTAGCCTTAGCACATTCCTTGGGTAGAGGAATGGGGAGTTTGTAGTTGGAGGAATCGAAACATGTATCGAAGCCTCTCAAGCTCCTCCATAGTGAGAATGAAAGAACTTTGACCCACTGACTAGGTGCCTTAGTAGAATGACACCACAGCGACATTGACCTTTTCGGACTTAGCTGAGCCTGAGGACTCCACCTCCTCTACCACTCAAGAAGGGATGCTACCCTCGACTGATCAACCACCTTGAAGGTTGCTGATCAGAAGGCAACATAGGGTGAGAAGGCAACAAGGAGGAACCAGAGGGATCCCTACCCGACCTTAGCTTAGAGGATGACATGCTCTCACCAGATCCCTAGATTGACTCACTAGACAACATCCCTATAGCTAAAATGAAGAAGAAAAGGAAGAGATACCTTGTTTGCTAGTTATGAGTGCCCTGCAAGGCAACTCACATTAGTGCTGTCACTTGTAATCTTGTACTAATCTCTTTCGATAATAATAATTTTAATGACATTTCTCACTTTATATTACATACATGGGATGATGTTTATATTGTGATGTCTATGGGTTTGTGCAATGGGAATTGGATCATGATGAGATCTTGATAATGAAATCACTTCTCATATAGCATAAATCCAAAATATTCCTAGTCATAGGTTACCTGAGAAGGACATCGAGATAATCGGACAGATCAGTGTCCTATATACCTGCCCATATAATGGAGGTAGCTGGTCTCATAGCTACTTATGCAGAGACACTAGGGGTATGGTATAGATACTCATTGGAGAATGAGTTCACTGAATGATCCGCCCTTGAAATGTTCAATGGTTGATGATACTTGATTGTTAGACCGTGATTCTGTGATCTTAGTTATGTAACTGGTCCTTGGACTTGAGACACCAAGGATGCATTGTTTGAGTACTACATTCTTTGATACCAGACTTATAGGTCTAGAAGTTCTAAATATAGTACAGTCGGTTGTTGGAAATGGTAGCCAACCTTATAAAGGCAATTATGTATCAATAAAGGATCATCCACTCTCGGTCTCATGAGAGGAATATTCCTTGTGTTCTTGCTCAGACAAATCCCTTGCTAGGGTCAATCAGATTGAGAGAGAAAGAGTTCTCCGAGAGAATATGATAAGAACAAGAATCAAATAGATATAGTATAGGCTTGACAGCACCATGCCTTATATACGGTCTCGGGAATATTAGATGGATGATGGACTAAAGATACACCGTAATTGAGGGCAGAAATGTCCAATGGATTAGATCCCTTGTACCGTCTGAGGACTGTGACACAGTGACCTAGTACGTCCAAAGTCGATGAGTTGAGTGAATTATTATGGACATAATAATTCACTAAGTCAAAAAGAGTTCTTAGTCATAAGGGTTCTGACCGGTGCAACTCACGGCTAGCTCGGTATAGGGCCTAGAGGGTCACACACATTAGGCTGATGACGCGAAGTCCTATAGAGGATTGAATAAGAGTTATCTAATATTGCTTGTCCAACCTGGATTGCCATGCAAGTAAAGTGTGGTAAACAACAGTCTAGACCGTCGTCGGGAATGGTTCCTAATAGCACAATTTGTCATCATCTAGAACTTTGACTTTCTTCGGGGATAGTCAAAGTGAAGTAGACAAAAAGAAATGATGTTGTCAACTTGTTGATGACGACATCATCTAACGTTAGCACTTCAACTTTGACTAAAGTGACCTGCCAATTGAAGTCATGTTAACAACGAGATCGATTGTCGAAAATGTTGTTGATGGCTGGATCAACTGATGTTAACATTGCATTGACATCTACACATTTGACGCTAACCAAGGTTAACGTCTACAGATGTTGTCGTTAATATGATCTTGAGGACATACTATGTTGATGTCAACCTTGGTATGGCCGAAGTACGACTTGGCCATACCTAGCATGACTTGCACATCCCTCCCATGCATGGGAGGGATGGATCCCTCTATCTAGAGGGAGAGGGGCTCCGAAAAACCCATGGGTTGAGGTTTTTAGGAGCTCTCTCACCTCCCTCCTCCTCCTCTCCTCTACTTCCCTTCTCATCCACAACTCTCTTGAGTAAGAGCAAGAGAAGAGTGCAAGAGGGTCTTGCTGCTGCTACCTCCCTTGCTGCTGGTTGGTGATCCTTGGAAGAGAAAGAGGAGGAGAATGACGATGTGGAGGAGGTGTCGTCACCCATTGCCACTGTGTAGACATCGCTAGAGGGAGGTAGCATGAGCTCCTTCATTCGGCAGACCAGGTTCTACACGTTAGGGGATCTATGAGCTCCCGTAGGTGAGAATGTCTCACCCATGCTTGGTCTGCATGAGATTCATGAACCCAGACATCATTCCGATCCAATATGTTCTTGTGAAAAATGTGATTATTTTCTGTTTAAACTTCATTCTACTGTGCATTAGATGCTCCCTCACATATTCCTACATTGCTTAGACGACATGACCACTAACAGTTGTCGAGATCTACCAAGATGAACATTTGTAGCTAGGAAGGGAGATCATGGACACCTTAATCCTCCTATTTATAGCCGCACAAAGGTGACACTTTGACTTGAACCAAGGGAAACTATCTCCCATAATAGGCTACGGTTACAAGACGTCTCGAGATGACATTTCAGATTTCAGGTGCCACATGGCATCTTCGATAGCATGCTATGCTCGGCACACAGTGAATGTCATCATGACACCCATTTGGTGTGCAGCAACCACCTCGGGCACAAATTGTGGTGCCCAAATGACCATGTACCCCCAGACATGACTGCTTGGCTCACTGCACTAGAATCTTACACAACTCGGCCAAGAATGCAATCTTTACTCCAGGACTAGATCTCTCGACAGAGGTCTAGCCCTAGAGTGAGGGCATTATTATGGGTCATGGTGATCGGCCCAAGATCACTAGCCCACTAAGCATTTCTGGCCCCGAAAAAGAAGCACAACAATAGCCTAACTTAGGTCAAGGAGCGCTTGGGCTATCGAGATCCCATGGCGATCCGCCCATCAAGGTGGCCTAACGGGACCAACTGCGATCTTCCCCCCTTTTATGGTTGATTCTAGGGAAGGTCTCAAGCCCACTTCGATGAGGAGACTCCAACAATCTCATAGACAAATGCCTATAAAAGGGCCCCCCTCGACCACAGGTAAAGCAGATGAGGATTCTGGGTTCACACAAAGACTCGACCTAATCTCTCTCTCTCTCTCTCTCTCTCTCTCTCTCTCTCTCTCTCTCTCTCTCTACTTGTCTCCTTTTTAAATCTTAAATAAAAATATGACTTGTGCATCGAAGGGTTAACCCAGCGGAGAGCACCATCTCAGACCCGACCTTTTTACAGGTAACTTTGCTCCCCCACTTCAACAATAAATTTGAGACTTTATCCTCGGACCACTCCGAGGTCTATCCGCAACGGCCCTTGCGGGTTCGAGATTGGCCTTATTAATTAGCATTCACGAGAGTTTTGATGCACGAGCTCCAAAACTTGGGTCTCCGTATCTATAATTGAGAGTAGAGAGTTTATTTAACTCAGATTTAATTCTTGAGAGATGTGAATTTAAGATTTGATACATAGTTTTGAGAAAAAAGGATGCGTGCTAAAATTTAGAATGAGATCTCTCACAAATCCTTGTAGATATGTATCGCTGAACTATATTCCCTGTCATCAAACCCAAGATTAAGAATAGAGAAAAAGAAAACTCCTAATCAAACCAAATCTGTTACATTATGCATAAATCCAAATATGACTATGCTATATTTCTTGTTTAATTTATAAAACTAAAATCCTACCTAACAATTTGAGACATGAGCTTCACACCCAAGTACCCTCGACCTAATTTCAACAACAACACTTCCCTCCACCACCTTTTCCAAGACCGATCCTACAAGATCCTTCACCGTCACGTTTCTAAAGTTCTTTCCAGACAAGAGAACTCCTCAGATTGGACTGCGATCGTCTCCCCCCCCCCCCCCCCCAACCTCGCTTTCCTTCTTAGCTCTCCCCTCCCTTTTTGTTAATCAAGTAAACTTTTATTAGATTGAAAAATAAAATGGAGGGCTACATGCTACACAGGATAGCGGGACATATACCAAAAGAAGAGTAATATTCTTAAAATCAGTCCAAAGAAAAAGTAAAATTTAAATTAAAAGGCTTTGTGGCAAATAAGAAACAATGTAACTTAAGTCAGAGAAAATAATTTCTAATATTCTTAAAGATGAATCATTTAAAAAAATACATTAAAATATGAATCATACACAAAAATACATTTAAAAACGAGCGGCGATCTTCTCCCCATCCTTTTCTTCTTTCCAAGCTACGACGCCTAACACATGCAAAAACTGAGATCCTGCTGCCCAACCAAACTGGTAGGCAATGTCGGTCGATAAAGGGGTGGCCAACATGGGCATGGGAAAAGGGGATTCTTACACTCCTCTTCGTAGTGATCTGCTTTTGTTCGTGGTTAGTTACACATCATTTTTTCTGAAGATTTTAGTTTTCCAACCCTATAATCTTTGACATTTACGGATTATCATTTTTAGCATATATTTGTTTATGAGCTCTCATAATCGTCCATTTAATAGATAAATATCCTTTAAAGTTTCTTTTAGAATATGTTAAGGGTGTATTATGTAATGTGATACAGCATGTTACTAAATAACTTGAGATTTTGAGAAATTACAAACAGATCTCTGGATTGTAGAGGTTAACTCATAAACGTACGTAGAGCAAGATTATGAGAGAGAAGGGCTAGAATTAATCGCTTCTCCCTTGTTTCCTTTCAGTTTGAAGGAGAACGCAGACAAGAGACTCCTTTTTTTTTTTTACTTTGTTACTGTGGAGGCTATTTTTAGCCTTCTATGTCCATAGACCCGTCATGACACAGCAAGAAGGCAACGCGACAGCTCCTCGCCACGTGTCCTCAGAGATATCCGAAGTCCCCGTGCGCGTCTTAATCATCAGGCATCCAAGGACATCACGGAACTGGCTTCCAAACACATCTGAATAGGACAAGGTCCCCAAGCACCAGCTGCTCAGTAGAAGGCCCAGTGCCTCATAGAACAAACCTCCGAACTTCTATTCGGCTCTCTCGTAGTTCGATAAGGACCCGACGACTACACCGAACACTGAGCAGCCGCACCGAATAAGTCCGTGGGCTCTTGTTCGGTTCCTCTATAGCCTACAATGCTATGTGGCTCTTCGCTTCCCCATGGCAGTTAATGGGACGGCGTGGCATGCCTCCCCATGATTAGGAGCAGCACAAGCACAAAGTCCCAAGAAGTGTCTCAACGAACATCCCCCACCTTGGGAACTCAACCATTGCGTCTCTCCAGTCATCATTGGAGAAGGTTGCATCCGGACCCTTCAGGTCCCATGTCTATATAAGGAACATGTAGCCTTAATGCAAAGGTACGTGGAATCACCCCACACAATCGCCTCCGCGCGAGACCACACACCTAAAAGAAACTTCTCTTCCAGGCCTACCATAATCATCACTGACTTCAGCATCGGAAAGTTCTCCCAGTTCTTCAACCATGTTCCTCTGACGTCCATTCTGGTCTTGCAGGTCTTCGTCTGCACCGACGACCGTTCGCTCTTCCCTCCCAATCATCAAGTGGAGGCCTATTTGTCCCATTACCGATCGGAAACGCCAACATTTTGGCACCGTCTGTGGGAACGAAGACTGCTATGGCTCGCGGATGATCTTCTTACCAGAACCATGGGAGCCGTGCGATGTGATCCCGCTAGTCATAGAGAGACTCACGTGATCAAGCCCCTCCCGTCAACATTGACATAGTCCCCGCCGGGACAACCACCAATGGACTCGCGGTCGAAACTCCGATTTTGGCCCACGAAGTAGCAGAGCTCTGGGGGCAGCTTTGGCAATTGATGGGGGTCTTCTAGGGCCTTCAGGCCCAGTTGGCGAGACAGCCAGCCCCATCAGTACCCTTGA
The DNA here is from genome assembly GCA_014218235.1 of Colocasia esculenta. NCBI lineage: Eukaryota > Viridiplantae > Streptophyta > Magnoliopsida > Alismatales > Araceae > Colocasia > Colocasia esculenta. Next base: position 41,870,131 of record CM024761.1, on the reverse strand, counting down.
CGTCGGAGCAATAGGCAGAGTCATCCCGGCGATAGCCGCCAACCCCGTCAGCGTGCCAACTTTCGAAACATCACAAGGAATCAGCCCGCCGTTCGTGGCACGCCCCGTCAGCCCGCTGAATGTTGGAGTGTCAAGAGGAGTCGCTCTGAAGGTCTGCTGCGGTCCCACCTCCTCCGAGGTCTGTCGTCTGTGCAAACTCCTAAGGCTCCCGTCGGGAAGGATCTGCGCACTTCGACCTGGAGCTGGCTAGGCGACTCAGATGCATTGTTGACTTAGAGGCACGAATGGAGGACCGCGCCCACCAAATGGACGCTATGGTTCACAGGGCAGAAGGCAATGTTCCGGCAGACGATTACCTAGACTTCCACTCCCCATTTTCGGTAGAGATCCTGGCAGCCTGGGTGTCGATGAAGATGTCTCTGCCCTCCATCGCCCCCTACGATGGCACCACAGACCCGACGGACCACATCTACAGGTTTGAGTCGCATATGGTGTTCCATGGAACATCAGACGCGGCCAAGTGCTGGGCATTCCCAGCCACGTTGAAGGGGACCATGAGGGCCTGGTTCGAGACCCTCCTAGCAGGCTCCATCACCTTCTTCCACCAACTAAAGAAGTCTTTCCGGAACAACTTCTTGGGAGGAAGATCACAGCCTGACACAGCGGCCTCTCTATTGGTCGTGCAGTAGAAGAAGGGTGAAGCCTTCTGGGACTATGTCAAAAGGTTCTAGAGTGAAGCCCTGCACATCCCAAGTCTGGACGTCCCCCTCGCCACCAGTGCTCTCATTCAGGGAATGCGAGATAGGTTCCTCCAATGGACGCTTAGGGTGCAACAGCCTACAACCTTAGAAGAACTCTTATCAACGACCCAGCATCACACTGTGTGCGAAGAGTCTCTCGTGGTCAGCCGGGCTGACTAGGGTGACCAGGCAGAGAAGAAGCGGCCTTCTGACAACAGTTCTGACCGAGAGCGGAAGAAGAGTCAACGCAATTCTCCGCACCGACCACGCCCCTTCACCGAATGCACCCCCCTCGTGGCAGCTCCTGAACAGATCTTGGCCGATATTCATGATGAACAGCATGTTCGTTGGCCTTCAAGAATGCGCTCTAATCCCCGCAGGTGCAGCCAGGACAAATACTGTCGCTTCCACCATAACCACGACCACAACACCTCCGAATGCCGCCAACTCAAGGATGAGATTGAGTCTTTAATCAAGCGTGGCTACCTTGGACGGTACATGCGCGGAAATGAAGAGCACCCGAGACGTCAAGAGCGGACCCCCGAACAGCCCATCAACAACAAGCCAAATGGGTAGGAAATCAATGTGATCGCAGGAGGTCCAGGCGCAGGAGGAGAGAGCAGCTGGAACTGGAGTAACTATGCTTGAAGGATGCACCAAGTGGAGCGGTCTCCTACACCATGGCCCACTCCTTATCCACTAAGTCCGACACACGCATAGTCCAAAGAGGCCATCACCTTCTCAGACAATGACCTTGTAGGAGTTATGACTCCACACACCGATGCGTTAGTCATTTCGGCCACCATCAATCATTGTAATGTGTGGCGTATACTTGTGGATAATGGAAGTGCACTTGATGCATTATCGTACGATTGTTTCCTTTTAATGGGTCTAAAACCCAAACAGTTGTCTCCAGTAAAAATGCCTATGTTCGGCTTCTCTGGAGTGTCGATGCACCCAATGGGTCGGATCCGTCTGCCCATTACTCTGGGAACAACACCGAAGAGTGTGACCAAGATGGTGGAATTCCTGGTGATCAAAAGTATGCCAAGGTACAACGCCATCCTCAGTAGGGGCCTAATCAGCCGTATCAAGGTCGTACCCTCATCTCTGCACCAGAAAATGAAGTTCCCTACCCCTCATAGCGTGGGAGAGGTGCTCGGAAGCCAGCGCGAGTCTCCACGGTGCTATGTCTTCTCCTTAAGAGACAAACAACCCGCAGTAGAGGACCCAATGGTTCCACCCACACCTACCGAAGAGACTTCAACCAGCCGCGGAACGCCAGCTGAAGACCTGTTGCTGATCCAAGTGGATGACAACCCTGAGCATGTCCTCTACATTGGCGCATTGCTACCAAAAGCTAAGCAACAACGCTAGAGAGCTTTTCTACTCGCTAACTTGGATGCTTTCGTGTGCTTGGACAACGAGCTGCCCGACATCCCTCCAGAAGTGATAAGGCATCATCTAAATCTGGATTCAAAGGTGCCATTAGTATAGCAAAGGCGACGCCCGTTAACCGAGAATGGCAGATCAAGATCACATAGTCAAAAGCCGATCAACCGATCTACTTCGAGAAGCCCAATATTCTAGGTGGATATCTAACGTAGTCCTCATCCGCAAGGCCAACAGCAAATGGCGAGTGTGCATGGATTACAAGGATCTTAACAAAGCAATGTCGAAGGATAGTTTTCCTTTGCCGCACATTGACCAGCTGGTAGATGCGATGCCTAGGTACGAGCTCCTCAGATTTCTGGATGCCTACTCTGGTTATCACCAGATTAGCATGCATCCTCCAGACTAAGATGCCACAACCTTTGTAACCGACCTCGGCCTCTACTGCTTCACAAGAATGTCGTTCGGGCTGAAAAACGTGGGCACAACATACCAACGGCTGGTCAACAAGATGTTCGAGCAGCAGATCGGGTGCAATATGGAAGTCTACATCGACGACATGCTGGTTAAGACATGCCCGAGCACCGATCACCTATCTAATCTGGAAGAAACCTGCGAAGGTACAATGTAAAGCTCAATTCATCTAAGTGCGCCTTCGAAGTCCACATGGGAAAGTTCCTCGACTTCCTCGTGTCCACCAGAGGAATTGAGGCCAATCCCGAAAAGATCCAGGAAATTTTGGAGATGAGCGGCCCGAAGATGGTTCGCGACCTCTAGCAGCTCATTGGACGGCTCGCAGCACTCATCCGATTCATGTCCCGAGCAGTGGAGAGAAGATTCCCATTCTTGAAGTTGTTGCGAGTCCCCAAAGGTGGCTCACCGCAGGGGGGGCAGGTGCTGTGGACCCAGGATTGCGAAGAGGCCTTCACCGAGCTGAAAAAGTACCTCACTGCTCTGCCAATTCTCTCAAAACCGGTCCTTGGAGAATAATTTTTCATGTACTTTTCAGTCACCCAACACTCCATCAGTGCGGTACTGATTAGGGAAGAGGTTAGAAAAATATTACAAGAGGCCTAAAGGAGAGACCCCCGAGCAGAGAAGCTCGCGCTGGCACTCATCACGGCTACACAGAAACTTAGGCCATACTTCAAGGCCCATCCAATCATAGTACTAACTAACCAACCACTAAGCTCATTCTACAGCACCCAGAGGCTTCCGGGAGGCTCATCAAGTGGTCCATCGAGCTCGGAGAATTCAAAATCAACTACTATCCGAGAACTACTATCAAGGCACAGACGCTAGCAGACTTTGTGGTAGAATGCACTCTCCCTAGCAAGATGGATCCTCCACTGGTAGACGAACCGTCATGGGAGCTCTACGTGGATAGGTCCTCTTGCGTCAAGAGGAGTGGTGCAGGGCTGGTTCTTACCTCCCCAGAAGGGTTGGAATTCCAGTACGCCCTCAAGTTCTACTTCTCTGCCTCCAACAACGTGGCTAAATATGAAGCACTGCTGTCCGAAATTAGAATGGCTAGGCATCTCGGAGCGCTTCGGCTATGAGCCTTCAGTGACTCACAGCTGGTTGCCAGCTAGGTCAATAGACAGTTTGATGCAAGGGAGCCCCGCATGGTGGAGTACCTTCAACAAGTCAAGCGCCAAGCAGAGGGCCTCCTCTATTTTGAAGTAGTGCACATCCCTCGAGAGTAGAACGTTCAAGCATATGCACTTGCTAGGCTAGCATCTTCAAGTGACATCGCCCACTCACTCTCTATATTCATTAAAGAACTCGCCTCACCGAGCACAAAGATAGATGTCGCAACCATAGGAGACATCCAACCATCCCCGAGTTGAAAGGATCCTATCTTGTCCTATCTCCTTCGAGGAGAGCTTCCTTACGACCATGCTGAGGCTCATAAGGTTCGATTATGCAGCCAAAAATTCACTGTCATTGAAGGTTAGCTCTACCGATGCTCCCTCTCCAGACCTCTGTTGAAGTGCCTTAGTCCTTCCGAAGCAACTTCAGTAGTAAAAGAGGCACATGAGGGTCTGTGTGGCAGCCACTTGGGTGGAAAGACCCTGGCACGCACCATCTTTCGAGTAGGGTTCTGATAGCCAACTTTGCAAAAGGACTGCCTATCCTATTCGAAGAAGTGCCCGGAATGTCAAAAGTTCGGTCAGCTCATTCATCAGCTTGCCGAACAACTACATTCTCTCTTCGAGCCACAACCCTTTACTCGGTGGGAGATTGACATCATGGGACTATTCCCAGAGGCCCAAGGTAGAAAGAAGTTTCTTCTGGTCACCATCGACTACTTCACCAAATGGATCAAAGTAGAGCTGGTCAACACCATCACCGACCAGGCCAACTGGAAGTTCATATGGAAGAACATCCTGTGCCAATTCAGCGTTCCAAAGGTATTCACCACAACAATGAGAAGCAGTTCGACAGCACATTCTTCAAACAGAAGTGCTCAGAACTAGGCATCTACAATCACTTCACCTCGGTAGCACATCCCCAGGCAAAGGGTTTGGTAGAAGACGCCAACCGAAAACTGTTGCACGAGATACGCATGAAGCTAGAAGTAGCAGAAGGTTCATGGACAGAAGAGCTACCCAATATACTCTGGTTCCATCGAACAACTCCTCGGGTAGCCATCAGAGAGACCCCCTTCCATTTGGCCTACGGCACAGAAGCTATGGTGCCTTTGGAAGTCACTCTCCCAACACTCCGAACAAGCCACTTCGATGAAGCAGCCAACACTTGCGTGCTAAGGGAAAACCTGAACATGCTCGGCGAACGTCAGAACGATGCCAGCATAAGGTTGGTCTCCTATCAACAGCGACTCGCACAGTATTACAACTCCAGAGTTTGTGAGTGGCGCTTCTTCGAAGACAGTTTGGTGTTACGTCATTGCTCCACTTCGGACCCCCAAAAAGCAATTGGCAAACGCGCACCGAAATGGGAAGGGCTTTATAAGGTCATCTAGGTGCTTGGTAAAGGCTCCTAGAAGGGCCTCTTGTACCTCTTTTTAGAAAAGTTAATTCCCTACTTCTCCATTCCTTTTCTATCTATTTTTGAGGGAAGAAGGGTGTTCGGTACAACCCCTATCCAGAGCTCTTCAACTCGAAAGGCTTGTGCGGTACCTAAAAACCCTAAAAAAATCCCAACAAATTATGATTCGGAAAAAACCCAACACAAAAAGGAAGAGGATCGAAAAAGGGTAACACTTTCTTTTTCATTCATGAAAAAAAGCTTGCATATAGCCTAGAAGGGCAAGTTACATACCAAAAATAAAAGAAAAATAACAAAAGTCTCAGGGGGCTTGGTCCGAGGGGCCAGCGTCCTCGATGTCGGAAGGCATCCGCTCTGCTTGGAAGCTGGCAAAGCGGATCCCATCCAAATGAGGGTCCCGTGTCTTGTGGCGGCATTCTCAAAGCACTGCGTCAAAGGCTTCCTGGGTGTATTCCACCGTGGTGTAGTGTGGGCCTTGGTGGTCACCGACCTCAAGGCCGACCTCGTAGCAAGACGCGTCGTATTGTTCCAGGTCTTCTTGGAACTCCGGACTGGCCTTGTACGTGGCGATGCCCAGAGCCTCGACCTCCTGAAGCACCACAGTGATGGCAGCCTTCTCGGCCTCAGTGACAGCAAGCTTTAGCTCGGAAGCCTTTAGTGCAGCTCGGAGGTCGTCAATCTCCTTTTGCGGCTCGGCTTCGCGGCGTCGGCTCTGCTCTTCTCGTTCTGCCGAAGCCATGACCTCAGTGTCCTGGAGAATCTACTAGAACTGCGTTCGTGCTGCCAGTTTCCAGAGTACCTTCACCAACCGCACGATGTTGCGTGCAATCTCATCGGCATCGGCATCAGCACTCTCCTCTCCCAAAGAAAGCGCCGCGCTCCCTTCCTCATCGACCCTCTCTGCTTCCGAGCATTCCCTCTGGCACCATCGGAACACCTCCAATTGCTCGGTAGTGGGGCAGGCGGGCAAGGCTCAGGTCGACTAGCCTACTCAGAGGAGCTCTAAGGCTGCCTCCAGGCCGACTTCCGAAGATCGAACGGGGGTCTTCACTGCGAACACCCTCGTCAGGGGTGTGCGATCCTCATCTCAATGGCCTACTCAGAAGGAGTGATTGGCTCTTCAGCCACTTGGTCAGAGACCGCGTTCTCCGCCGTGGCCTCTGGGTCCTCAGCATCCCCCACAAGTGCCCCCTGTAGGATCATTGCCTCATCTTGGTTTGCTAACCGCTCGGAAAAGACCCCAGGCGTCTACTCTGCTGCAGACCCCGCCATCGCCATCTCTGCGGTCGGGGAGGAACCCAACACTTCCCCCGTGATCGGTGTGGAGTCCAGTGCTTGCTTCGTTGCAGACCCCACCATTGCCACCTCCGCGGTCGGCGCCTCCTCCACTGCCACTGATGCCCCCTCTACGATCTCCATTTCCTCACTTCCGCTGGCAAGTGCCTAGGTCTGCAACACCCTGAGAAGCTCCTCGAAGGAGTCCCCATCAGACTAGTTGTCGACAACGACAATGTCCTCACCTCTGTGGAAACCCATCTCCATGAGCACCCTTTCTACGGTGGGGACTCCGCTGTAGCCGACGTCAATCTCAGCTCCTTCTCCTTCCCCTTATGTTCGGCCGCCTTCACTAGCTTCCTCCTTTTACGAAGCTGGAGTTGGGGGGCAGCGTCCTCCTCCTCGGCCTCCCTCCTCAAAATCACCACCTCCCTCCTCGGAGCCTCAACTTCCTTCCAAAGGCTGATCTTAAAGGCCTTCCACCTAGAAAGCTGACTCTTGACGACGGGCCGAACAACCTTCATCGCCGTCACCGATGCGTCCTCAGCGATACACATCAAGTATAACTTGACGGGGATCAGCTCGGTGTACCTAGCCTAGTCATTCTGATTCCGACCAGCGGCCACCTCTGCGGCATCTATAAATGCTAAAGTAGGGTCAAGGGAGATTCGGTAAATCAAATGAAAGGTGAGGAAAAGAGGAGGAAGATTTACCCCAGACTTGGCTCAATTTGTACTTGACCAATTTGTATTATGTCAGAAGCAGCTCTGCATGATTCACGAGCACCATGGACAACGCCATGGTGTTGAGCAACTATCCCTAAGAAAATTGTTTAAGATTTTAAACTATTTTTAACATGGTGATTTTGCTATGACAAAACCTTTTAAAGACTTTCTACAAACAAATGTACTGGAATATATCACAAAGATCAAAACATGTATAATACTGTATAACACTATCTTGAAAATTCTTAAGTCCACAGAGTACACTATGTATCATACTAACTTCAACTGTGGACTCCGACTCCAAAAAAGTGTGGCCACTAACGAATTCGGGCGCTCCCCCTAGGACTGAACCAGCCCTTTATTTGCCAGGCATATTTCTCAAATGAGTCCAAAGACTCACAACTTGTCATCTTCATACACTCATCCTTATAATGAATCAAAGACACACAAAGATTCACTCATGGTTCACACACAAGAATTAAGGAACTCTGTTCCTTCATTGATTTCAGAAAATTGATGATCTCACAAGGTCAATTTTGTTCGAAACTTTGAAGAAATGATTCATGGTAAAAAGAAAGGAAACTTGACTGGTTTAGTAGGTGTTTAAGTGGAAGAAACATCTAGGAATGAGTAAGCATTTTGTTAGAACAATTGGGTGTAGTTTCGATCAAGAAATGAGTCAAGGTAGGTACTGATTTCCAAGACTGGCTATGCCTGTCGACAGCCAAGGTGTTGCAGTCGATGGATATGGCTTTCCCAGAAGCTGAATTCTCAGCTTGTTAGTGGCTGTTGACAGCCAAGGGTGTTGCTGTCGACAGCCCCTGTCAGAGTTTGTTTTATGGGTTCTGGCAAGATGGCCCTGTCGACAGCTAGAAGCAGGGCTGTAGACAGGTGCTATGTAGAGTTTCAAAAATGGATTAAGACCAACTAGAAATTGTGCTACCAAGCCTTTCTATCACTCCTAACATGATTAAAACTTTGTCCAAGGATGATCTCAGTCTCAAGAATGAAGCTAACATGACAAGAAGGTGAAAGAAAGAACATGGAAGGTGAATCACATAAATGGTCAACATGATTTCGGAATTGCACAAGTTATGATGGAAGGAAAAGAATTGTATTGTCTCTCATGGCCAAACACTACATCATACATGATGAAAAGCTCAATTCTTACCATAAGACTATTTTTCAAATCTGGAAGTCCACACACTCATGGTAAAGGATCACTTTACCTTAAACTACTTGGTCTACGTTGAATTGTGGAAAGAAGAGAACAAGAGTAGGAATAGAACCAGTAGCCCCAGCTAAACACCAACTGTGGAGAGCTTTGCAAGCATATCAGCAGCAGGAGCAAACTTGAAAAGGTTCGCAAACTGGGTATTGGGGTGTTTTTATAGCTTATCAAGCTACCCATGCACGATGGCACGTTGGCCTTTGATGTGTCGAGATATAAATCTCCTTAAACAACCCAAGGCCACCTGCCCCATGCAACTTCCAAAGGCGACACATATGGGTAGAACGTGGTGACCATCTACCCCATGTGAAATGGGATATGTGGCTTCCTAATGCGTAGGTGAGAAGTAACCGAAAAATGGTTACCGTAATTAGGTGATAATTCAGCTGGCCCCTTTAACCCCTTGTCTTGGTGTCCTAATGATGTTCAATCAAGCTGGAATTTCTACCTTAGGCTAATGGAAAGGTTTTACTAATTATGGTGATTTTTATTTAATTTTTAGATTTTATTTTATACTAGGTGAAAAATCACCCGAAAAATGATCGCGTCGACTTAATCTCAAAATTCGTACGTCGAAAAATTCAGATATTTATATTTATGAAATCTCCACATTTTTCTGAAATTATGGTGTTCTCAGATTTTTATTTCGTTGTCATTTTTTGATGTCGCCCTGTGGAAGCGCGCACCTCTGTGTACGACATTGGGATAACATTTATTAATGCTAATTAATCCCAGATATTAATTATTTAAATCTCATAATAATAACCAAGTCTAATAATCATGTTATTCATGTTTTTTAACAAATAAAATTTTCTGGGGTGTTACAGCAACACACTCAACTCGCATCTACATTCTGCTAGCAAGAGCCTTCACAAGCCTTCTACTGAGCTGAAAGATAGAGAGCTTCCACAGTCTGAAAATTTCGAGGCTTTCCATTTCTTAGAAGTCTTGTTTCTGTTGGGTGGCATTTGTAATCATAGATCTTCTCTTCAGTCCACCCTAGTTAGATTCAGAAAGAGTAGAGCTGAAATTTCCATTTGCAATCCTTTCTGAATTCCTTGTGTTTGCTCAATCTTGTGAGCAGGCACACTAGTCTTTTATTTCTGTCTGTGCAACCCACAGGAGGTTTGTTTCCTGTTGTGCCCCTCTTGTGAAGGGAAGACCTTTTGAAGGTAGTGTTTGTACCCTGCTAAGGAAAGACTTGCTTGGGAGCAAGTGGGCTTGTAATTCCTCTCAAGGTGAGAGAAGGCCAAGTATTCTTAGTAGTTAGTGAAATCTCAAGTGGTTTTCTTGAGGACTAGACGTAGGACTTCCATGTGGGAAGGGCCAAACTAGGATAAAATTTCTTGCGGATCTGTGTGATTGTTTCCACCAACTTACACTTGTTTCACACACTACACTGGACACTAACAATTTTATTTAGTGTTGTATAATTTTAGATAAAATCTTTTTTAAGCGCAAGAAGTCCTATTCACCCCCCTCTAGGACATTATTAGTGTCATCTCGATCCAACAAGTGTTATCATAACAAGGTCTTCTCAAAAGAATCGAAAGATTTGAGAAGAGATGGCAGCTGAAGCTCACAACTATGAAGGTCAGTTTGTTACAAGGCCACCATTCTTTGATGGTCAGGACTATCAATACTGGAAGATGCGGATGGAATGCTTCATTGAGGCACAAATTTTGATATGTGGCAAGTAATAGAACAAGGTGATTTTACTATACTTGGTGAAACTACCTCTGCTTTCTCCATAGCTGATAAGAGAAATATGTCTCTACATTACATAGCTAAAATTTATATATGATGTGCTCTATCAAAAAGAGAATTCAATAGACTATCTGCTTATAGAACTGCTAAAGAAATGCAGGATAAACTACAAGTTACATATGAAGGAACTGATAGAGTAAAATAAACTAGGATAGATATTCTTGTCTCTCAATATGAACAATTTAAAATGCTTCCTAATGAAAACATAACTCAAATGTACAATCGTTTTTCAAATATAGTAGTAGGATTGAGTTCACTAGGAAAGATTCTTACAAATGAAGAAACCGTAAGAAAAATCTTGAGATCATTAACTAATGTTTGGACCCCCAAAGTCACAGCCACTAAAGAAGCACATGATTTAACTCAACTTTCTATTGACAAATTAATTGGCTCCTTAATGGCTCACGAAATCAACATGGAAAGGTTTTCTGAAAGTTCATCGAAAAAGAAAATGCCAAATGTTTTAAAAGTTGCAGATTCTTCTTCCTTCGAAGACTCAAAGGAGAAATCAGATGACAGTGATGATGAAGTTATGCTGACAAGGAAACTACAAAGGATCCTTGCCAAAAAGAAGAAGTTTGGTTCAAAGAGATTCTTCTAGAAGGACAAGAAGAAGGAACCAACCTGCTACGAGTGCAATCAACTAGGACATTACAAATCTGAATGTCCTAAGCTGAAAAAGAAGGATCAAGCAGAAAGATCTGAGAAGAAGAAAGGCAAAGAAAAGAAATTCAGAAGATACAAGAAAAAGGCAATGGCAGCAGCATGGGATAATGAAGAAGCTACAAGTTCAGACTCCTCAAGCTCGGAATCTGAAGAAGAAGAAAAGGCAAATCTAGCCCTCATGGTAGGACTAGATCAGGTAAATTTTGAAACCTCTTTCACATCATGTTCTGAATCAGATTCTAACAGTCTTGAAGATACTTTCAATGAACTTTATGAGAAATATTAAACAGTAGTAAAAAAATGAAAATAGTTAAGTTAAATTTGCTTACTCGAGAAAAATCTAATACTTTCCTGAAAAATGAAGTAGAAAGATTAGGCCAAAATTTAGCTGAAACTAAAAGAGAAAATAAACTACTGTGTGAAGACTTAAAAAATAAAAACAGTAAAATCATGGAAATAGATTCCAATCTAAGAGAATTAAAGAATGAAGAAAAATTAAGAGAAGAAAATAACTATTTTAGGGCTACCATAGGAAAATTTGTAACTGTAAAACATCTCTATTTGTAAGACTAAAAGGTTCTAGGATAGGTAAAAAGAAATATGGAGTAGGATATACACCTCCACATAATGAAGAAGATAGTGTATCTTGAAAAATATCCAACTCCATAATTTGTAAAAGAAAAAGGAATTAAAAATCCTAGAAAAGTTAACCAATATGTTTACAAACAAAAACAGAAATATAACAACACTACACACATGAAAAATGCATTTGATTTATGTTGTAGTCACTGTAACTAGCTATGACACACTGTTAGCACATGCACAACTAGACACCTACGTTGCATTCCTAAGACTAACCATCAAGGACCCAAGAAAATTTAGGTACCAAAAGTTACAACTTAAGTTTGTTTGCAGGGTCGCCTAAGAGCATCCAAATGGTATTTGGATAGTGGGTGCTCAAGGTATATGACAAGTGACAGAAAATTATTCACAAGTTTTAGAGATGAGACTGGTCAAGTCACCTATGGAGATAATGGAAAAGGCAAGGTGCTAGGATGTGGAATAGTAGGAACAAAAGAAAATGATCTAATAGAAGATGTCATGTATGCAGAAGGATTGAAGCACAACTTCATTAGCATCAGTCAACTATGTGACAAGGGTCACTTGGTGTTATTTCAAAATGATAACTGCATTATTCAAAAGGATGGAAAAATAGTATTTGAAGCTCAGAGAGTCAAAATTTGTACACCCTACAACTAGCAGAATTAAAAGAAGTGAATTTATGTCTTGAAACCACCAAGAGTGAAGAAACTGATTTATGGCACAGAAGACTAGGACATGCAAACACTTCAGTAATCAAGAAACTAATCAAACATGATCTAGTTGAAGGTCTTCCAAAGCTGAAACTAAAGAAGTCTTGAATCTGTACAGGCTGTGCAAAGGGAAAGCAAACCAAGACATCATTTCAGTCCAAGACAGTGGTTACAACTTCCAAGTCTTTATAACTCATTCACATGGACTTATTTGGATCCATAAGAATAGTAAGTCTTGGAGGAAAAGTGTATGACTATGTGATTATAGATGACTACTCAAGGTACATTTGGGTATCCTTTTTGGAAGCCAAATCAGAAATATTTTCAGCTTTTATGAAGTTCAGCAAATTAGTACAAAAGAACCAGAAATTTCAGATAATCAGCATTAGATCTGATCATGGTGGAGAATTCAAGAATGAAGATTTTTTAAAGTTCTGTGAAGAAAATGGAATAGAACACAACTTCTCTGCACCAAGAACACCTCAGCAGAATGGAGTAGTAGAAAGGAAGAACAGAACATTGCTAGACATGGCCAGAACTATGCTTACAGCGTATAATTTACCAAGATACTTCTGGGCAGAAGCAGTCAACACAGCCTTCATCAACAGGTGCATGATCAGACCAATCCTAAAGAAGACAACTTATGAGCTGTACAAGGAGAAAAATCCAAACATCAGTCATCTTCGACCTTTTGGTTGTAAGTGCTTTATTTTGAATAATGGTAAAGATAACTTAGGAAAGTTAGATGCTCAAAGTGATGAAAGTTTTCTGTTAGGATATATTTCAAAATCTAGTGGATATAAAAGGTTTAATAGAAGAACCTTAACTGTAGAACAAATAGTACATATTTTATTTGATGAGACTAACCCTTCTATTAAGAGAATAGAAGAAGAAGAAGATTGTGTTGAAGATTGTGCAGGGATCTGGAACAGAGATCTCTTGAAGAAAGAGAGAAAGAAGAAGAAAAGGAAGATCCACCATTTGAGGAACTTCAACAACTAGAAGAACCACAGGAAGGATTGCCTAGAAAAATGAGGTATCATAGAGATCATCCAAGAGAAAACATTATAGGTAATCCTCAAGATAGGGTAAGAACAAGAGGTATGAACATTCCTTGTGATTTTTCTGCATTTATCTCTCAAATTGAACCTAGGACAATCGATGATGCACTGGTTGATGAATCATACATCCTTGCTGTGGAAGAGGAACTTAACCAGTTCCAACGCAGCCAGGTTTGGACTCTTGTCCCTAGTCCTTCTGACCATCCAGTTATTAGGACCAGATGGGTCTTCAGAAACAAAATGGATGAATCAGGAGTGATCACCAGGAATAAGGCCAGACTGGTAGCACAAGGGTATTCCTAAGAGGAAGGCATTGATTTTGATGAAACCTATGCCCTAGCAGCTAGATTAGAGGCAATTAGAATTTTACTAGTATATGCATGCTCTCTCAACATTAATTTATTTCAAATGGATGTTAAAAGTACTTTTCTGAATGGTTTCATAAAAGAAGAAGTTTATGTTGAGCAACCACCTGGTTTTGAAGATACTAAATATTCAAATCATGTTTTCCGTTTAAAGAAAACATTGTATGGTCTGAAACAAGCTTCAAGAGCTTGGTATGAAAGACTAAGTGCATATCTTATATCACATGATTTCATAAGAGGTAAATTAGATAGCACTTTATTTATTAAGAAATTTTCAAAAGGAATCTTGATAGTACAAATATATGTTGATGATATTATTTTTTGTTCTACTAATGAATCACTTTGTAAATTCTTTGAAAACCTTATGCAAAGTGAGTTTGAGATGAGTATGATGGGTGAGCTTAATTACTTTCTTGGCTTGCAAATCAAGCAGACCAAGGATGGTACTTAAATTTCTCAAACCAAATACATTTCAGATTTACTTTCTAAATATGGTTTTGACAAGTGTAAGTCCTTAGGAACACCCATGAGCTCAAGAATTAAGTTAGATAGTGATCCACTTGGCAAGAAAGTAGATTAAAAGATCTATAGAAGCATGAATGGATCATTACTCTATCTTAATGCTAGTAGACCAGATATATTGTTCAGTGTATGTTTGTGTGCTAGATTTCAAGCTGATCCTAAAGAATCATATGTTAATACTATTAAAAGAATTTTTAGATATCTTATAAACACAAGTAAATTGGGTTTATGGTATCCCAGATGTTCTGATTTTAAGTTGATTGGATATAGTGATGTTGACTATGTTGGATGCAAAATAGATAGAAAAAACATCAGTGGTACTCGTCAAATTCTTGCAGGATGCTTGATCTCCTAGTCTTCCAAAAAGCAAAATTCAGTAGCTTTGTCCACAACAGAAGAAGAGTACATTGTAGTAAGAAGTTGTTGCACTCAACTGCTATGGATCAAACATCAACTGGAAGATTATGGTCAAATCTTTCACGAAATTCCAATGCTGTGTGACAACACAAGCACAATCAACTTGACTAAAAATCCTATCGAACATTCAAGAACAAAGCATATTGAGGTCAGACATCATTTCATTAGGGACCATGTAAGTAATGGTGATATTTTACTTGATTTTGTCTCTACAGATAATCAATTAGATGATATATTAACTAAACCTCTTCCTGAAGATAGATTTACATCAATTAGAAGAGAAATAGGTATGTGCAACCCTGATTAAATTGTTGTGATGCATGATAAATTCATGACAATTTTTGAAGTGTATGATAAAATTCATTGCAAATCTTTTCTAAGTCCTGGAACTGTGACTGTCATGAAGTCAGAGTGTATACTGCGACTCTCACAAAGTCAGAGTCTACTACGACTCATGAAGCAAGAATTGTGTACTGCAACTTTTGAAAAGTCAGAGGCGGCACTTCGACTCCTCAAGAGTCAGAGTCTATGAAGTCGGAGTTCATATTAATTTAAAATAATAATAATTATTAATTAAATAAAAATATTTTTAATTGTCATTTAAAGAGGAATTTATTACAATAACGGTTCACTCATTGAATCTCAGCCGTTCATCTTCTCATCAATGGTCTGTTACTTATTCTCATTTCTATATTAGGACCCTTTCCTCCTTTTCCCAAATCACCCGTTTGAACTCTCTCTCTGACTCCCCTGTCGTCTTCTTCATCTTCCCGCACGTGGTGTTCATCCTAACTGAAACTGTCTATTAGAATGTGGAGCCCGAACTCTGAAGCAGATCTCCATAAGGGGTCAGGTATTCGACTGCCACAGCCGAAGTCAGAAATTGAAGCAGTCGATTGAATGATTCGACTCACGTAGTCGAATGTCAGATGTGAATGATTCGACTCATGCAGTCGAATGTCAGCATGAAGGATTCGACTCATACAGTCGAATGTCAAATGTGGAGGATTCGACTCATGCAGTCGAATGTCATTCTAAAGCGATTCAGAGACAGGACCCTTTTGCCCTTGTGTGACTCGATTGTGGCGCCCTTTCCTCCTAGTATATAAAGGGGGGTTTTGTCCTCTTTGTATGATATATAGCGTGTATCTTTTCTTGGAGAAGAAGTATTGAAAGCTGCTGTGGCCGTGGACGTAGGAAGGCTTCTTGCCTCCGAACCACGTAAAATCTGGTGTTCCTGTGTTCTTCTTCCTACCTCCTTCTATCTCTCTCTGGTATCTACGAGTGGGTAGTGTGAGAGAGTTGTCGCTGGTCTGAGTGCTGTCCGCCCAACACTGTCTTCGGAGCATCTATAGGATCCTTCATTCTCTCTAAAGAAAGGTAGGTTTCTTGACTTCTAAACACCATTTCTGTAACTCTGACATTCCTCTGAGTCTTCTCTGATGTTCTTGTCTAGATGGCCTCTTCTAGGGTTCTGGATGGAACCATGTTCACACCTGAACAGTTCCAACGTCTCCCTTCTGCTAAAGCCTCCATTTGCCTGGGAAGGTAATAGACTTCAGTCAGCTTCATGGTAGGCTAGCATGGGTAGAAGAAACCCTAGCGGTTTTGGGATGGTCGAGACTGTGTCAGATTGCAGAGCCAACCTTCGAGGGTGCTCTTAAGGCATTCTATGTATCACTCCAAGTTACTCCTAACGGATCAGTCACAGAGATAGTTAAGGACACTGCCATCACAGTTTCTAAAGAACTATTGGTTGAAATATTAGATTGCCCCAATTTTGGACATAAGATCAGTGAAGTTGTGCCTTTAGAGAAGCAATGATTAGGTGTGATTGGGAGTCTGGGGTTTGTTAGCAAGAAAGGACTCCTAGTAAATGAGTTGTCTTTAGAGAAAAGACTAATCCATTCCATAATCACAAATATCATCACACCTAGGGCTGGCACCCATTCTTTTTTCACTACCAGAGATGGAAGTCTGTTATTTTAGGCTATTCAGAGACATAGGGTAAACCTGCCCTCTGTTATTTTGGAGAGGATGGCAGGATCCAGAAATTTGCAGGAGTCCCTCCCTTATGGACCTCTGCTGACCCTTATTTTCAAGAAGTTTTCAGTGGATCTTAGTGATGAGATTTCAGTGATAGTTAAGGAAAAGATAGGTCTATCTACTTTCTGAGAAGCCACTACAGTCTGGAGAGCAAGGCACAAAACTTTTGGACCAAGGACTCTGTGCCACAGTGCACTCATGAAATATTTACTGATGAGGCCGAGAGTTCCTCATCTATTCCCGAATTCCAGCCTCCACAGATAGGCACTGAGGAAGAAAGAGAAGAAGCTCCTATAGAACAACAACAACAAGAACAAGTGCAAGAACATCAGCTACAGCAAGAGCAGGCCCCTGTCCCATCTCCTGAGCATGAAGCACTAGAAGACACAATTAGTCAAGTGCTCGGAGATTTAAGGGGCAAGGGAGTAGCACAAGAAGAAGAAGTTCCAAGAACTACTCCACTTGAGCCAATATTTGAAGAAGAAGAGCATCATATCTCTCCTCCACACTTTGAGACCCGGCCAAGGACTCAGGGGGAGACTAGCAGCAGTTCAAATATTTTGATGGATTTATTGATGAAACAGCAAGAGGGCTTGTCAGTTTTACAAATGCAAGTTTAACAAGTAGATGTGAAATTTGATATTTTGGCTGAGGAGGTCCAGCAGATGAAGGACCTTCTGCTTCAGTTGGTGTGCCAATAGGGCACATGAAAGTCTTCTGCTCCATCCACTGCATAGCCAGAAGAGCAGCAGTCTAAGCAGTAGCGGCAACCACAGCAAGAGCAGCAACATCAAAAGGAACAATAGCAGCAGCAGCCAGAGAAAGAGCAGCAGTAGCCAGAGCAAGAGCAGCAATAGCCAGAGCAAGAGCAGCAGTCAGAGGAACAACAACAACAGAAAGAGCAGCAGCAAAAGCAGTCTGAGGAAGTGTCTGCACAGAGAGAAATATCTGCAGTTGAGCCAGAACAGCAGCAGTAGCAGTCCCCTCAGAAGAAGGAGTCAGGGTCTAAGCGGCCTCTAGAGTCTGAGGACATGGAGGTAGATGCCAGGACCAAGGTCAAAACTTTTAAGAGAAAGGTTCAGAGGAAACTCCTTAAAGATGGTCACCCAGTCTTTCTTTCTAGATCCTTGACCATTTCCTCCACTCCATCTGATCCTCCTCCTCCTACTGATACTACCGCTCCTACCCCTTCTGTGTCTGAACAACCTCCTCCACCTCCCTCTCATCCTACTGAACCTATTGATCCTACATCTCTAGCTCCTACTTCTGAACATCAACAACAACCTCCTCCTTCTACATCATCTAATCCTCCTCTCTCTACATCTCATCTAGAGGATCAGCCTCTTGCTTTCAACAATATTACTTTATCTATTTATCCTTTGAAGTACAATTTCAACCCTTCTAAGGCAAACATACCCATTCTTCACACCTCAGCTCCTCATTTCTTTTCTTCTCTTCCTACATCTTCTACACCCTCTTCTGGCAGATCCACTCTTTCCCTTGCGGAGATTGTACCTAGTGTGGTACTTTCATCCAAAGGTGGGTGCCAATTGAAAGACAATCCTGCCAAACTACTTCCCCCATTCTGGTATGCCTTTGTATACCATTCTGAACACCAAATGAACCTGTTCAAGGAATTTTTGTCTATCAAAGACTTCCTTGAAGTCCATGAAATGCCAGGTTATACCTTTGAGGATTGTCTTCCTTCTTTACTCCAAACCTCTCAAGTACTGTTGGCTGATATCAATCTCATCACCTAGAAAAGCCACAGTCTATCTCCCAAAGAATTCCTAGAAGTCTATCCTGGTGAAGCCACTAAATACCAACAAACTCAGGCTCGGAACCAATTTATGGTTATTTCACTTCACTTGAACCTTAGATTTTTTAACTTGTTTGGTACCTTCCTTAGAGAGTCGCAGGCCAAGTACACTAGAATGAAATAGTTTAATGAAACTAGATTCCAGATGGGCTTGCCTGATGTCAATAAAGGTCAATGGGAATCTGTTATCCATGGGCAATGAGAGATCACACCTTCAATGATAGTTGGATTGCCCTCTGGACTACATCCAAGTCTTGTTGGAGCCATATCTGCTAGAAAGAATTTTGGCCAAGTAATTTTTAACAGACACATCAGAATAGCTGATAGGCTCAAAATCAAGTATAATATGAGTATGTCATTCCATAGGTTTGCTCTCATGCAAGCTCCACAGAACTCTCAGCATATGTTAGATCTTCAGAATTCTTTTGTTGAATCTGAGAGATTTACGGAAGATCAGTGGGTTGCAGCATACCCTGAAGACCACTCTGATTGCATGAAGCTCAAATTGTCTATTCCTGAGTATCTCTGCAAAGGTTATGAATAGCTTTGGAAATCTATTGCACATAAATGGAAGCAAAGGTACCTAGTATACTATCAAGCCAAGGAAGCTGCAATCAATCAGGGCCTGCATTGGAATATTAAAATTTATGAGTTCCTCCATCTGGAAGCCAGCAAGAAGTTTGTCCCTTTGAAGACTCTTTTGCGCTCTAGCAATTACTATAAGAGCATTAACTAGTTCCATCGTAGACATGTCAAGTCTTATAGGAAAATCCCCACCATAGGACCTTCTTACAAGATAGATTCTGCTAAGTTTGAGAATTTCTTTTCTGATAATGGGAAGAAACTTTCGGCTCTTCTTAAGCCTTTCATTGAGAAGATCCCTCCTTTTCTATATCTCCCAAGCTCTTTATCATCTTCATAGATGTCATTTGTAGTTAAACACATCAATATATATGCAGTTTTGTTCTACATTTCTATGTGTATCTCTCTCTCTCTCTCTCTCTCTCTCTCTCTCTCTCTCTCTCTCTCTCTCTCTCTCTCTCCTTGTATCTTATCCTTTCTGTTAATGCCTCAAAGGGGGAGAAAGAAAGTAAGAAACAAATAAAACAATACATAGGATCACAGGACATAGTTTTTCTAGTTTTCAAAATCAAATTTATTTTTCACTGTCTAATCAAAAGTTTTTGTCATTAACAAAAGGGGGAGAATTGTTGAGCAACTATCCCTAAAAAAATTGTTTAAGATTTTAAACTATTTTTAAAATGGTGATTTTGCTATGACAAAATCTTTTAAAGACTTTCTACAAACAAATCTACTGGAATATATCACAAAGAGCAAAACTTGTATAATACTGTATCAACACTATCTTGAAAATTCTAAAGTCCACATCGTACACTATGTATCATATTAACTCCGACTGTGGACTCTGACTCCAAAAAAGTCGAAGTGTTGAACCATCTTTGTACTGGGCTCCAACTCTTTGGAAGTCGAAGTCTTGACTCCGACTCTCTTAAAGTCGAAGTAAGGTATCGATTGATGAACATTTCAGAGAAGTCGAAGTCCTCACTCCGACTCCTAAGAAGTCGAAGTCTATGTATTGAATTCCAACTCCATGGAAGTCGAAGTATTCACTCCGACTCCTTAAGAAGTCAAAGTATGACCGATTGATGCTTATCACTCCAACTTTCAAGAAGTCGAATTCTATGATCACTCTCACTGCGACTTCTGTAGAGTCGAAGTTCAGGTTGTATCTCTTGTTTCTGACTCCGACTCCAACAGAGTCAAAGTGCATGTCTTTCTGACTCCGACTTCCCTAACAATTTCTATACTGAACATTTGTTGTATAAAATTACTATTTCATAAGACAATGAAATCTTGTTTGAATAATTATTAAATGTGTTTGTTATCCCTATGAGATCTTTTATACTTGTATATCCTACAGAATAATACATTGTCATGTTACTATTATTAAATGTTCTGACAGGTAGGGTATATTATATTCATATTGACCACAAAAAAATTATCTTTGAAAAGATCTAAAATATTTATACAAATTGGTCTCTTACTTTTTGTCAGAAGTTCAGTTCTTCTTTGGTCAGCAGTTATCTTGCAGTAAATGCTATCAGCCTCATGGGGTATCTAACAGAGTCTCACCCACCACTGTCAGAACCTCATCTTACTTTTTGATGCAACTGTCTATCTACCTTTTATTGCACTAAACATCTGTCTATCTGAGGTTTTCATGCATTACATATATTTCTGACTCACCCACCTCAGAAAGTATGGAGGTATCTTTTCATTTGTCTTCTCCGTTGTTGCAGAACATTTATTAGGCATGTTTCTAGCATGGAGTTTCACAGAACATTAAATGAAGACTATCTTCCAAGCTGTGAAGCTACAAACATGGTCTGAAGTCGTTGGAAAGCTAAAAAGCTGAAGGACTGTTGGATAAGAAAATCTAAACAGCATCTACATCTGAAGGATCAAAGGTCACTCCTCAAACGGCCAGTTCTTTAACGGATAGTTTCAAACGGCTGATAGCATTTACTAGTAAATGTGATGCCATGGCCAGCATCACATTTAATGCGAAGAGGGTGACGTCGAATAGTCATCTCCCCTCTCAAGTGCTCATGGCCACATCCGAGCAGGCTTGAGAGGGCAAGGGCCAAGTGTTGAAGCTATTTCTAGCCTCCTAGGCTCATAGGCCCATCATGACCCAGCAAGGAGGCAGCGCGACGGCTCCTTAGCCACGTGTCCTCAGAGATATCCGAAGTCTCCGTGCACGTCTTAATCGCCAGGCGTCCAAGGGCATCACGGAACCTGTCTTCCGAACATATCTAAACAGGACAAGGTCCCCGAGGACCAGCTACTCCGTAGAAGGCCCAGAGCCTCACCGAACAAGCCTTCGGGCTTCTGTTCGGCTCTCTTGCAGTTCGACAAGGACCCGACGGCTGCACCGAACACCGAGTAGCTGCAGCGAGCAGGTCCGCGGGCTCCTGTTCGGTACCTCTATAGCCTACAATGCTATGTGGCTTTCGCTTCCCCATGGTAGTTAATGGGATGGCATAACACGTCTCCCCGTGATCTGGAGCAGCACAAGTGCGAAGTCCCATGAGGCTTCTCAAACGGACATCCCCCACCTTGGGAACTCAACCGTCGCGTCCCTCCAGTCATCATTGGAGAAGGTTGCATCCAGACCCTTCAGGTTCCATGTCTATATAAGGAATAGGTAACCTTCATGTAAAGATACGTGGAATCACCCCACTCAATCACCTACCCGCGAGAGCACACACCCAAACTAACCTTCTCTTCTAGGCCTATTACAGTCATCACTGACTTCGACATCGGAGGGTACTCCCGGTTCTTCAACCAGATTCCTCTAACGTCCATTCTGGTCTTGTAAGTCTTCGTCCGCACTAGTGACCCAATATGGCCTCAACTCCACTCCTATGCTATGTATGGGCTTTGCTTATTTAGTGATCTAGTGGAGTTTTAGGTCAAATTCCAACCATTTCAATAGGCAAATTGAACTTGTTTATTTGTAGGTATGAGTGGACGCATTAGAGCTCAGATTAGGTTCATTGAACAACCGTTGTTCAATACCCACAAGTCAAGTTATCAAATATGAAATACTAACCTTATTGGCGAATAAACTAAGATGATCTTTCGATAGGGTTAGGAAAGAAACACCGTGAAGTTAATTACCAAAGAAGTACATATAAGAAGTCTTTTGACGAAAACAAAAGAGCCGAGGTTACCAGATGAGTCCCACCTTGGTGAGTACCTTTGACGAGACAAGAGTAGCATCTTGTTTAGCCTTTGTCCTAAGTGATTAACTAATTAGTAAGTGGTTCACGAAGAGTTTTGTCAAATTTCTGATCTCGGGTTACTCGTCAAGTATGGCATGCAATTCCCTTGTATGTTCATAGAATAGCTTATAAATAATATGACGCGACGAGAGTGTAAGGGGTATTAGGATTTTATCTCTCATAATTAGTTTTAAATTTTCGTAGTTTGGCTTTAAATTTTGAACCTAAGAAATTTGATCTTTCTTAATTATAGGCAAGTCCTTTTCACTAGTAAAAAAAAACCTACTTCTAAGATCCATGGGTCTGCTTCAAAAAATAATAATCTTAAGTTTAGAGGTGAGCACTATTTGACGTAGAACATTCATATCGCGGTGTCAGAGGTTCAATATAGTGATGATAATGGGCATGTGGGACACTTTCTACAACCTCGACCGGTCCCTTTGGTGGACAGGTTAGGGCAAGAAAAGTAGCCATCTCAACTAAAGATATGATCTAAAAGACAAAACAGAAACCGTGGTTGGCAGCAAGTATGCGACCCAATATTAACTGATTGGTTGGCGAAGTAGTCAAGGCTAATCAAATTCAACATCTCTTGGACCTCGGATCTCTCAGAAGAATTGAGCAAATTTTATATTTTTGAAACTTCAAGAGCAAACTTCAGTGAGAGGAAACCACCATAAATTTGATTTAGATCAATCAATTTAGAATTTTGGAGTGACTCATCTTGAGTTCGATTTTAATTTACTGAAGGTTTATACTAATCTATTTCGATTTTTCTTTGGAGGCGCAGTTAGGCTCCATCTTACTACTAAAAAAAAAAAAGTATGCGACCCAATATAATAAATGTTTTCTTCAGCAAGCCCAATTACAGCTGGGCTTATTTCGAGCTCGGGCTTAATTAGCCTACTTTTACTTGTTGCAGTGACTTCATACTTGTTCGATCTAGATTATCATTGCCAAAGAAGAGGATGAAGGTAGTAAGAATAAGTCAAAAGAGGTCCCCAGTTGAATTGATAGGCTAGATTCTTACCTATAAGCAAGGGATCCCAAGTTTAATTTCTAAGAGACTTACTTCATCTATATATAAATTTTGAAATATATAGATCCGAAAATTTTCCAATCAAGTGAGATAAATGTAATATGAGTATATGAAAAGTAAGAGCTCTCAAGCCCTAATCTTGAGGTTCACGGACATCAATCTTTGAACCTGTAAAATTACACAGATCGGAGGTTCCTCGTTACACAAAAAAAAAGAAAAAAAAAACAAGAAGCCAAAACAACTAGCAAATAAAACAATATAAAATCAAATGAAAGTCCTCAAATCCCACTAAACGAACAGGCTACAGATGTTTATCTGACATCAGCTAAGATGATGGGAACCACAAGCAAGATTTCAGAGATAAGCATGGTGTTTTCCTATGTGGTTTCTCCTACTTCTATGGCATGGGTAGTAGTGCAGTTGCTGAAGTTCGAGTTGTGTATGATGGGCTTCGATTAGCAAAGCAACGGAATTTGAACATCTCCATTTTGTATTCGGATTCTCATACAACCCTGCAGGCGATTTCAGCGGGTCGTTTTCCCCACTGGGCTGTCTTCCCTTGGTGGCGCGGACTGCTCCTTTTGGTTGATCTGATGAAGCCTCGGATAGTGCATACTTATCGGGAAGGAAATCAAGCAGCGGACTCTTTAGCCAATCATGCATGCAATACTACTTCCAGTTCGGTGTTTTATGACTTATCTTCTCTACCTCAGTCATCTCGAGGAGCTATATGGATTGATAAGGCGGGTTTACCTAGCTTCCGTCAGGTTTAACTGTATTCAGGGTGACCTTGAATGAGTTTGTTTTTGGATGGGTTGGTATTCAGGTTTTTCCTTCTTTGTATGGGTTTTCTGGCAGGGGTATGCCCAAAGGTTTTGTATCAAGTTTTATCTCATTTATAAAATATCAGGTTCCAGGGATTCGCACCAGGGGAGTGATCACACTATTCCCCGCTAGGGAGTAGTGCACTTAGCTGGTTCGCTGAACCTGTGACCTTTTAAAAAAAAAAAAAAAACAAGCAAGATTTCATAAGAAAAACAAAAAACAAAATCATAGTTGCCAAGACAAACTGCATTCCACGACGTGTATTAGAGCCTAGATGCAGGGGGAGCAATGTAGGGAATAAGATCGCTGCATTGAGAGCAAAAAATAGATCGCAGTAGTGCTAGAGGTCATTCACCTATTGTGAATTGAGAAGTGTCGTTTTGTTGATACGTGCTGAATGAAAGAAGTAGAGAATGTCGTTCCTTGTACAATCGACCAGACTTTTTGAACTTAGGGGTGTGAAAGAATTGGATGAACTAGAAAAACCCTTAGACAACCACCTAGTCATATCACGAACCTCCCTCGACAGAAGACTGTTGGAACTCATGCTCTCTCCCTACCCTCATTTTGACCCACTGACATCTCCTTGATCCCGGTACTCACCGAGGGGCAATGATGTGGTGTAAGGGAAGCATCGCACCACCTTAGACCAACACTGGTAGCACGACCAAAACTGAACTCTCCCAACCTTCCTCGGGATGAGTTCCCCCAACCTCACAATAGCAATAACAAGCAATGGTGAGCCTCACCCTTCACCCGACCTTGCCTTTATATAGGTAGCTACCTAATTGAGAAGCGACACCATCATGATGGCAACGACATAGAATGTCCCTTCACATCTATTCGGGCATGGCAGCGTCCTTTCCGCCCGACGCTAGCATCATCATTCTTCATCTACTAGAGTAGTGTGGCACATAGTCCTAATAGTGCAAAAATTTGGCTGACATGACAACAACTTAACTCCTTTAAATGCCACAATTGCCTCCCTCACTTTTCCGACAAACGTAAACGTAAGTTAGGCATGTTACTCTAGACTCAAGCCGCAGTGCCCAAGCCCCAAGCCTAGAGTTAGGGGGCTCATAGTAGGCCTCTCAGGGCCGATCACAATAGCCTTAACAGCCTCCACGTTGGACAGCTCTAATGGCTAGCCCAATCTTACTTAACTAGGATAGAAGGAGAGTAAGAGAGAAGATTCCAATGGGAGGTTAATCTCATACTAGAACTCAAACTTCTCCCCTCCTCCTATTTGCCTTCAAGAAAAGGTCAAAAGTCCTAGGTAAGACCAAGACAAGTGACAACTAGACATAGTCTATGTTGGCAACTCTCCAGCTCTCTTTTCCACTAAATTGCTATCTCATTCTCGGACTTGGCCCAATCTTACTAATAATGTGTCTGTCAAAAAGTCAATTTTGTGAACCTCTTCCTAGGAGTGTTCACTATTCAGTTCAAACCAACAATTCAGTTTGATTTGGTTCAGTTTGAACATCGAAAAATTTTAGTTTGGTTCCAAACCAATTCGACAGAGAAAATTCGGTTTGGTTCGGTTTCCAAGCACTATAAACCAAACCAAATCGATTAAATTGAATTATCATAATAATTTTTAATTTGTATATATCTATCAAGTTTAATCAATATATTTACATAAAAATTCATATTATGGAGGGTAATATGGTCATCAATATTTAATACTTCATTTCAAATCTTATTTGATAATGATTTATTATAAAAATAAGTGATTAAAATCTTATTTAAAACTAAGAGAATCTAAAGACCGATTTATTGTCAAGTTAAACCGATCCAAACTGAATTTGGTTTGGTTTCAAGGGACTTTGGTTTGGTTTGGTTCGGGTTGGATCCCAATTTGATTTGGTTTGGTTTCAAGAGATTTCAGTTTAGTTTGGTTTGGGTTGGATCCAAATTTGATTTGATTTTAGTTTTTTTAAAATCTTCTATAAACCAAACCAACCAAACCAAACCATGAACACCTCTACCTCTTCCTGAGATTGATTGAGCTGAACTAAAAGCCGACGAGATATTTGTTCCCCAATCTCATCCCAGCTACCTGAGAGTTAAGATTGAGTCATTCATGATCATCCTCTCCTCATGGGTCCCCAGCCTCCCGCAAGCAAGGGGCACAAGCCATGTGTTGTGTTAACCGATGGCAGTTGCCATCAGTTAGATGCCCACCATGGGCATCCAAAGGTTGCCAAAGCAACCTTTGGGATGAAGACAACCGCATGTGCGGTTGCCTCCCTTGAGTCCCTAGGACTCTTCTTCCTCTCCCATGCGCATGAAAGAAGGGGGTTCTCTCTCTTGGTGAAAAACCTACGCAAGAATCTTTCTCTCTCACCCTTGAATTAGACTTCTCACACGAGACATCACCATCGGATCCCGAAGGCATTTGGAGCGAGGAAACAAGGAAGAAGACTCTTGTAGCCTTCTTCTTGATCCTATGAGTTTCTGCAATGACAAGGTACACACCCCAATCAAGAACGAACATTGGTATGATAGCATCAATGTTCCCCTCTCCATGATGTCGTTGGATGATCTTCATGCGCAAGAACTTGCTACAATGGACGAAGACGATTTTGAACCGATGGAGATCTCCACGGACGATGATGGGGATAGTGTGGTTGGTAGTGACCCATCACTGAGGCAAGAGTCTGTGGCGCCAGTTGGATTTCGGCGACTGATGACTGCGAGAGACTACATGATAGCACTACACGCTTCTCCTTCGCCACGCCCGGACAACGTCTCTTAGCCACGCTCTCGCATGCAGGCAGTTTGCGGGTGTGGTGGAGGCGCTTCATGCAGACAACGAGGTGGCATGGTTCGCACGTCTACAGGTGACGTGGACGGCAGCCATGTAGGCCATGTAGACCGCGGCTATGCAGACCACGATGGCATGCCTGCAGGCGATGCGGACGGCCGCCATGCAGGCCGCGCGATCCCTGGCCTTCTTGATGCACGCGGTGACATCTGCGACTGGGTCCGTGGCCCAGGGCATGATGACGTTCACGGCGCGGACCACCACCCAGGCCCCCGCATGAACGTCCGCGGCCTGGCGGCAGGCCACGGTCCACGCGGCTAGGCGGGCTGGCGTGGAGGCACGCACTACAGCCACGCAGCCTGTGCGGTCAGTGGCCCACGCAGCCATGCAAACCGCGCCGACCTTAGCCATGCAGTGTAACGCCCCGACGCGGAATATCGGAGCGGGATTACAGTTATTAAATAGTACAGAGCGAGAAAGAAATGCAAACCATTGCACAAATGGTATAATACCAAATAAACTCTAATTTCATTAATAATCCACCAGTCATCATTACATCAACGTATCAGAGCCAGAACTAGGGCCCAGAGTACTTTATTCAAAATCAAACTATTACATTATGACTAACTGATTCACTAACTACTACTAGATAGCACTGGTGGCGGAATGGTCACTCTTGAGCATCTCCCTCAGTCCCGTCCTCGTATGTGTGGTCATCTCCATCCGACTCACCTGAACACATTAAATAAATACGCAGGATGAGCGAATAACGCCCAGTAGGACTTAATATCTCATGAACACAAGCATGCTTTAAATAGTTAATGTCTTAATGGCAGGATAACTAGAGAGTATAGTCATGTAGAGCATGTCACGATAACGAGAGAACAATTGCAACTGGCACAGGGAAAATAGTTCAACGAGAACGATAATAGAATGGCCATGTAATGATATAACATGTAAATTGCACAACGGTGCACTAGTAACGATCACGCTTGCACTTGTAGAGATAGCACTTTGATTGTCATAGATTAATCTAGATAGTAAACTGGCACTGGATGCATGCCGTAACACATCCTATGATCATTTTAACACCCATGGGTACTGGCACTTTTCGGGCGCTCCTCCCAGGACCTGATCGGGCCCTATTGCGCTGGCATTAGTCATTTCTTTATCTTAGACAATCACACGAATGGCCAATAGAGTACCAAGAAGAGATAAGAGAGTACTAGACGAGATAGATAAGAGTGTAGAGAGAACGTGAACAGATGAGAGGATATAGATAATAGATGAGATAGGGACAATTCCGTAAAACACGATAGTAACGGTTGCACAGCACCAAGTCGGGTGCCGACAGTCTGGTAGAAGTCACAACCGCCCCTTAGCCGTGCTGTGTACACGGGTCAAGTGGTCCGGTGTGAACTCAAGACGAGAAGGAATATACTAAGGTTTGGATCGCACTGATCCCTAAGGTGTAACGGGTTTTGAGGTACAACCAGCTCGTTGACTAAGGACGTGCGCCAAAGCCAAGAAGACTTACGGAGGTCTTGACAAGGAGTCCCTGGTCCAATCGAGAGTATTCCCGGTGGAGAGGTGGTCCAAGTCAAGGGAAAGTGTGTAAAAACGGGTCCGTCGTGCCTAGAGTGCTCGTAGGCCGAGGGAAAACGGTAACGGTAGATAAAATACGCGAGTCAAAACGGAAACAATTGTATTTAACAAAATAGGGTAATTTAGTCATTTATTTCGATAATTTACCGAATATATTATTGCATAATTTATCGAGGTCAATTGGCATTTAATAATGTTGTGTGTGTGTAAGTGTAAAGAAATCTTGATGATATGACAAGTCGTGCAGTGTCATTTTAAATAATTAAATTTATATCATTAATGTCATTTATTAATTTACCAAGTCGAATTAACTATAACATGATTTAATCATGACTAATTAAAGGGTATAAAGCTTAAACAATCAGGGCATATGTACAATTTTCAGTTCTGGTCGGATTCTTGAAAACGCGGCAGACATACCCGTCGCGTTTCAAGTCGCGACGGGGCGGTCAGGCGCGACACGGGACCTGGCCGGTCTGGCCCGGTCCGGGGTGAATCGCGGCGGTCCGCGCCGCCGCGTTCTTGACGCGACGCCATCGGCCGGCGCGACCCCACTGTTATCGCGGTGGGTCGCGCCGTCGCGATAACAGGTGGGTTTGCTCTTTTTCTTTTTTTTCCAGGGCGAGCCCTCTGTGATACATAGACGTTCTAAATTACATATAAAATAGTATGGTGATCCAAAAAGTACGAAACTAGTTTTAAACGAAAGTAGACATGTACATCTATCAACATGCACGATTAATTTGAAAATAGACAAGGTTTAGACATGCATTGATCAGGTTACTTTTCGGTGACCTAAACAAGCGCAGTCAGGATTCAACGAATTAATTAGAGATGTACACTTGATGAAAAATTATGAAACCAGCGGCGTTTGAAAGCTAACATGAAGTAGTATTTTAGAAAATTTTATCATGATAGGGCATCAAGTATGCACGAAGTTTAAGGGTAAACTTGAAGAGTCGGGTACATGCAATAGACAGAGATTCAAAGATTTAATTCTCCCTCATGGGAGATCGAAATCGAGCAAGACCAAGGGCGTTTGAAAGCTAGTGTGATGTAGTATAACTGAGAATTTTATCATGGCATGTGAACAAGTACATATCGGGAATTAGAGAAAACATGAGATCTCAGTTCATGAGAACAGCAGGATTTCACGAATTAAATTTGCCCAAATGGATGAACGAAATACCACGAAACCATAGGGCTTTTGAAGAGGTACATGAAGCTACCTAGGGTAATTATTTCACGATTTTTGCTTGAGAGATTGCCTACCTTTTGTCGAGTACAAGAAAACCCTAAGTTGAAGACGAAAAACGGGAAAACCTTCTTGCTCCAAGCCTTCTCCTCCTTGCTCCTTGGTCTCCAACCTTTCTCCTCCTTCTCTAGGGTTCCAGCCACGAAAATGGGGAGATAGGGAGGAGATTTGAAGTGTTTAAGCTTCCTATAGAGTCCATACAACCCCAAACTCTTCTCTCCTCCTTTAATTACGAAAATTCCACATTTATCTCTCTATTTCCTCTCATTTATCCATCTAATGGGTAGGGAAGAGTTTAATTTCGTGGTTAATGAGTTAGGATGGGTTTAGGACTCTTTATTTAGATATATAAGGGTTATTTATCATTTATCTTAACCCTTTACTATTTATTTAATTATTTAGATACGAATTTCATTAATTTAATTCTCATTCCAACATGGGCTATCCCTATTTGGGCCCATTCCATTGGGTTTGGGTTATTAGAGTAACCCACTAATAATTTAGCTTAATGGGTATTGCATTAATTCCCTTTTATTCCATGTATTCTCCCTTTATTATAATTAAATCGATTTATCTCATTTATTAAATAATAAATTTTTATTTTTCATGATTTTAAAAATCAAGGGTGCTACATCCTCCCCCTCTTAAAAAGAATTTGGTCCCCAAATTCATATAATCGTAAGAGGAAGTATGACTTACTGAATAATTCCGGATAATTCCGGCGCATTGTAGCTTCAGGCTCCCACGTGGCCTCTTCAACTTCGTGATTTCTCCATAATATCTTCACCACGGGTATGGCTCGATTCCGAAGCTGTTGCATCTTCTTGTCCAGAATCTTCACTGGCCTTTCTTCATAGGTCATATCTTTGTTCAGAGTGATATCATCATAGCTAATTACGTGAGATGGATCATACACGTATTTCCTTAGCATTGACACATGGAATACATTGTGTACTGTAGAGAACTGGGGAGGTAGTGCTAGTCGGTACGCCACCTCGCCAACTCTATCTAATACCTCAAATGGACCTATGAATCTTGGTCTTAGCTTGCCTTTCATCCCAAACCGTTGAAATCCTCGGGTCGGGGATACTTTGAGCATCACATGGTCTCCAGTCTGAAATTCTAAGTCCTCTTCTTCTTTTATCAGCATAGCTCTTCTGCCTGGACTGAGCTACCTTAATTCTGTCTCTGATAATTTGTATGTCTCTGCTAGTATTTTGTACCATGTCTGGTCCCAGCCATTGCTGCTCACCTACTTCATTCCAGCACACTGGCGATCTACAGCTTCTGCCATACAGAGCTTCGAATGGTGCCATCTTAATGCTGGCCTGATAACTGTTGTTGTAGGCGAATTCTATTAGTGATAGTTGTTCATTCCAATAACCTTCAAAATCTATAGTGCAGGCACGTAGCATGTCCTCCACTATCTGGTTGGTCCTTTCTGTCTGTCCATCCGTCTGTGGGTGGAAAGCAGTACTAAAATTGAGTTTAGTGCCTAAGGCAGTTTGGAGTCCCTTCCAGAATCTAGAAGTGAACCTAGGGTCACGATCTGAGACAATGGATACTGGAACTCCATGTAGTCTGACTATCTCTTTTACATATAACGCTGCAAGCACATCAACACTCCAAGTGCTTTTAACTGCTAGAAAATGTGCGGACTTGGTCAATCGGTCCACTATGACCCAGATTGCATCAAGTCCACCACGAGTTCGGGGTAAACCCATGATGAAATCCATTCCGATGCTTTCCCACTTCCATTCAGGTATGTCCAGGGGTCTAAGTACCCCGCAGGACGCCGGTGTTCTGCTTTTACCTGTTGACAAGTGAGGCAGTGCGCGGCATGCTCAGCTACCTCACGCTTCATGTTTGGCCACCAAAATGACCTCTTCATGTCTTGGTACATCTTGGTTGCACCAGGATGTATTGTGTACTTGGTCTTGTGGGCTTCATCCATCAGTTTCCTTTTCAGCTCTTCATTGTCAGGCACACATGTCCTGGCTTGGAATAATATTCTTCCATCTTCAGCGATGGAGAATTCTGGTTTGTCAGCTATGGTCTCCCTTACTCTGATTAGAAATGGATCATTAGCCTGTTGCTCTCTGATCTTGACAAAGATGTCGGGTTGAGCTTAAGATTAGCCACTAACATCTTATCACTTCTCTTTTCAATATTCAGATCTAGACTGGCGAATTGCTCTAACAATTGCATCTCGCCCATGACTAGACAAGATATCGAAGCTACTGGCTTTCTGCTAAGTGCATCAGCTACTGCATTACCTTTGCCTGGGTGATATTGAATGTTGAAATCAAAATCCTTCAAGTACTCCAGCCATCTCCGTTGTCGCATATTGAGCTCCTTTTGAGAAAATAAGTACTTCAAACTCTTATGGTCGGAGTAGACAATAAATTGCTCTCCATACAGGTAATGCCTCCAAATCTTAAGTGCAAATACCACAGCAGCTAGCTCTAAGTCATGGACAGGATAGTTAACCTCATGTTGCTTCAATTGCCTTGATGAATAGGCTATCACTTTCTCATTCTGCATTAATACGCAGCCTAGACCGATTCCAGATGCATCAGTGTAGACTGAGAATCCCGCGCCTTCTACTGGTAATGCGAGGACAGGTGCAGATGTCAACAATTGCTTGAGTGTCTGAAAGCTCTTCTCGCACTCCTTGCTCCAGACATATGGGTTTTCCTTCCGCGTAAGACGCGTAAGAGGTACAGCTATCTTGGAGAAGTCTTTTATGAACCGTCTGTAATATCCAGCCAGTCCAAGAAAGCTTCTGATCTCGGTGACATTGGTCGGCCTTTCCCAGTTCAGCACAGCTTCTACCTTGGAAGGGTCGACAGCGATACCATCCTTGGAAATGACATGGCCTAGGAACGACACCTCCTCGAGCCAGAATTCACACTTGCTCAATTTGGCGTAGAGTTGGTTGTCCCGCAAGATTTGCAGAGCGATCCTCAGATGCTCCTCGTGCTCTTCTTTGGTCTTGGAGTATATGAGAATATCATCAATGAATACCACGACGAACTTGTCGAGGTAGGGCCGGTAGATGCTGTTCATTAATTGCATAAAAGCTGCAGGAGCATTGGTTAGTCCAAAAGGCATGACTACAAATTCATAATGACCGTACCTGCTCCTGAAAGCTGTCTTGTAAATATCTGCATCTTGAATCCTCATCTGATGATATCCCGATCTAAGGTCAATCTTAGAAAAATATTTAGCTCCTGATATTTGATCAAATAATTCATCGACACGCGGCAGGGGTACTTGTTCTTGATAGTGAGATTGTTCAACTGCCTGTAATCGATGCATAACCTCATAGATCCGTCCTTCTTCTTGACGAACAACACTGGTGCTCCCCAAGGAGAAGTACTTGGCCTAATAAAACCCTTTTCTAGAAGTTCCATCAATTGCTCTTTCAACTCTTTCAATTCAGCAGGGGACATCCTGTAGGGTTGGCGTGAAACCGGTGCAGCTCCAGGTACAAGATCAATTGAGAAATTTACATCTCTCTCGGGTGGAATGCCTGGCAGCTCATCGGGAAACACGTCTGGATATTCTTGCACTATGTGGATGTCTGATATCTTAGTTGCTTTCTTCTCAACTACAATTGCGGCGAGAAATGCCACACAGCCCTTTCTTATCATGTTCTGTGCCTTTATAGCAGAGACGAGGGACAAGTGTCGCTTGTGCCTACGTCCTGTGAAGATTAGCTTAGGGAATTCACTAAAAGAAATTTTCCCTCTTCTACAATCCACGATAGCCCCATACGTGGATAGCCAATCGGCTCCCAAAATGACATCATAGCCCTCCATGGGCATACAGATCAAGTCAGCTCTAAGGTTAAGTTCACCAACCTTAACATCAGCTAATGGAAAATATTTATTTAATTGAGCCTTTTCTCCTAGTGGTGTTGTGACAGATAATTCAAATGTCATAGATGCAGGTTTCTCATTTAGGGTATCAGCAAATGCTTGTGATATGAACGAATGCGTTGCGCCAGTATCGAACAAAACAAATGCTGATTGAGAAAAGACTGGTAGTGTACCTTCTACAACTCCACCTTCCTCGGTGGTCTCCACCTCTTGCAGGGCTTGAAGTCTGCCTGGCTTCTTTGGTCCCGCAGGACGCTTCTCATTTTCTTTCAGTAACGGGCATTCTTGTATGCGGTGATCACGACTTCCACAGCGAAGGCAAGCACCTGCCTTCCTCCAGCATTCATCTGTCGTATGACCAAGCTTGTCACAATGCTTGCATCTTGGTTTGTTGTTCGGAGCAGTAGTGGTGGGGATTTTGGGCTTCCGCTCCTGGCTTGGCCCGTCAGTGATACTTAACGGCCTTTTCTTGCCGTTAGTAGGCTTGCTCGATGCTCCAGAAGTTTGCTCTTTCCTGAACATTCTACCCTTGATGCGCTCAGTGAGTTCAGTCGCATCTTCCAGGCATTGTGCTCTCCTGACCATCTCTGGGTAGGTCTGAATATCAAATGGTGCTAGCTGTGTAATATATGCGGGTCTAAGCCCGTTGAGGAATCTCTTTGCCTTCATCCTCTGGGTACTAACCAGATGATTGGCGTAGCGAGCCAATCGAGAGAACTGTGCTCATATTCAGCAACCGTTAGGTTTCTCTGTTTCAGAGCGGCGAACTCGGCGGCTTTCCTTTCTTGAACTCTTTCTGAAAAATATTTGGAGTTGAATTGCTCCTTAAACTCATTCCACGTAAACTGAGCATCTGCCCGTGTGGCCTCAATGGACTCCCACCACGCACGGGCGTCCCTTTCAAGCTGGAATGTGGCAAGTAAAAGCTTATCTCCATCCGCGCATTGCATGACACGGAAGATGCGCTCAATCTCCTTGAGCCAGTTCTCGGCCTCATCAGGGTCTGTGGTACCACTGAATCGAGGTGGATTCAGGTTGCGGAAATTTCTATGTAAATCACCAGCTGCTTGGTTGTTGTTATTGTTGTTGTTGGCTCCGGCAGCCTGAAGTAAAGCTTGGGTAAGCTGTTGGATAGTGTGTTGCATATCACGGAGTTGAGCACGCTCTGCTGCCATTGTTAATGTTAAGTTCCTTCAAAAGAGAATTTAAAATGTAAGTCGTTGGGTTTGCACTAAGTTTGTGCGTGTGTGTATTTATTTATCTTATTACCCACGGTTCTACCCATCTCACATAGGTATGGAATTTAGACTCTAAGTCAAGGCAGGTCAAACCTAGATCATCCTATACTGAAGAATAACCTAGGCTCTGATACCACAAAACTGTAACGCCCCGACGCGGAATATCGGAGAGGGATTACAGTTATTAAATAGTACAGAGCGAGAAAGAAATGCAAACCATTGCACAAATGGTATAATACCAAATAAACTCCAATTTCATTAATAATCCACCAGTCATCATTACATCAACGTATCAGAGCCAGAACTAGGGCCCAGAGTACTTTATTCAAAATCAAACTATTACATTATGACTAACTGATTCACTAACTACTACTAGATAGCACTGGTGGCTGAATGGTCACTCTTGAGCATCTCCCTCAGTCCCGTCCTCGTATGTGTGGTCATCTCCATCCGACTCACCTGAACACATTAAATAAATACGCAGGATGAGCGAATAACGCCCAGTAGGACTTAATATCTCATGAACACAAGCATGCTTTAAATAGTTAATGTCTTAATGGCAGGATAACTAGAGAGTATAGTCATGTAGAGCATGTCACGATAACGAGAGAACAATGCAACTGGCACAGGGAAAATAGTTCAACGAGAACGATAATAGAATGGCCATGTAATGATATAACATGTAAATTGCACAACGGTGCACTAGTAACGATCACGCTTGCACTTGTAGAGATAGCACTTTGATTGTCATAGATTAATCTAGATAGTAAACTGGCGCTGGATGCATGCCGTAACACATCCTATGATCATTTTAACACCCATGGGTACTGGCACTTTTCGGGCGCTCCTCCCAGGACCTGATCGGGCCCTATTGCGCTGGCATTAGTCATTTCTTTATCTTAGACAATCACACGAATGGCCAATAGAGTACCAAGAAGAGATAAGAGAGTACTAGACGAGATAGATAAGAGTGTAGAGAGAACGTGAACAGATGAGAGGATATAGATAATAGATGAGATAGGGACAATTCCGTAAAACACGATAGTAACGGTTGCACAGCACCAAGTCGGGTGCCAGCAGTCTGGTAGAAGTCACAACCGACCCTTAGCCGTGCTGTGTACATGGGTCAGGTGGTCCGGTGTGAACTCAAGACGAGAAGGAATATACTAAGGTTTGGATCGCACTGATCCCTAAGGTGTAACGGGTTTTGAGGTACAACCAGCTCGTTGACTAAGGACGTGCGCCAAAGCCAAGAAGACTTACGGAGGTCTTGACAAGGAGTCCCTGGTCCAATCGAGAGTATTCCCGGTGGAGAGGTGGTCCAAGTCAAGGGAAAGTGTGTAAAAACGGGTCCGTCGTGCCTAGAGTGCTCGTAGGCCGAGGGAAAACGGTAACGGTAGATAAAATACGCGAGTCAAAACGGAAACAATTGTATTTAACAAAATAGGGTAATTTAGTCATTTATTTCGATAATTTACCGAATATATTATTGCATAATTTATCGAGGTCAATTGGCATTTAATAATGTTGTGTGTGTGTAAGTGTAAAGAAATCTTGATGATATGACAAGTCGTGCAGTGTCATTTTAAATAATTAAATTTATATCATAATGTCATTTATTAATTTACCAAGTCGAATTAACTATAACATGATTTAATCATGACTAATTAAAGGGTATAAAGCTTAAACAATCAGGGCATATGTACAATTTTCAGTTCTGGTCGGATTCTTGAAAACGCGGCAGACATACCCGTCGCGTTTCAAGTCGCGACGGGGCGGTCGGGCGCGACACGGGACCTGGCCGGTCTGGCCCGGTCCGGGGTGAATCGCGGCGGTCCGCGCCGCCGCGTTCTTGACGCGACGCCATCGGCCGGCGCGACCCCACTGTTATCGCGGCGGGTCGCGCCGTCGCGATAACAGGTGGGTTTGCTCTTTTTCTTTTTTCAGGGCAAGCCCTCTGTGATACATGGACGTTCTAAATTACATATAAAATAGTATGGTGATTCAAAAAGTACGAAACTCATTTTAAACGAAAGTAGACATGTACATCTATCAACATGCAAGATTAATGTGAAAATAGACAAGGTTTAGACATGCATTGATCAGGTTACTTTTCGGTGACCTAAACAAGCGCAGTCAGGATTCAACGAATTAATTAGAGATGTACACTTGATAAAAAATTATCAAACCAGCGGCGTTTGAAAGCTAACATGAAGTAGTATTTTAGAGAATTTTATCATGATAGGGCATCAAGTATGCACGAAGTTTAAGGGTAAACTTGAAGAGTCGGGTACATGCAATAGACAGAGATTCAAAGATTTAATTCTCCCTCATGGGAGATCGAAATCGAACAAGACCAGGGGCGTTTGAAAGCTAGTGTGATGTAGTATAACTGAGAATTTTATCATGGCATGTGAACAAGTACATATTGGGAATTAGAGAAAACATGAGATCTCAGTTCATGAGAACAGCAGGATTTCACGAATTAAATTTGCCCAAATGGATGAACGAAATACCACGAAACCATAGGGCTTTTGAAGAGGTACATGAAGGCTACCTAGGGTAATTATTTCACGATTTTTGCTTGAGAGATTGCCTACCTTTTGTCGAGTACAAGAAAACCCTAAGTTGAAGACGAAAAACGGGAAAACCTTCTTGCTCCAAGCCTTCTCCTCCTTGCTCCTTGGTCTCCAACCTTTCTCCTCCTTCTCTAGGGTTCCAGCCACGAAAATGGGGAGATAGGGAGGAGATTTGAAGTGTTTAAGCTTCCTATAGAGTCCATACAACCCCAAACTCTTCTCTCCTCCTTTAATTACGAAAATTCCACATTTATCTCTCTATTTCCTCTCATTTATCCATCTAATGGGTAGGGAAGAGTTTAATTTCGTGGTTAATGAGTTAGGATGGGTTTAGGACTCTTTATTTAGATATATAAGGGTTATTTATCATTTATCTTAACCCTTTACTATTTATTTAATTATTTAGATACGAATTTCATTAATTTAATTCTCATTCCAACATGGGCTATCCCTATTTGGGCCCATTCCATTGGGTTTGGGTTATTAGAGTACCCACTAATAATTTAGCTTAATGGGTATTGCATTAATTCTCTTTTATTCCATGTATTCTCCCTTATTATAATTAAATCGATATCTCATTTATTAAATAATAAATTTTTATTTTTCATGATTTTAAAAATCAAGGGTGCTGTGCGTAGTCTGTGCACGTGGGCGTGGTGGCATCCATGGCCCAGTGATGCGCGGAGAGGTCTGCGGCCCAGGCGACTGTGGCCCGGGCGTGCAGCCATGCAGGCCGTGTTGGTGTGCACAGGGGTGGTCCCATGCATGCAGGCGTGGCAGTTTGCGAGGATGAAGGCGTGGCGCTTCGCTGACATACTGGCTTGGCTGAACGCGGGGGTACTAGTGGACAAGGGCACATGGGTACTGGTCCACCCATTCACGTCCTTCTTGCAGGCCAACTTCGTGGTGTCTAACATAGTGTACCCAGATGCACCTTTCTGGTGGAACATGCCCGCATGCGAGCGTCGGCCCGTCGGCATCGTGATCTTGATCGTCTTGCAAGACGTCGCACTAATGTGGTGTTTCCGAGCGGACCTCGTGGTCGAGCCCGACTTAGTCACATTATTGGACGTGAACCGACAGGGAATGATATCCCAGTCTCTCATCGCCACAATAATGGCTATTTGGCGATACGACGAGTCCGACATCACATGCGGCATGTTCCTCGGCACCGTGCTATGACTCCGGCCCGCCTCCAGATGATGGCTTTAGCTATTATGATGTTATCGCCATTTTAAACAAGATTTTATTGTTCCTTCGAATCATTATGAGTTTCATAATTATAAGATTGTCTTATTTAAGTCCATGAAATAAATTGTATTAGTTAGTTTGATATTATAAGTTTATTCATGCACTTTTTATTCAAGCAATCTATGTGTGATTTGATTGTTTAAAATCATGTGTTGAATCCTTTATTAAAAGGGAGTATTAAAAATGCATGATTAGTTGTTGTTCAAAATATTTGAATATTTTTTGAACATGATTAGTTGTTGTTAATTCTTTATTTCAATATTCATGTTTAGTATATACTTGCTTATTAATTGAGAGATGTTAGTTCCTCTCCCTTTAAATTATTTGATCAAAATTACTCTAATAATATTGATTATTCTTATATAATGGGAGATGACTGTAGGTGTAACAACCCGACCTCCCGAACCCCAGCGAGGGTTCCCGAAGGTCGCACCGCCACCCACGGATCCAAAGACCCAGAAGGGTTAAAATTTAGTCCAGTGAGATAAGCAATGAATTTAAATAACTATAACAAGAAAGTTCGTACATTAATAAGGAAATTATGTACAACATGTCCTAAATAAAAGTACAAGCACAGAAAGAAAAGTGCAATCCTTAAGGGGAGTAGCCTGAGGACTTGCAAAAAGGCAACTCTCAACTCACACTAGTACAAGAGCTCACACACACACATCTCACACTATTGGCAACGTACGGAGTAACAAACCGCTACCACAACCGTTCGGCAACGAACTCTAGCGACAGTGAGTCCCTTCCTGAAGAAAGTAGTGGGGTGAGCCTCGCGAACAAGGCTCAGTAGGGATAACAAGTCCCTTACCAGCCAGAGCAGCAAGAACTACAAAGAAAAGCGGAAGCAACTACTCTAGAAAGCAGTAAAGCGAGAAACACCTACTGCAAAGTACTACAAAGCAGCGGAACAGAGTAATGCCATGACCCACAACCAGGGTCGGGGCACACACGACTCCAGCAGAACCAACGAAGTCAGACACGATACAGAAGCAACTCTCGGCACGCACCCGCCGAGACAAGAAGCTCACGGAACACCGGAGCAATCACATGAGACCAGATTCTCATGAGACAAGCACCGCCATCCCAGACCTCCATGAGGTAAAGAAGGCACACAGACAGTTGTCACCACGAACAACACCGAGCAACCATGTGGGAAGGACGTCTCACCACAAACACGGCCACCTCAAACCTCCACATGGTCGAGGGGCCACAAGAAGAAACACCCTGGACCCCGGACACGCCACGAGGTCAGGGAACCAAACAAGCCGGAGCCACCATGGATGGCACCAAGGAATAGATTATGAAAAACATTAGTCAGGTACCTGCACAAGGCACTCCAGAGGACACGCAGCGCGGAAATCGCCATAAGCACAGGCCAACAAGGCCAGACCGACAATGCCTGCGGAAGCTAGACACGGCTAGGCTACACCCATCGTGCAGGCTAGGGCAACGAGACACGCTTGGAAACAA
Organism: Colocasia esculenta; assembly: GCA_014218235.1. Lineage (NCBI taxonomy): Eukaryota > Viridiplantae > Streptophyta > Magnoliopsida > Alismatales > Araceae > Colocasia > Colocasia esculenta. The sequence continues at coordinate 41,830,049 of CM024761.1, read as the reverse complement.
CGTGAAAAAAACGTCATCACGATAAGAGCAACCAAGCCACCGCCACTAGCAGCTAAGAGAAGGACACACCGGCCACTCCTCTGCTTGCCAGTCACCGGCTCCTGCCTACAACCTCCCCGGTAGAGTGAGGCCAGTGAGCCACTATAGATAACACCACACACAAACAACCGCAGACCGGCCGAGCTGCAGCCCCACGCCTGACACCACGACGTGGCTCTGGAACCAACGCCGAGAGAGGCAGTGATAGAGGACTAGCTGATCTGCGCTGAAAGAAAAACCAAACCACCTCGGCATCCTAGATTTAGCTAAGAGAGCTCTAAAACGACTCTATGCCATTGTCCACCACCATTTTCTCCTCTGCTACCAGAGTCTGAGTTCGAGCTCGCCTGCCGCCTGGAGAACTCCCTCAACAGGAGCGGGGACTGGGGGTCTAGGTAACGGTCAAACCTCTACAACGGACAAGCCCTTGAGTGCCAAGCACCGGGCGAACTGAGAATAGGCAGGGCAACCACAACAAGTAAACGACACAGCTGGTTTGTAACCAAGACAAGCCTAGCAGGCACAGGCATGCACGACACCCCTCCCGGAACACCCAGGAGGACCGTCGGCCAACCTCGGCACACACACCTTAGCCCAACAATGGCAGCAACCACGGAACACCAGTCACGTGCCTAAGTTGGGGAAGAAACATTCCCCTAACCAACTTAGGCATAGACCACCCTAACGAAGCTTAAAAATGAGGAAAACTGAACTGGCAGTAAGAACGCGACAAGAACCCCGTCGCGACCAGAAGGTGACAGAGAAGCTGTCGCGACCAGAACAAGACAAGGAACTTGTCGCGATGAGAATGCGACAAGGGACCTGTCGCCACCAGAAGGTGACAAACAAGGTGTCGCCTTTAGATTCAGAATGCGCCGTATCGACTCGTCGCGTTCCTCATCTGAAGGCAAGACCCTTAAGGTAGAACCACCCCAAGACCCACACCCAAAGGAACCACAGTGACAAGCCACCAAACAGGAAGACAGGCCCCGTGCCATGTTGGGGAGACCTCCCTCTAACCAACTTGGACACGGGCCACCCCCACCAAGACTGGAAACGGGGAAACAGAAGGGCAAAGGGGAATGTGATGGCCAAACTCTCGCCATCATAATGCGACAGATTCCACGTCAACTTTTGACTGGCGTCACGATAGCTAACCTATTGCGACCTCAGACAGAAGCCCAAACCACGAATGGGGGCCATCCCATGGTCCCCCAAGCTACAACAACGCCCCCAAACAAGGGAGGAAGGAGAGCACACTTCAAAAGGAAACTAAAAGTGCTTCGAGGGGCACCAATGCCACCTCTCATCGCCCACAAACCACAAGAACTAAACTAAGCACAAAGAGGGAGCACCACCGGCAAGCTTTCTCCCATACAAAACCACAAGCAAGCCTCAAGCACAGGGAGGATAGCTCAAAACAAGCTCCATCTCCTCAAGACAGTAAGAGAGAGCAAGAGATCGCTATCGAGAATGATGGGCCAGACTCGTTGGGGCCCTTCACGTCGGATTGGCCGCATCCTCCTCGCTCCACGACGCTCCAACGCTCCGCCACGAGCACACCGGCACCTCCACGCCCAAACCGCCTGAGAAAGGAGAGGGGAAGCTCCCCCACTGCGGAGAGGAGAAGGGAAGGGAGGAAGGAGAAGAAAGAATAAGAAAGAGATGCCTGCTAGCCTTAAGACCTCGAGACTGAGGTTGCAACAAGATAGGTGTCATGTTCTTAACCAGAATGCGACAATTATCTTGTCGCCTTCTCAAAAGTTCTGACAGGTCTTCTGACAGACAGACATCCTCCAGGCCACGTGTCATGCTCGCATGTGGCTTAGGTGAACGCGAGAACTGACACGTTGCCTTCACACACGTGAGTGCAGACACGTGGCACCAGCCACAGAAGACCACAAGAACGCGACATAGGGGCCGTCGCCTTCTCAACCAGAAGGCGACAAGGAACACGTCGTGTTCAGAACGTGATAGCCCGATCCGTCGCGATCCCAAGATCAACAGCAAGGCAACCAAAGCCTGATATGTTACAAATATAACCAACTTAAAAATAATTTCATCCTAGAAATTAAGGGCGAAACCCGGTCAGAGAAAATAACCAGTGCAAAGATACCACTAAGTCGTGCCACGACCTCCCGGTGGTCACCGCCACAACCCTAACACAAATGGAGTGCCTAACTAGACATCCGACAGCTCATAGACCACACACCAACCAGCACGGAGCACACAATTGGGTGTCGACAACTCCTCAGGCGCGGCGCGCACCAAACCAACTGGAAAAACAACTAAAATCGCTAGTCGAAAACCATGCGACTGAGCCCTCAACACACCACGCTATTGAGACCAATCGGTCAGTAACACACTCTGTCACCAGTGACTAGATAGAGAACACAACTATTGACAGCAAACCGAAAAACATACCAAGAGGTCAGCCACAAGATTCCGCTGAACGGCCCCGCACAAGTAGCAACAGCTAGTGCTAGCCGCAAAGCCAAACGAGAGTCTCTTAAGGGCGACCCGAAACAAAGCGATAACACGCACGTGGAGAACACCACGACACACAGGACAGTGTCTGTCGGCACCACTCGATCACACCCAGATCATCCTCGTGGTCCGACAAGGGCACACAACAACTATGGAGCCATGAAAAACTAAACCAACCGCTCCACAAGCACAGCATGCAGAGACAAAACCAAAAAAGACATCTGAGGTTGGAAAAGCTAGGCAACCCAAGACGTTGGCAAACTGCATGGGAACGAAACAACTGTAGAGGTCGAGAACATCACGTCAACCTTAGAGGGACCTAGACCAAAGTAGGGTACCACAACCGAATACACTCGCTCCCAAGCGAGAGGGAAAACCCAAACACAGACCACGGCCAAGGCCTGGCGTACCACCGATAAGGCTACCTAGACAAGGCAAAGCAGCCACCCCACAGCAGTAACAGTACAACCACAAGGCACCGGCCAGCACAAAGTGTCCCGGAGGTGGAAAGCTCAATACCTCCAACACTGAGCAAACTCGTGAAACGACGCACGAAGCATATGATCAGGGCACACGACACAACCCATGGTGCTATCACAAGCACCGGGAGCCACCCAAGGTACAACACAATGCACTAAAGTTCCAGACGGCGCAAAACCAAAACACTCGAGCATGAGCACATGGTGCCACCACAAGCACCAAACTAGGCAAGATGCAACCCAAGTGCAACAGCGGTCGAAACAACATAGGCTAACAAGAAGGCCTCTCCACAAGAGACCTGCTAAAAGCCACACGGAACCGCAAGCCTAAAAAGGCAAAACAGGCCACACCGGCCCAGACCCTTAAGGCACAAGAACATGGAATATCGAAAAAGGAAAAACGCTCAAGGTGCAGCACACAACCGCACCAACGGCCCGAAAAGACCCAGGGCTAACCGAAGGGGACTCTCCACCAGAGACCCACAAGAGAAACACGCTGAAATCCAGCAACTTCAAAAGTGCAACAACCGCATCGGCTATTAGAAGCACACAAACACAAGGCACCGCTCCTACCACCATAGGCGGAGAGGGCCACACACCAAATGGTGACAAGTGCCTCCAAAGCATAGGCTGAGGTAGTAGCAAAACACACACCGCGACGAGGCCTGCACAAGCAAGCAAAATAAAAGAAAACCAGTGTTGCCTCACACTGAACATAGGGTACGATGCTCCACATCATCCAATCAGGCAATAAGGAACCGGCACAGCAAGAGACGACACAATAGGTACAACACGACCCATCGTGCCACAAGAAATCAACGCGCACGAGGGGAGCAACCAGCTCAACCTCAAGACAACTCAAGGGGAGGGACCTTCACCACAAAGGTCGCCACGGTGAGAAACACGGCACCAAATGTCATGGCAGAGAACCACCACCCCGAGCAACCCACATAAAGTAGAGGAAGAAGGCACGCAATAGGCCTCTTCCTCACAAGAAAGAGAAAACAGTAGCACAAGGCTAGCACTCACACAAGAGGCACAGCCAGCTGAACACCCACAATGCTCGCAAAACAACCGTTTGCAAGAGCGCGTTGGCACAAAAGAACAAATGGAAACTAAACCACAGGGACACACCCGTGGTCCCGCCAGCACAAGCAAGAAACTTGGAAGCGAACAACATGGCAAACCGGCCAAACACAGGGCCACACACATGGTCAAGGTCCCTCACCTTGACCAGAGGCAGACAAGCAGACTGCACACAACAGTCCAACCCAAAAGTTGCACAACACAACAAAGTGCTAGTGCAATACAACCAACCAAACATCATAGACCTCAAACCAAAGAGGTAACATAGCGGAAGACATCAACGAGCACAGAGACAGCCCCAGAGAGAGAAACCCTCACCAGGACAACAACAAACAGTTCCAAGAAACATCACTAGAACACAAGCAACCAAGCGATGCACCTCAACCCAGAGGGCAACACAAAAGCAACCAGAGACGAGCACAACACAGCTGTGGGGAAACCTCACTTCCACCAGAACCAGCAGAGAAGGACTCTGGGAGCACCTCACTTAGAGTTCACAACCAGCCAGCATAAGGCCGACAACAACCACAGACAGGTATTGCAGTGCTCAACTAGCGGTGCAACACGGCACACAGAGCACCTGCTTAGCTTGAGCAGCAGGGCATAGCGCACAATGACGCACAAGCACGCGAGGCCAAACACAACCAACATAGCACACACCCCAACAACCAGGGGATAGCTAACAAGGCAAGGACACCCTCGACCGGCTCCACAGACTATAACCATGTACCAGTGAAGGCCACAACACACGAAGGCTCTCTCAGCCGTCGCGACACACCCACACAGATGTGCAGGCCGACGACGAACCCAACCACAGTGAGAGCAAACTAGATGACCATGCTCATAGCACGCGCACCCAGCAATAGCAGCAACACTCTCCTGCAGCTCACACTCAAACCCTGTTGGAAAACTAGTGACCTGCAACAAAGTGCCAAAAACTCACACCTAACAACAACTCTACACGAATGAGCCAGCAGTATTAACTCATTACAAATCTCGTTGGACCCCTGAGCTCTGATACCACTGTACCGACCCGACCTCCCGGACCCCCGCTAAGGACCCCGAAGGTCGCGCCGCCACCCACGAATCCGAAGACCCGGAAGGGTTAGAATTTAGTCCAGTGAGATAAGCAACGAATTCAAATAACTATAACAAGAAAGTTTGTACATTAATAAGGAAATTATGTACAACATGTCCCAAATAAAAGTACAGGTACAGAAAGAAAAGTGCAATCCTTAAGGGGCGTACCCCGAGGACTTGCAAAAAGGTAACTCTCAACTCACACCAGTACAAGAGCTCACACACTCACACCTCACATTGCTGGCAATGCACAGCGTAACAAACAACCACCACAACTATCCGGCAACAAACTCCTACCACAGTGAGTCCCTACCTGAAGAAAGTAGGGGGGGTGAGCCTCGCGAACAAGGCTTAGTAGGGATAACCAATCCCTTACCAGCCAGAGCAGCAGGAACTACAAAGAAAAGCAGAAGCAACTACTCTAGAAAGTAGTAAAGTGAGAAAACACCTACTGCAGAGTGCTATAAAGCAGCGGAACAGAGTAACGCCACGACCCACAACCAGGGTTGGGCCACACACGACTCTCGCAGAACCAGCGGAGTTAGACACGATGCGGAAGCAACCCTCGGCATGCACCCGCCGAGACAAGAAGCTCATGGAACACCGGAGCAACCACGTGAGACTAGAGTCTCACGACATAAGCACCGCCATCCTAGACCTCCATGAGGTAAGGAAGGCATGCAGATAGGTATCACCATGAACATCACCGAGCAACAACGTGAGAAGGACGTCTCACCACAAACATGGCCACCTTAAACCTCCACAAGGTCGAGGCCCCACAAGCAAAAACACCCTGGACCCGGACATGCCACGAGGTCAGGGAACTGTAGACACGCGAATTCGACTCCACTACGGGCAAATTTCATATTGCACCATAATACCACAAATGGCCTTCTTTTTACCTTGCAAGAGTAGTTTCCCAATATTTTTGGATCTCACCCATTCTTTCTCGGTGCTTCCCTTTCGTTTCAATTATGGTTCAGTCGCGGATTTGGTTAAGGCCCATGGACAACTTCATTGATTCGCATCCTCTATATTGGACGCCTTTTTAGAAGACTTTATCCGCGACGCTTTAGGCGGATGCATTTCATGCTTAATAGGCGCCTGTTGTTGCCGACGCGATTTAATGACGTTTTGCCTATAAATAGACCCCCGAGGGTAACCATTTCAACAATCCCCCTCCACCCTGGCGAAGCCCTGCCAGATTCTTCCTGCGACCCTTCAGACCGTGGTGGACCCTGCCAGATCGACGACTCGACTTCCGAATCAAGGAGGGGTGTCTACCATTCCATGTGTACCAGAGTGAGGCAGGAGGAGCGCGGTCTTCCTCCTCTTCCTCCGCCCGATCAGCAATGCCGCCGCCACGTCGTCCATTTGGGGAAGTACCCCCTTCCTTTCTCCCCTTTTTCTTTACATCTACTCCTCCCGGGCCCCACATGGCCCATTCTACACTTCTTTTACACGCACACACATGCATGCATACACACACACACCTATCATTTAGGGGTTTAAAACCACCACCCGGTGAGTCCTCCCATTTTATTAATTTCATTTATTCGTTCGGGATTCGGTACTACACATCTTATTTGGCTAATCCCTATTTTTCTTTGTCTATTTTGTCAGGGTGATCAAACGAGGAAACGCCCTCTACCATGGCCGGTCGTGCTCGTAGAGGAAGAGAGGACCCACATCATCCCCTGCGCAATCTCCCCGCTCCAAAAAGGTATTCTTCGTGATCACTTCCTTCCCCCACACCCCTCGCGCGTGCATTTCCATTCGGCACCCTCGTGTGCCTGGCGATCACGTTTATTTTATTCTCCGTCTTTTCTACCCATTTTTCATTCTCCACCACTCTTTTGTGGGCTTACTGTTCTTCATCCCCTTGAAAAGGAGTGAAAAAACATAACCTACAAGAACCACACACGCCGGTGCCACCACAGACGGCACCAAGGAATAAATTACGAAAACGGCAGTCGGGTGCCTGCACAAGGCACCCCGAGAGGACACACAGTGCGAAAACCGCCATAAGCACAGGCTAATAAGGCCAGACCAACAACGTCCACGGAAGCTAGACATGGATATGCTACACCCACTGTACATGCTAGGGCAACGAGACACATTTAGAAACAACGTGAAAGAAACGTCGTCATGATAAAGAGCAACCAAGCCACAGCCACTGGCAGCTAAGAGGAAGACACACTGGCCACTCCTCTACTTGCCAGCCACTGGCTCATGCCTACAACCTCCCCGATAGAGTGAGGCTAGTGAGACACCATAGAGAACACCAGACACAAACAACCGCAGCCCTGCCGAGCTGCAGCCCCACACCTGACACCACGACGTCGCTCCAGAACCAACGCCGAGAGAGGCAGTGTGAAAGGACTAGCTGATCTACGTTGGAAGAACAACCAAATTAACCACCTCGGCATCCCAGACTCATCTAAGAGAGCTCTACAAATGACTCTACGCCGCTGTCTACCACTATTTTTCCTTCTGCTACCAGAGTCTTAACTCGAGCTCGTCCGTCGCCTGGAGAACTCCCTCAATAGGCACGGGGACTGTGGGTCCAGGTAATGGTGAAACCTCTACAACGGACAAGCCCTCGAGTGCCAAGCACTGGCGAACTGAGAACAGGCGGGGCAACCAGAAGAAGCAAACGGCACAGCTGGTTTGTAACCAAGACAAGCCCAGCAGGCACAGACACACACGACACCCCTCCAGAACACTCAGGAGGACCATCGGCCAACCTTGGCACTCACACCTCAGCCCAACAAGGGCAGCAACCACGGAACACCAGTCATGTGCTGAAGTTGGGGAAGAAACATTCCCCTAACCAACTTAGGCACAGACCACCCTCACGAAGCCCAAAAACAAGGAAAACTGAACTGGCAACAAGAACGCGACAAGAACCCCTTCACGACCAGAAGGTGACAGGGAAGTTGTCGCGACCAGAACACGACAAGGAACCTGTCGCGACTAGAAGGCGACAAGGAACTTGTCGCGATGAGAATGCAACAAGGGACAGAAGGTGACAAACAAGGTGTCGCCTTTAGATTCAGAATGTGTCGTATCGACTCGTCACGTTCCTCATCTGAAGGTAAGACCCTTAAGGCAGAACCACCCTAAGACCCACACCCAAAGGAACCACAGTGGCAAGCCACCAAACAAGAAGACAGGCCATGTGCCATGTTTGGGAGACCTCCCTCTAACCAACTTGGACACGGGCCACCCTACCAAGACTGGAAACGGGGAAATAGAAGGGAAAAGGGGAACGTGACGGCCAAACTGTCGCCATCATAATGCGATAGATTCCATGTCGCCTTTTGACTGGTGTCGCGATAGCTAACCTATCGCAACCTCAGACAGAAGCCCAAACCACGAATGGGGGCCATCCCATGGTCCCCCAAGCTACAACAACACCCCCAAACAAGGGAGGAAGGAGAGCACACTTCAAAAGGAAACTAAAAGTGCTTCGAGGGGCACCAATGCCACCTCTCATCACCCACAAACCACAAGAACTAAACTAAGCACAAAGAGGGAGCACCACCGGCAAGCTTTCTCCCACGCAAAACCACAAGCAAGCCTCGAGCACAGGGAGGATAGCTCAAAACAAGCTCCATCTCCCCAAGACAGTAAGAGAGAGCAAGAGATCCCTACAGAGAATGATGATCTAGACCCGTTGGGACCCTTCACATCAGATTGGCCGCCTCCTCCTCACTCCACGCCGCTCCAACGCTCTGCCACGAGCACGCCAGCACCTCCACGCCCAAACTGCTTAAGAAAGGAGAGGGGAAGCTCCCCCACCACGAAGAGGAGAAGGGAAGGGAGGAAGGAGAAGAAAGAAGAAGAAAGAGATGCCTGCCAGCCTTAAGACCTCGAGACTGAGGTCGTGACAAGATAGGCGTCGCATTCTTAACCAGAATACGACAAGCATCTTGTCGCCTTCTCAAAAGTTCTAACAGGTCTTCTGACAGACAGGCAACCTCCAGGCCATGTGTCATACTCGCATGTGGCTCAGGTGAACGTGACAACTGGCACGTCGCCTTCACACACATGAGTGCGGACACGTGGCACTAGCCACAGAAGACCGTAGGAACGCGACATAGGGGCCGTTGCCTTCTCAACCAGAAGGCGACAAGGAACACGTCGCATTCAAAACGCGATAGCCTAATTCGTCGCGATCCCAAGATCAACAGCAAGGCAACCAAAGCTCGGGATGTTACAGTAGGACTCTAAGTCTACTTTTGATCTTATTATATGGAGAATGTTTAATATTATAGTGTAGATTTTTGGATCAAATAGACAGATGTGTAGAATTGTCAAGTTAGCCTTCTCATTATTATCTTAATGTGGTGATTCATTGATGGCCTCCAAGAATGTAATTGCTGACTTAATGAAAGGGGATAAATTAGATGGCATTAACTATGACATTTGGCATCGAAAGATCCAATATCTCTTGAATGAGCAAGAGTTACTTGATCACATAACTACCTCCATGACCCCGCCCGAAGAAGACAACACTACTCAACACCGCAAAGATCAAGAGGCCTACAATTCATGGTTCAACAAAGATCGCAGCACGCGCTTTACACTGTTAAGCAGCATGCAGGATGATCTGATTGGCAAGTTTGATTAGTGTAAGACTATCAAGGATATGTGGATAAGTTAAAGATTACTTTTGGAGGAACCTCTACCACGAGGTTAAGGGCTCTAGTTTAAAATTTGAGACCTCCGAAATGATCCCCATCAAATATGACTGAGCATCTAAGGATGATGTCAAGCATGATCCACGACTTGAAGTCTACTGGTCACGATCTCACCGATGAGCAGCAGGTGCAGGCAGTAATAAGATTTTTGCCAGACTCTTGGACTCACATGAAACAAATACTCACTCACAATGAGAGTATTAAAAATTTTTCTGACATCTCTCGCCATGTGGAGTTAGAGGTTGAGCGCGAGGAAGCTATGCGTACTACTGCCCTTGTCGCCCACGGAGGTAGACAAGAGAGCAAGAAGGGTCCAAAGAAGAACTTCAAGAGGAAAAGGCAGAATGTTGCATCCACTTCAAAGGCGGGGCAAACACCGAAGCGCCAAAGAGGCAAGCGCGGTGGAAAGAGAGATAAGTCGAAGGTCAAATGCTATAATTGTGGACAACTGGGACATTTCGCTCGTGAATGCACTGAGCCAAAAAAGGTATTCCAATTTCTTTGCTCTCCAATTGTGCATGTTTGTTCGCATATTCTAGTTGCTTGAACAAATCCTGAATGGATAGTGGATTCATGAGCGACCAAGCACATTAAAAGGGATCGAGCAGAGTTCGTGGATTATCGCCAAATCTCAGTGGGATCGCAAAGAGTATATATGGGAAATGGTTCCAACGAGGAAGTCCTTGGAGTTGGTGTGTATCAACTCAAGTTAAAGACTGGATGAGTCTTAACTCTCCATGAAGTGCTCTATGCGCCTAGAGTTCAACATAATCTATTATCGGTCTCGTCATTATTAGCATTAGGCTTCTCTTTTTCTTTTGCTAGCAACCAAGTTGATATTTGTTTGAACAATGTTATATATATTAATGCTTTATTCATCGATGGTTTGTTTAAATTAGATTTGGATAATCATGATTTTTCTGTGTCTTATGTGGTAAATACTGATAATAACCTTGATTCGAAAATTTGGCATGCTCGGCTAAGACACATAGGACAAGATAGAATGACAAGGTTAGCTCGAGAATGCTTACTAGGCTCACTCTCTAAAGTCAATCTTCCTGTGTGTGAATCATGCTTGGCTGGTAAGGCATGTCGTAAACCTTTCGGAAAGGCTAAAAGAGCCACTAAACTCTTACAATCGATCCACTCCGACATTTGCGGACCAATGAGTGTGAAGACCCATCAAGGGGCTTCCTATTTCCTCACATATATATATGATTATTCATGATATGGATATGTTTATCTGATCGCTCACCGCTATGAAGCGTTAGACTGTTTCAAACACTTCTTGGCAGAGGTTGAGAATCAATTAGGCAAAACCATAAATATTCTTCAGACTTGAATATCTTTCAGATGATTTTCGAACTTTATGTGAAGAAAAAGGAATACGCAGACAATTAATTATTCTATATACACCGCAACAAAATGGTGTTACTGAGAGACGGAATGGAACACTGTTAGATATGGTTAGATCGATGATGGCACATGCCAACCTTCCAATATCTTTTTGGGGGACGCTATAATGACTACTGCCTACAACCTTAACTGTGTACCTTCAAAGTCAGTTCCTTCCACCCCTTATGAGTTATGGCATAGTGAAAAACCAAATTTAGATAATCTACGCCCATGGGGTTCAGTAGGATATGTCCATGACATTTCTCAAAAGTTTGGAAAACTTAGTCCTAAAGCTAGAAAGTTTATCTTTATAAGATATCCTAAAGGCTCTAAGGGTTATGTCATGTACAGACAACATCTGAATGAAGGAATGATAGAAAAAGACATCTGAGATGTTGTTTTCTTAGAATCAGAATTTCCTAGTATCGGCGACACTGGAAAGAGTCTTGATCTCCATGAGTTAGATGACCCTAATGATGTTCTACCATCTTCTAGTGAAGGGAGGGAATTAGTTCCTAACCAGGAAGCCGCCGGAGATAGTAGAGATGATCATGATGACAGTGGGAGCTTTGTGCTCAGTGGGAGCACACTTATAGAAGAACAAGATGATCAGATACGCCGTAGCAAACGTGGACACATGCCTCGTCGACGATTCGAGATCGAAGAAGAAGCTCTTGTGTGCCAGCTTGCTGATGAAGATGAGCCTACTTCTATTAAAGAAGCATTAACTTAATCTGCTAGTAAAGTAGTAAAGAGTGGAAGGAAGCAATGCAAGATGAGATGGACTCTATGAGTAAGAATTAGGTTTGGAAACTTGTCGATCTCCCTCTAGGGCGTAAGGCTATTGGAAACAAATGGATTTTCAAAGTCAAATGCAAGGTGGATAGATCAATCGACAAATATAAAGCATGACTTGTGACGAGGGGATATACTCAAAAGGAGGGTATAGATTTCGATGAGACATTTTTCCCAGTGGTGAGATTCACATCGGTTCGCCTTATTCCAGCCATTGTTGCACATTTAGACTTAGAACATTTTCAGATGGACGTTAAAACATCATTTCTCAATGGAGAACTAGATGAAGAAATTTATATGGTTCAACCAAAAGGTTTTGAGGGAAAGAGACAAGAGCACAAAGTTTGCCATCTCAAACATTCTATTTTTGGCCTCAAACAATCGTCTAGACAGTGGTATTTTAGATTTTATAAAACTATTATCTCATTTGGTTTTGAGATGATTGAAGAAGACCACTATATGTATGTTAAACATACGACAGAAAAGATTATTATTTTGTCATTATATGTTGATGACATTTTATTGGCTAGAAATGACATGGAATCTATCGAAGCCACTCGAAAATGGTTATCTTCTATCTTTGAGATAAAAGACATGGGTGAACAAAATTATGTGATAGGAATAAAAATCACGAGAGATCGCTCGAATAAAATTTTTTGTTTGTCACAGGAGACTTATATAAATAAAATTCTTGAGCGATTCTAGATGCATTATTCTAAACCCATCGATACTCAAATTGATAAGAGTTGTGTTTTAAGTATCAGTCAATGTCCACAAACTGATAAGGAAACGAATGAAATGTCTAAAGTGCCATATGCCGTTGCAACAGGGAGCCTAATGTACGCCATGTTATGTACATGGCCAGACATTAACTTTGCAGTGGGTCTTGTTAGTCATTATCAAAGTAATCCCGGTCTCGTTCACTGGAAAGTAGTCAAGCGAATTTTTCGATATCTCTGTGGTACTTCGGACCTTGTCTTATGTTACAAAGGGAATGACTTACAATTGAGAGGTTACAGCGATGCTGATTGGGCCGGTGATATAGATGAGTGCAAATCCACCTTAGGCTATGAGTTTATGTTAGGTGGAGGGGCCTTTTCTTGGTATAGCAAGAAACAAATGTGCATCGCTTTATCCACCATGGAATCAGAATATGTGTCTTATTCTACTGCATGTCAAGAGGTTGTTTGGTTGCAAAGTTTCCTACAGCGATTGGCCATGACACGTTTATCTAAGGAGGCGGTGGTGTTGTATGTTGATAGCACATCGGTCTTGGCCTATGTTAAGGACCCAAAATACCATGGACGAATCAAACACATTGACATTCGTTTTCACTACATTCGGGATTTAGTTGCAATGAAGTTGGTGGTTCTCCTGCACATTTCAACATGTCATATGTTGGCAGATCCACTGACTAAACGAATTCCGAGGGAGGCATTTGTAACCCATATTAGAAATATGAAATTGTGTAAATTGTAATGTGCACAATTATTCATTGACAATTAATTTATTATGTTTTCCATCCTTATGTGTGTCTATGGTTGGAATACTTTACACATCAACAGGGGCGGATCTAGCAAGGGCCCAGTGGGGTCCTGTGACCCCACTGGATAAAAAGGTTTGTATTAAGTGGATAAATTTTCACCATGGATGACCCCACTAAAATTATATGGGTGCACTATTAGGACCCCAGTGAAATAAAATTCTGGATCCGCCACTACACATCAAGAAAAGTGTCACTAGGCTCTGAATAGACCCCCTCACATGTGTCATTTGCCTTGGCGCTAAGAAAGCGAGCAAGATAAGACAATTTATATCTATGGCGCTATGAGAGCGAGCAAGATAAATTTATATTTACGGCACTATGAAAGCGAGCAAGATATTTTTCTTTTATTGTCGTCTTAAATTGAATTAAGATGAGATTCATCTGGATCGATCACATGATATGAGAATAAAATCTGTGAAGCCTTTATTAAGCCGATTACCTTAGGATAAGACATCATGAGACTGGGGTTTGCCGCAGTGGGAGTGGCTAGACTAAGAACCGTACGATATTTTTTATTCTGTTATATGTGACACACTCATAATGATAGAAGAACACCGTAGCATGTGTCACATACCACATGTGAATAAAACAACCGTTGAAGAGAATGATGAATGGGATCTCTGTTTCATCAATGTGTGAGCTCTTGGATCATAATTTGTTGATCCATCTGTACCCTTAGGACTTGAGGTCTATGTCATGAAAATGAAGCTTGATGTCGCTACTTTAGCATGCCCCTTAGGGCTATGGCTGATACAGTCCAACGGGACATGACTGGAAAGCAGTCAAGACTAATTGAATTGATATAAGAACTCAAGAAAGACATCTAAATATTGCACCATATTTTGTGGCTCATACCTCGAGGGACTATGTCGACTTAGTGGCGATAAAGTCGTGAGTATAAAACATTCGAGTTTTGACGTCCCTAGTTTTTAAGAGATCTAGGATGTCAAAGCTGGTGAATATTGAAGATATCTAGGGTACTACGGGATTCCTTTAGAGTATTGTGATCTGTTAGTTTTGGTGATAACTTAATATGCCACTACTCATTTGTTGTGCCGACTTTCGTAAGGTCGCTCACTCCATTCGCCATATGTAAGATTGAGAAGCAAGTGTCGAGAGATGAATTGCTCTTAATGAGCAACTGACATTTTTATTGTGCCCTATGTGGGCAAGTATGAGATGTTAACCGGTGGCAGTTGCCTATCGGTTGGATGCCCACCGTGGGCATCCAAGCAACCTTTAGGATGGAGACAACTGTATGGGCGGTTGCCTCCCTTGAGTCCCTAGGACTCTTCTTCGCCTCCCATGCGCATGAAAGAAGGGGGTTCTCTCTCTTGGTGAAAAACCCATGCAAGACTCTCTCTCTCTCACCCTTGTGTTAGACTTCTCACACGAGACATCACCATCGGATCCCGAAGATATTTGGAGCGAGGAAACAATTCTTCTTGATCCTACGAATTTCTGTAACAACAAGGTACACACTCCGATCAAGAATGAACATCTTGGTGCTTTGCCTCAATCGCCGGACATCACAGCATGACAACATGATGGGGGAGCAGCTTTTGGAGGCACTTGGCCGGTAAACCAACACCGATGCAGGTGCCGGTGCAAGAGACCGCTCCTTGGCGCTGCTACATGCATGGAGCAGCTGTTACTGTTGCTTGCCTAGCCGCTTAACCACTGTCACCAGGTGAGGAAGACAAGCAAGCCCAGGTCTCATTGCAGTGCCGGAAAGCAGGTGAGCCTCTCACGTGAATCCTATACTAGAGGCTGCACAGGTATCAATGGGTTCATGTTCGAGTAGAGGCAGAGCAGGCGAACCCCAGCTGCACATGTAATGCTCACTTTCAAACCAAAAGCCTGGGGCAGCTGCATGTAACGGCCATAGACCATGTGTCCAACAGGCAGATTGACAAATACCTGCACCCACCCATACTCTATTTTTTTTTTTCTAATCTCGCTATCTTCTCAATTGATCATTAACAATCTATTAAAATATTTTTGCCTGCCTAGGCCCTTGGTACGCTTACGAAGTATTCATTGCGTATGACGAGCCTCTAAGGAGTGTGCATAGATCTGTGTGTAACCAATATTAATGCTAAGAAAGGTCGGAGGGGAGAGAGAGCCCACACTAGCACTGTGTGCTCAGGGCCTTCCTGCCAACGACCTGCAGCATTGGTAACTTGCACTAAAAATTAGGGCCTGTTGAAAGCAGGAGTTTGCCCCATCCGGTGGGTGCTATATGTAGGTACCTAGTGCTGCTAACTGACGTTCAGTAGCGGAGTTACCTTGAGATCGGTGAAGTTCGGTAACTCTACTAAATTGAAAAGTTTTTATTAATAATGTAGAATTTTATTATTAGTGATCTTATTAGATTAAAAAAAATATGCTTAAAAATATATTCATTGAATGAAAATTTTAGATCTGCCACTACTGACGCCCCTGTTGACAGTGTTACTACCTGTGAAGGTTATCTGTACTGGTCTAAGAGAGGGGTGATCTGTACTGGTCTAAGAGAGGGGGGCTCCGAGGGCAGATGCAAACTTGGATATTAAGCGCGGGGCAAGCAATATATACTTGCTGTCATCTTTGCGCCCGGCCGGCACGCGCGCGGAAGGATGGGGTGGTGTGTGGGGCTTCCCTCCCTAGCTCTTCCCACATCGACGGTGAGACAGCGTCAATGCTTGGCAAGACCATTATTTGCTGCTGTCGGAAAGGACAGGAAGAAGTCTCCACACCCAATATAACACGCCAGTTATGATATGCGCGGAAGCGAATATACTACTATGTAGAGCTCAGTAGCGAGAGTGAGAGAGATGTGGCGACGCCTCCATCTGTCCTTGGATGCGGCAGGCACGTATAACTAGGTTGTTATTTATAGACAGAGTCACAGAGAGAGGTTACATACATGGTTACAGTTCTAATCATTCTTTTAAGTGAGGCAAAAAAAAAATAAAAAATCTTCCAGTGAACGTTTCTTATATGCTTATGATTGGTTCCACCCCCCTAGACAGTGCTGAGTGCTGATGCAGAAAAAAGGAAGATCGATCCATCCTTCAGAAGCTTGTAACGTCTCTTCATATGTCCTCATGATTGATTCCTTTCTTCAGACACTGCTGACCAGAAGGAAGAAAAGAGTCCATCCTTCAGAAGTGCTTATCTTATTCATGTCTAGATCTGAAAGATTCCAAGTCTAAATTAAGCCGGCCCAAAACTCACAATCCACGTCAACACATGTTCCTACTCACTGGTCATGAACATGAAGACCGCACTAATGTGGACGCGATCGTGTAATATTCGACCCGGTCATGCCTTCGCCACATAGACCCGCACGCGCGCGCCCATATCCTTCCGATTATCCATCTATTGTCAGATCTTTGAGGCATTTTAAAATTCTAAACGTGTTGTTCTTGTCACCAGCAACCTCCCCCACGCCATTCAATTCCCATAAATACCCACAAAAGCAAGAGAACCTCGGGCCTATGATCTCAACCCCGTTTCAGGACTCTCCGGACAAAAACCCACGTCCTAATCTTCCAAACCCAAGGGAGGAAAGGCTGCTGCACGGCGGAGGCAGTGCCGAGGGGCCTTTTACTCTTACCATCTGGACGTCCACAACCCATGACGAGAAGGTCCTAATGAGAGTATATCTCCGGCCCTAATTCCCTGCTTTTTGATTAGTCATTGATTTGATTTTATTTTTTTTGAAATGACATAACATATGAAATTATTAATATCAGATGTAAATTTAAATTAAATATTTATGATCTATTTATTTTGGTCGCATAAACTCATCAGATATATTATTATATATCATCTAGAAATAAATAAAGAAATAATTAGTGGACAGTTTACATGGTTAAAATAAGACTTTTCTCATAATATGAGTTAGATTTGACTGAAACAGTAGAGTTGGATGTGAATGTCGAATTCTTTCGATCTGACCTGACTGATAATATAGAGTTGTCTACTTCTAATGAAGAATATATGAACCCACTTTCTTTATCTAAAGAGAATGAAGTGGAAGACGTCGATTCACAACAAAATAAATTATAGTTGGGGGATTCTGATGAGGAGGAACATATTAGTGATGAAGATGAATTTGATTATGGAGATGTCAATGTCGAATTTGATATAGTCCCGGTATCTGAAGATGAAATAGAGAATGTTTGAAAATTGGTAGACAATTTTATTAAAAATTCTAATATTCTACATCTTTCTTTCTATAGTTATTGGTTAATATGTATGTATTTAACATATCTCCTTATGACATTCTTTATGGGTCGGACTGCTTCCACGTTTGCACTACCACCAATAGGTGTGTATATATAAATTTTTAGAAGTATATGATCTATTGATTATTTGCATTGTTTATGTTATTCAATTCTTATAGGTCCTATTATCTCTACACTTATGCCTCCATTAGTTGGTATGTATAATATATTGATTAAATTTCTAAGAAGAAGTGTATTCATATCTTACAGGACCGACATCCTCTGCACCTCCAGCAATGATGGTGAGTAGATCTACACTGTCTCCATCAGAGCTAGGTATGTTCATTCACATGTATATGTATATTTTGGATAGTTGTTTTGTTTATGCCATTTAATTCATTTAGTGACACATCCCGATGACGAGGTGAGTCATCACGAGGGAGAGGGCAGTCATGGTCAGACGGTGCGGGAAGTGTGGATAAATAAAGGGTATATATGTAATCAATTATTTTTGTTATCTATTCTTCATTGTGGTATTAATATTTTCAATTTTAGAAATAAAATAGAGCTTTCCCAAGCATCATAATTTATTACAAAGACAATTCAAGCACACTTTTCTAGGCCTATCCATCAATTTTTTTATATTCTGATAGATGTTCAGGATTTATTATATGATATGTTCATGGTATGTGAATTATTCTCTTAACCTAAATCTTTCTTGTTTCTTAGTTCAGTACACTAACTTATGTAGTTTACTTCTTCTTCTTCTTCTTTTTAATATACAGAGGAATTATCGAATCACAGAATATTCAGATGAGTCACGTAGATCTATATGGACAACCACCGCAAGAGCTAATTTCAAACATCTATTATACAATGTTTGAAAAAAATATAGAAAGAATTTGTGCAAGTATAGATAGGACCCAGTGGAAGGAGCACGGGTCTATTTGGATGAGAAAGGAGTATTGAGTGGAGCTATGCGAGATATGGGTGGAAGAGAAATGGGTCGAAAATTATGCAAAAGCAAAGATAAATAGGGTTGTGCATCCCAAGACAAATGTACACACAAGGGGGTTCGTCTCTTTTGCAACCCATAAAGCGCGATTGGTAAGTAAGATTCTTGATTTTTTTTTCAATTTTACAAATACATATTATCAATAATAAATTATGATTTATTTGAAAAACAAGAAACACAGCTAAAGTGGCCACCTCACTTTCAAGAAATTTTTATCAAACTCATAAGAAGAAAGAGACAGAGGATTACATTAGTGAGAGAGCTCGGGAAGTAGTAGTAAGTTTAATCACAAATGGTTTTCATTTAAAAGAATAATGTAGATTTAAAAATTATTGTATTTTATTTTTTGTAGGAGTCATATAGTAGACGCATGGAAGAGAAGTACAAGGACAAGGGTCAGTGCCCGCAATTGGATCTTAATATATGGGTTACGACATCTGGGGTACCAAAAAAAAGTTAGGTATATGGTTTTGGGCATAGTTTGGGCATGACCAGGGTGATATCATCATGTTCGAGTTCAGTCTCACATGCAACCTTTCCCTTTACCACACCTGCAGCCCCAAGTGGTGCTTCCAATGACACCCCGCTCATGACTCCGACGTAGTTTAGGGAGAGTGTCAACGAGATAGTCTCTCAAAATATCTCACAAACCATCTCCGAAACTCTGGCACAATTGGGGCTTCTTGCTCATAGAGCACCTCCTACACAGCAATCTCAAGTACATATTTGATTGATTTTTAATTTCTCAACTCTAAATACATTACTATGCTGCTATATACATTTATATGGAATCAGATGATGAGGATAGATTTTAATATGGGATTACATGTGTGCAACAATGAACATATTTTCATATTGATGTTCGTTCTAAGTTGATTATGTTCTTCAAACTTTACTAGAAAAGGATTCATGATTCTTCGATGTCTTTTCAATTCTTTATGTTAACACATAGTTGTCTATGAATTATCTAAATTTCAGATGAGCCAATGCAGCAAGGTTGGCTTTACTGACCTCATTGGCTATCGCTAAGACTATATCTTGGCTCATTAACAGTAGAAGGTGAGCCTGACATCAGCTTGGTATAGTCACCGCCAACTTTAATGGTTCAGGGGTTAGCCTGGGAGGAAGCAATTGAAGTTAGCTAAACCAACCTTTGATAAAGGCAGCATATTCTAATCAAAAGTATGTAGAGACTACTATTTGCCTTGTTATATTGGTCTTTTGTGGTCTTGTCTAAACTCATTGGGGATTTTTTAATAATGTTACTTTCTCAAGGTTCGCTAAAGGGAAAGCTTACCAGTTATTCTCCATGGTGTTACCTGCACATTTCCCGGGGGGAGATTAGAATTGTTGGTTGCACTGGGAGTGGTGAATCAAGTCTAATCCAAGCCCAATACCGCCTGGTTGAACCTGCAGGTGGCAAAATCATCATAGACAATATAGATATTTCAACAACAAGAAAGGTTTATTGTACCTTCATATTGCACTTCAAGTACAATATGACTAGGCAATAGCCTATGTGGCACCCCTCACATGAGGAGTGATAAAGTGACAATCTAATTGTTGGCTGTCACATAGATTTGTTGCCTAGTCATATTACACTTGAAGTGCAATAAGTCTTTCTCATCAACAATTGATCTTCATAATGTTTGTGGCCGTCTTAGCAAAAATTGACTTCTTGCTCATGGAGCACCCCTTATATCACCGGGGAGGTGTGAATAATTTGTAAAAATTGATGGAGTTCAAATTGGACTCTCAATTTGAACTGTGCACTCAATTTTTCATTTTTTAAATTAATTTATTTAAAAATTATGAACTTAGGTTTTGGGGACCAGTAGAAATTGACGGGTCCAAATTGCACTCCTGATTTGAACTCAATGTTCAAATTTATATTTTTTACAATAACTTAGTTTTAAGTCAGATTTGTGAGGGTCAAAATTAAAAATCTAGGTTCGATTAATTTGTCAATCATTCCAACATGATCGGGGGAGGGGGGTGAGAATGACATGGGAAAACTAACGGAGTCCAAATTAGACTCCTTGTTTAAGCTCAACGCTCAAACTGTCGTTCGTTAAATTAAGTTATGTGAAAAACATCTTGCTTTTGATTTTAAAGAAAAAAATAGTTAATTTATTTTGTATTTGATTTTATTTTATTTTATAAATAATATATATGATCATCCATCGAGAGACATTGGTGGAGACAACCAAGATGAGACATATGCAGAGGATTTGTGATTTTATTCTGTTGGTGATACTATTATAGTTCGTGTGTATCAATTTTTGTTGTGGTTTGTGTGGATGTATATTATGATTTATGTTATGGATGGATATGTACATTGTGGTTTGTGTTATGGATAGATGTGTATGGTTAGTTGTATCAGTTGTACTAGGAGATTTCTTTCATATCTATTAAAGTTTTTTTAAAAATATATTTTGAATTTAGCGACCGATTAGTGATCGATGCCAATCAATCTCTAATCAGTTGTAATAAAACATGCAACCAAAAATCACATTGGTCATAAAATCAGCCATAAATGTCTGCGACTGATCAGCAAATCAGTCACAATATCGATCTTCGAATCTGCGACCAATTTACTTATCGATCACAATATCGGTCACACGAATACAACCAATATTTTTGCAACCCAAAATGGTCAGTCGCTAGGTCACGATTTCCAAACTTTGAGACTCTGACACCTCAAATTAATATCAAGCTTAAAGCTATAAGTTTAACATATCCGCATAAGGAAATCAAGGTACTCTGATTCAAAGGTTTATGTATAATGAATATTGTTCCATGTTGCGTACATCGACAGGGTGTCACCAGAATTTGATAACGAAATTAAAATTTAAAATTATCATAATTTTCAGAAAAATACATTGATTCAAAAATATGAATATTGAGAATTTTTAATGCATGGTTAACGAGATAAATCCGATTTATCTATTTTTAGGACAATTTTTATGTGACAAAAATTTACTTCAGAAAAGTAAATAAAAATTACTATAAAATTCATCACATTTCAATTAGACTATGTTTGAAATTTTGACTTGATAGGGTGTCGTTTAGATACTAAATTAATGCCCAAAGAGATCCAAATGAATTAAAATCTATTTACCTAACTTGTTTAGGTATGTTTAACTATTCCTTCACTTGGAAGCAATTTACATATTAGTGTGAGCATGAGTGTGTAAGGGTGTGCATGTGTAAGTGTGTACATATATATTAGTGTAAACATGCATGCATCTGTGTGTTAAAATAAAATAATGATAAAAAAGAGATAAGCATAATTCTGCATATACATGTGGGTGTGTACACGTGTAAGTGTGTGCATACATATTAGTGTAAACATGCATGACTATATGAGGTGTTAAGAGAAGGTGTGTGCAAGTGTTGGGGAGGATACGTGTGTGAGTGGGAGTATTGTGCCTGCATATATATATATATATATATATATATATATATATAGGTTAGTGGAAGTGTTTGGAAAAAAGAAAGGAAAAGAAGGAGAATCGCAAGGAAAGAAGAAGGGAGTTTCGCAAAAGGAATAAAGGTCAGTCAGGTTTTGTTGGAAAGAAGGAAATAAAGTACAAGGTAGGTATCTTCACAATACCTATAAGATAGTAATATTTCGTTGATCCTTAATAAACTTAATAAATCGAGAAATTTAATTAATATGGGTCAGAAATAAATATTTCACCTAAAGTTTCACTTTAAAAGTTCATCATGTGATTTTTGAGACATTCACATGTATTTATGTTAATTTCTCTTGGCACCATCACAAACCTTTGTAATTTCTTGTAGAGTTAGAGTTCATCATTATTATTTCAACCTTGATATCGATGTTTGTAGCATGGTTTTGTAAAACTCATATGGATTATTGAGAATGATTCGTACTATCTCTTTTTTTCTAGTAGAGGGCATAAGGTTAAATCCTCTTTTGATCAAGTAGGTTGTGGAAGGCTAGATAGGTCGACGCATCCTAAATAGTAGGTTGACACAAACCTGAAGTTAGGTCTATGCAAACCTAAAGTTAGGTCGACGCAACCTGAAGATAGGTCGACACACCTTTCAAGTAGGTCGACACACTCCTTGTGACGGCCCTCATTATACCGGTACGGTTATACCAACCCACGTCGGTATAGCAAGCGTCATCACAGTAGGACATTTACCCAACCATACATTCAGCTGAGATACACGTGAATATAAGAACAGAGTAGCGGAAGTAAAAAGAACTACTGTCTTCATTCATTCATCATCCACATTTAGCATACATGAAATTGTAATAACATTAAAGAACTTAAAAGTTCACATAATTTAAATTGCTGAAAATTTAATACATAGATGTCCATCATTATACATTCTTTCCATGATAACGCTAATACAACGTTCAATTTACATACTATGAAACACAAAAGTCACAAAGTACTCCAAAGACTAATCTCCGCGCTCGGAGTCCGTCTCCACCGTCTCCTCCAACGGTGCCACGTCACCAACCACACCTGTACGCCGAAGCAAGTAGTGAGTCTAAAGACTCAGCAAGTAATACCACTCATACCATACACGTACATGTCATAGTAGGCTCTACGCACACCATTGCAAAAACTCAACATGTATCATGCTTAACGTTTGAAATGAATAACCATCCATGATAATTCTATAAGTAAACACATGATGCATGCTATCAGATTTCCTTATCAAGATAAATTCCTAACACGTGTTCTTTAATCATTCCTACTCATGAAATTCTACCTTGCATTTTAACTAAAACATGAAAGCACTTAGCATGATTATCCTACGTACATGAAACAAAACACACCTAGCATGGAATCTACACATTCTTGTGCATGTACACGAACATTTTACATACTTTAACTTGCTGGTTTTCACATGATTTAGCAACCATAACCCTACACATGAGAGCTACAATGTTATTTAAAATACAACATGTGAACAACCAAACATGGAATTTTGTGCACATACTTGTTAATTGTCCCTAGCATGGATTCTAGGCATTTTACACATATAAACATGATCCTAACATAATGAAGCTACTGATTTAACATGGTTTCAGCTTTGTCACAACATGGATTACAATATCATATCCTCACATTTTGGTCTCACATTTTCTTTACACAAATTTCCAATTCACATAAATTGCACTTTACACATACACATTACACATTGTTCACTTTCACATTAACACATGAACACATGCACATTTACACATTCACATTTACACTTTCACATTTAGTGCCGTGACACATAGTCCAAACCACCAAGAAGGACACATCACATCACATAGACGCCATCTAGGCAATACAATGGCGACTCTTGGACTGTGCAGACCGGGAGAACAAGTCTCCACCCTAACCAGTGGTACTTGTCCACCTCCAGGATTTCCCCCTAATGCCCTTAGGGTCACTTACACATTGAACCTTCTCAGGGGACTTTTCCCTGATACGGTTCCACTGCCTCTACGGAAGCAGTGTCACATTTGGCACAATTTTCACATTACATATTTTTACCGATTTTACACATGGGTTTACACATGTCACTCTCATTCTATTCACTTTCTCTCTCACATTCACATTTCTCTGTTTTCCTAACATGACACTACAATTTCAAAATCTTCATTCAGGTAAATATCACCGTTCAGGTCGGATTACACCTAAATCGAATTGTTTCACATTGGCATGCATAAATTCACCTTTACATGGAAAATTCATATTACATTAAATACTGGTCCAAATGACCTGAAACTTTAATCACATGCTAATTTCGGGTTTAGGATTCCTCATGCAAATTTTCCGATTTTTTTGAACTAAAACGAAATTTCAGAAATTCAAACATCCATTTCTCATGCCATCCACCATTCAACTTAACATGGAATTGTACACAAATCACCATCTTAGCAGCTTACTGTCTAGACCCTAGCATGCATGGAAATACGGAATTCATTCCCGAATTTATTAGACAATCCATTAATTTATGGAAGATTTATCATGACCTAGCATGATCTCTATTTTTCCTAAAAAATTTTTGCAATAATTCACACAAGCATGGGAATAATCTCAGAAATTTAGAACAGGGCTGAACCTCACATGCATAATCCTCAAAATTAGGGCATTTAGACTTGTCCTAAATCATGCAAACATGGTTTAACAAGATTAAAACTCATCACACATGTATCTTCATGAAATAATTAAGTCCTATCATTCGTGATAATCTATCCACACACCACATCCATCACACCAACAATATACATAGCATATAAATGATTTACAGTATATCCTCATCGTGAAACATATCAAAAATAGTCGTATAGAAGGGCAGAACAGCTTGTTGTTCTGCTCAGATGAACTTGGCGGCAAGCTATGGCCGTTAATTTCATGTTAGCGGCATCATCGATGGACGCTAAGCATGATCTTAGAGGCAATGGGTATTGCCGTTAATGTCAGGTCTGTGCAGAACGCAGGCCCGAGCTCCAAAGATGGGGTGAATTTGGGAGTCTAGGACACGAGGGAAAATACATAAAATTTGTAAAACCAACCTAGACACATACAGGGACGTTATGGGTAGGGTACTTGCCTTTTAGGTACACTCCAAAGGGATCAAAAGCTTGGTGAAGCTCTCCTTGGGCTTTCCCAAGAAGCCTCCAAAACGCCACTCCTCCGGGTTCTTAGTCGATGCAGGTGCTCAGCCAGTGGTGGGGAAGCCTTCTCCTTGGTTCCCTCTAGCCTCCAGTTGCAGTAGAACGCCGGATGAAGCCTTGGATCACCGGATTGGAGCCTCCAAAGTCCAGTCTTTGCACAGCTCCGAGCTAGGGTTTTCTCTCCTCTTCCTCTCTTGTAAAAAGGCAAAGAGAAGGGTTGGGGGAGCAAATTTCGGGTTTAGATATATGGGAGAGGCTTCTCCTGACCCAAAATGCTGATGTGAACCCCATTCAGACCATTGGAGACAGCTCCCCAATGGTTGGGGTAGCTTGTTCCCAGAATTCTGGGCTCTGCAACGCATGCAGGTCAGAGAAGTTGGCGTCCACATCGTTGGACGCTGGGATTAGTGTTGGCGTCCATAGGGTGGACGCTGACACCACATCGACGTCATGCTATTGACGCCAATATGGCCTTCGGCCAGAAGTCTAAAACATGCAGAAACCCATGCAGATCATGTATATTTACATGTAATATCTATATAGTTTTGTGCACACACTACCATCAAGCATTACATACATTATTTATACTTAAATTGTACACATACTCACATAAGTATACTAATTAATACATGCGTAGATACATACATACGTATGTATACAACATAAATTATTTACATGCATTACAATAATGCAATAAAATTCGAGGGCCTTACACCCTCTCCCCTTAAAAGAAACTTCGTCCTCGAAGTTAGAACGACACTACTCAAAACAAAAGGGGATACTTCTTCTTCATCGCATCCTCAAGCTCCCAAGTAGCCTCCTCTCGTGAGAAGTTCTGCCATAGGACCTTCACCGATGCAATACTCTTGTTCCAGAGATGCTGAACCTTCCGGTCAAGAATAGCTACTGGTTGCTCGACATACGAAAGATCTGGCTGGATCTCCACTGGCTCATGACTAATCACATGAGACGGATCTCGGACATACTTCCTGAGCATAGATACGTGGAATACAGGGTGAACGCTAGCCAAAGCTAGGGGTAATGCTAGCTCATATGCCACACTGCCCAAACGTTTGAGAATCTCATATGGGCCAATGAACCTAGGGCTCAACCTACTATGTTGGCCAAATCTGACGACACAACGAGTAGGCGATATCTTCAAGAAGACATGATCGCCAACCTCGAACTCCAAATCCTTTCTCCTGTTGTCAGCATAACTCTTCTGCCTATCCTGTGCCGCAACAAGCCTCTTTCTGATAAACTGGATCTTATCCGAGGTTTCCTAAACTAACTCCGGTCCGATCAACTGCCTATCACCAGTCTCCTCCCAACATAAAGGAGATCTGCAGGGCCTACCATACAATGCCTCGAATGGAGCCATGCCAATACTAGCATGAAAGCTGTTGTTGTATGCGAACTCCACAAGAGGTAAATGACGCTCCCAATCATCCTTCCAATCCAGAACACACGCTCTCAACATATCCTCGAGCGTTTGGATAGTCCTCTCAGACTGTCCATCGGTCTGGCGATGAAACGCCAAACTGAGCTTCAGTTCCGAACCTAACGCATCCTGAAGACCCTTCCACAGCCTCGAAGTGAATCTCGGATCTCGATCTGAAATGATCGACTTCGGCACACCATGCAATCTAATGACACTACTAACATACAATCTAGCTAAACTCTCTACTGACTGCTTCTTTTCATAGGCAAGAAATGAGCAGTCTTCGAGAATCTATCTACAACTACCCAAATCGAGTCATTGCCCTTTCTAGATCGAGGCAAACCCGAAACGAAGTCCATAGTGACAGCTTCCCACTTCCATACTGGGATATCCATCCTCTACATAAGGCCAGATGGTCGCTGCCGCTCGGCCTTCACTTGCTGACACACTAGACATCTAGACACATAATCCACAACATCCTTCTTCATGCCGGACCACCGAAATGATCTCTTCAAGTCTTGATACATCTTAGTGTTACCCGGATGAATAGAGAATCGCGATCTATGAGCCTCCGCTAACACATGCTCATGGACATCTACCAAATCAGGGACACAAACACGGTGCTCAAATCTAATCACACCGTCCTCATCACGAGCAATGCCCGCCTTACCCACTAACTCTAACAATCTAGGGTCGGCTTCCTGTTGCTCGATCACCTCATCCAACACAGAGGATCTAAGGGATAGCTGAGCTACAAAAGCCTGACACAGCGATGGCTCTAACTTGGTCATAGAGTACGCCGCATCCTCCAACATCTTCCAATCCTGCTGGAGTGAAGACCTCTTTCTACTAAGAGCATCCGCTACGACATTCGCCTTTCCAGGGTGATACTAGAGGTCGAAGTCATAGTCCTTCAAGAACTCAATCCATCTCCTCTGCCTCAGGTTTAATTCCTTTTGGGAGAAAAGATACTTTAAGCTCTTGTGGTCGGTAAACACCTCAAATCTGACACCATAAAGATAGTGCCTTCAGATCTTTAGTGCATGAACCACTGCTGCGAGCTCCAAGTCATGAGTCGGATAGTTCCTCTCATGCTCCTTCAACTGACGAGAAGCATAAGCCACTACCCTTTCTTGCTGCATTAGCACGCAGCCCAAACCAATCCGAGACGCATCCGTGTAGACAGCAAATCCCTCTACACCGCTCGGTAAGACTAACACTGGGGCTGTCGTGAGCTTAGTCTTCAATAATTGAAAACTACTCTCACACTTCTTAGACCAAACAAACTTCACTCCCTTCTTGGTCAGCTGGGTCAAAGGGGCGGCGATGGATGAAAATCCCTCAATAAATCGCCGATAGTAACCAGCTAAACCAATAAAACTACGAATCTCCGAAGGGGTCTTGGGAATCTCCCAATCCATAACTGTCTGGACCTTCGCTGGATCCACTGCAACACCAGCGCCGGAGATAACATGCCCGAGGAAATGAACCTCGCGCAACCAAAAATCGCACTTGCTGAACTTAGCATACAGCTTGTGCTCACGAAGAACCTCTAACACTACCCTCAAATGCTGACAGTAGGTGGCTTCATCTGGAGAGTAGACCAACACATCGTCAATAAACACTACGACAAAGCTATCTAAATAAGGCCTAAACACCCTATTCATGAGGTCCAGAACGCTGCAGGGGCATTGGTCAATCCGAAAGGAAGGACCAAGAACTCATAATGTCCATAACGGGTTCTAAACGCCGTCTTGGACACATCCTCACTCTGAATCCTCAACTGATGATAACCAGATCGCAAATCAATCTTAGAAAAGACCGATGCCTCTTGCAACTGGTCAAACAAGTCATCAATACGAGGTAGGGGATACCTGTTCTTCACAGTCACCTGGTTCAACTTCCTATAGTCAATGCATAACATAAGTGACCCGTCTTTCTTCTTGACGAATAATACAGGTGCGCCCCAAGGGGAAACACTAGGGTGAATAAATCCCTTATCAAGCAACTCTTGCAATTGCCTCCTCAACTCGGCTAACTCCGCAGGTGCCATCCGATATGGAGCCTTCGAGATAGGAGAGGTGCCCGGAAGCAACTCTATGGTAAACTCTATCTCTCTATCCGGTGGCAATCCAGACAAGTCATCAGGAAAGACATCTGGAAAATCCTGCACTATCTCAATCTCACAAGAGTAGGTGACTCATCAGCCTCTGGTACTAACACCACGCTGGCAAGAAAAGTGTCACAACCCTTGTTTACCATGCGTATCGCCATCATGGCAGAGATGACTAACTTTCCAGCCAAGTTCCTTGGCAAGGGGTGAGAGAACTCGTCCTCACCAGGAATGCGGAAAACAATCCTCTTCCGACGACAATCCACTAATGCATAGTGCTCCTCTAGCCAATCCAGACCAAGAATAGCATCATAGTTCTTCATCTTTAGCAAGAAGAAACACCTATCTAGGATTCTATCCTCAATGCACATAGGTAGCGACGGAATGCACTTCCTAGTCGATACCGTACCCGCAGGGGTGTGCACAGACAAAGGGACCTCTAAATCCTCAGACTTTACGCCTGACTCTAGGGCTAACTGCCTAGCGAACCGCTCGGAAATGAACGAGTGAGTAGCACCTGTATCAAACAAAACCCGAGCGTGCACACCTAAAAGCAAAATTGTACCTTCGGTGACATGCTCCGCCTGCTCGGCGTCCTCACGAGCTAAAGCAAACACTTGAGTTGGGGCTTGAGGTTTTCCTGGTCTTCCCGTAGCTGGCGTGGCTGCCGCTATTGCTGGGCTGGCGCTCCGCGCTGAACTCCTTGCTGAAGTCTTGGGCAATCTTTGATCTTGTGGTCGCTGCTCCCGCACTTCAAGCACTTTCCCGTAATCATCCAACACTCGGTACCACCATGTGTCTTCCCACAGTGGGGAAACTCTTTCTTCACACCAGGGGAACGTACAGAAGGTACCTGAGAACTGCCGACTGTTACGGATCGTTGCGGTGTTTGGTACACCGTTTTCTTCTTGTCTTGCCATTGGAAAGTTGCCGCTGGCCTCTTCTGTGAAGCTTTCTTTTCTTCCAGGTATTGCTGCATTTCTCCCTCCTGCCTACAAGCAGCACTAAGGGCCTCGTCCAACGTGCGGTGGTCAAACGCCACGAGTCTCGTCCGCAGTGATGGCTTGAGTCCCATCACGAACTTCTTTATCTTCCTTCGCTCGTCTGCCACAATATGAGGTGCATATTTAGAGAGTTCAGAAAATCTTGCCTCATATTCCAGCACAGTCATGGAGCCTTGAGCCAAAGATAGAAATTCTTGCTCCATCCGATCTTGTACATGTTCGGGGACGAACTTGGCCCGAAAGAGCCTCACGAACTCGTCCCAAGCGACATTCATAGCTCCGTCCTCGAACCGGGTACGCAGCAATGAAGCCCACCAAACATCAGCTCTTTCCTGCAGTACGCCGTTCATAAGCACCATCTAAACAAATCTAACTTAATAGAACATACAAGCATAAAACTAAGGCATACCTGTAGCATGTAGGTGGCTAGCGTAACCTTATCGTCATCTGCACACCTGATGGCTCGGAAGATCTTCTCTATCTCCCTCATCCAGCTTTCTGCCATCAACGGATCGCTCTCCCCCTTAAAAGAGGGTGGTAGCATCCTCTTGAATCTCTCCATGGTAGAAGGTCCACCATGGTCCTGAGCTGGTACTTGAGCCTGCTATAGCACACATCAAGCAATATACAATCAACATAATATCACATAAGCAATTAAAACAGACTATTAATCATTTTATTAGTCTAACCTGAGCCTCCAACTGTGCCTGGAGTGCTGCCTGGGTATCGGCCTGGGTCTGCATGGCTTGCACTAGACCTTGCATGAATACTCCATAATCCACAGGCGGCGGTGGGGGATGTACAGGACCTTGCGGTGCCGGGGCCTGCTGCTCCGCCCGCTCGTCATGTCTCGGCTCGTCCTCACGGGCCGACGCTCCACCACGCCTACCTCTCAAAGCCATGGCTGTAATAAATTTCAGCCACCATTAGAGCTAGGTTACTAAGTCTTCTAACCATTTTCTTATCTATTTTTCACTTCTTATTAGTGTTTTCTACACATGTGGACATACTTAGCATGCAATGAAGATGATGACTTATGTATATTCATGTGCAATCTCAACCGATCGGCTCTGATACCAATCTCTGTGACGGCCCTCATTATACCGGTACGGTTATACCAACCCACGTCGGTATAGCGAGCGTCATCACAGTGGGACATTTACCCAACAATATATTTAGCTGAGATACACGTGAATATAATAACAAAGTAGCGGAAGTAAAAAGAACTACTATCTTCATTCATTCATCATCCACATTTAGCATACATGAAATTGCAATAACATTAAAGAACTTAAAAGTTCACATAATTTAAATTGCTGAAAATTTAATACATAGATGTCCACCATTATACATTCTTTCCATGATAACGCTAATACAACGTTCAATTTACATACTATGAAACGCAAAAGTCACAAAGTACTCCAAAGACTAATCTCCGCGCTCGGAGTCCATCTCCACCGTCTCCTCCAACGGTGCCACGTCACCAACCACACCTGTACGCCGAAGCAAGTAGTGAGTCTAAAGACTTAGCAAGTAACACCATTCATACCATACACGTACATGTCATAGTAGGCTCTACACACACCATTGCAAAAACTCAACATGTATCATGCTTAACGTTTGAAATGAATAACCAACCATGATAATTCTATAAGTAAACACATGATGCATGCTTTCAGATTTCCTTATCAAGATAAATTCCTAACACGTGTTCTTAATCATTCCTACTCATGAAATTCTACCTTGCATTTTAACTAAAACATGAAAGCACTTAGCATGATTATCCTACGTACATGAAACAAAACACACCTAGCATGGAATCTACACATTCTTGTGCATGTACACGAACATTTTACATACTTTAACTTGCTGGTTTTCACATGATTTAGCAACCATAACCCTACACATGAGAGCTACAATGTTATTTAAAATACAACATGTGAACAACCAAACATGGAATTTTGTGCACATACTTGTTAATTGTCCCTAGCATGGATTCTAGGCATTTTACACATATAAACATGATCCTAACATAATGAAGCTACTGATTTAACATGGTTTCAGCTTTGTCACAACATGGATTACAATATCATATCCTCACATTTTGGTCTCACATTTTCTTTACACAAATTTCCAATTCACATAAATTGCACTTTACACATACACATTACACATTGTTCACTTTCACATTAACACATGAACACATGCACATTTACACATTCACATTTACACTTTCACATTTAGTACCGTGACACATAGTCCAAACCACCAAAGAAGGACACAACACATCACATCACATAGACGCCATCTAGGCAATACAATGGCGACTCTTGAACTGCGCAAACTGGGAGAACAAGTCTCCACCCTAACCAGTGGTACTTGTCCACCTCCAGGATTTCCCCCTAATGCCCTTAGGGTCACTTACACATTGAACCTTCTCAGGGGGACTTTTCCCTGATACGGTTCCACTGCCCTCTACGGAAGCAGTGTCACATTTGGCACAATTTTCACATTACACATTTTTACCGATTTTTACACATGGGTTTACACATGTCACTCTCATTCTATTCACTTTCTCTCTCACATTCACATTTCTCTATTTTCCTAACATGACACTACAGATTTCAAAATCTACATTCAGGTAAATATCACCGATCAGGTCGGATTACACCTAAATCGAATTGTTTCACATTGGCATGCATAAATTCACCTTTACATGGAAAATTCATATTACATTAAATACTGGTCCAAATGACCTGAAACTTTAATCACATGCTAATTTCGGGTTTAGGATTCCTCATGCAAATTTTCCGATTTTTCTGAACTAAAACGAAATTTCAGAAATTTAAACATCCATTTCTCATGCCATCCACCATTCAACTTAACATGGAATTGTACACAAATCACCATCTTAGCAGCTTACTGTCTAGACCCTAGCATGCATGAAAATACGGAATTCATTCACAAATTTATTGGACAATCCATTAATTTATGGAAGATTTATCATGACCTAGCATGATCTCTATTTTTCCTAAACAAATTTTGCAATAATTCATACAAGCATGGGAATAATCTCAGAAATTTAGAATAGGTACTGAACCTCACATGCATAATCCTCACAAATTAGGGCATTTAGACTTGTCCTAAATCATGCAAACATGGTTTAACAAGATTAAAACTCATCACACATGTATCTTCATGAAATAATTAAGTCCTATCATTCGTGATAATCCATCCACACACCACATCCATCACACCAACAATATACATAGCATATAAATGATTTACAGTATATCCTCATCGTGAAACATATCGAAAATAGTCGTATAGAAGGGCAGAACAGCTTGCTGTTCTGCTCAGATGAACTTGGCGGCAAGCTATGGCCGTTAATTTCATGTTAGCGGCATCATCGATGGACGCTAAGCATGATCTTAGAGGCAATGGGTATTGCCGTTAATGTCAGGTCTGTGCAGAACACAGGCCCGAGCTCCAAAGATGGGGTGAATTTGGGAGTCTAGGACACGAGGGAAAATACATAAAATTTGTAAAACCAACCTAGACACATACAGGGACGTTATGGGTAGGGTACTTGCCTTTTAGGTACACTCCAAAGGGATCAAAAGCTTGGTGAAGCTCTCTTTGGGCTGTCCCAAGAAGCCTCCAAAATGCCACTCCTCCGGGTTCTTGGTCGATGCAGGTGCTCAGCCAGTGGTGGGGAAGCCTTCTCCTTGGTTCCCTCTAGCCTCTAGTTGCAGTAGAACACCGGATGAAGCCTTGGATCGCCGGATTGGAGCCTCCAAAGTCCAGTCTTTGCACAGCTCCGAGCTAGGGTTTTCTCTCCTCTTCCTCTCTTGTAAAAAGGCAAGGAGAAGGGTTGGGGGAGCAAATTTTGGGTTTAGATATATGGGAGAGGCTTCTCCTGACCCGAAATGCTGATGTGAACCCCATTCAGACCGTTGGAGACAGCTCCCCAATTGTTGGGGTAGCTTGTTCCCGGAATTCCGGGCTCTGCAACGCATGCAGGTCAGAGAAGTTGGCGTCCACATCGTTGGACGCTGGGATTAGTGTTGGCGTCCATAGGGTGGACGCTGACACCACATCGACGTCATGCTATTGACGCCAATATGGCCTTTGGCCAGAAGTCTAAAACATGCAGAAACCCATGCACATCATGTATATTTACATGTAATATCTATATAGTTTTGTGCACACACTACCATCAAGCATTACATACATTATTTATACTTAAATTGTACACATACTCACATAAGTATACTAATTAATACATGCGTAGATACATACATACGTATATATACAACACGAATTATTTACATGCATCACAATAATGAAATAAAATTCGAGGGCCTTACACTCCTGACATAGGTTGACCTACCCTCTGCAAAACACCGAGTAGAACAACAAACTCTATACTAAGGTCGGCACACTCTTGTTTCAGGTCAACACACCTTGCTAACTAGACCTTTTTCTTGAAGCAACCCTTACATGAATTATGGTATATTAATATCTACATTTACCCAAAATAATTATTAAATTATTTACCCTTCTAAAAGGGATTTATAAAGTATTCATGAATCAACTCTTACATGTTTTATACACAATTTTGTCTTGTGTCATGTTCCTTGAAAATTCACTTGTAATGTCTAGAATTTGGGAATCTTTGTATCCCTCGTGGAATTACAATGCCGGAATGAGCCAATTTAAAGGCCCTGACCTAGTCCTGGGAGGAGCACCCGAAAGTACTCGTGCCCATGGGAGTGTGAATGGTCTGGTGTAGCATTGCACATAGAGGACATGCTAAATTTACTAGACATCTTGCTTCAGATAACATACATGTGAGTACTTGGTGCTCAATATCTAGTTATTCAATACAAAAAATTCTCACTTGTGAGAACTTACCCTTATAAACTTGTCTTGCTTGACTCTTCTTGTTTCTAACATAATCCTTACCTTGACATTCTTGCAACGTATGATTCAAGATGTTCTAATTAAGCTTGTCATACTCCCTCATTACTATGTCAATTTTCAGTGTACTTATTCATCAAGTCTGTGTATTCTTTTCAACAAAATATTGACTTAAACCCTAGGAATTGTGAACTTACCTACTGGGCAATTAGCTCATAATGTGATTACAACACTTTTCTAGGTTCTAGCGAGACCGATAAGGAAGAGGGCGAGCAAGGGACTGAGGAGTAGATCAGAAAAACCACTTTTCTACTTTTCTTTTTGCCTTTTACATAATAGTTACTTGGTAACTACCAAGTAAATGACTCTGACTATGTAATATAAGACTATTATATGTAAATGCAATGTCGTGTTTCCTTCTACTTGCATGTTGTTTCGCTTGATCGATTCACATCTATGTGCACTCAGGTTTTCTGCTGCAGTCGGGGCATCACATATTCAGTGGTATCAGAGCAATGGTTCGGCAGGTAGTCCATCCTAGGGTTATTGCCTAAGGTCTTGTAGATAACCTGTGAGGTGGGTTAGAGCCAATGGGATTACATGATAAATGGAGAGGATTATAGATCTAATTTATATAAATTCTCATGTTTGTTTATTTCAGAAAAATGGCGAGACACACTAGGGGCGGATTGCTTGAAATTTTGCAAGCATGGCTAGTGGATGGGTGATAGCCCACGAATACGTCGTTACAAACGTGACTAACAATCTCAAAATTATCGGCCTACACTAATTGATTAAACGGTAGTTAAGTGGTAAGACCGAGTCGAATCCACGGAGAACTAGATTTTAGAGTTGAAAACCTTGAATTTTTAATTAAGAAAATAATGTGGTGATAGTAAAACTAAGTTGCACTAAATAGATCTAAATTAAAGAGAGAGATAGAGAGAGATAGGATAAACTAATTATTTAATTAGACTAACTGAATCTAAGTTAAATAAACATTAAAAGAAAGTGATAGAGAGAATAAGAGAGTAGAAAGAGAGAGAACAAAGTACCAAATAACAACTAACATTATTACATAAATGTGATAGTCTAACACAGTACAAAACTCAACTAAAAAAAATAACCTAGAGAGAGTACAGAACGAGAGAGAGAGAGAGAGATGAAGTAGAGAGAAAAGAGAGAGAGAGAAAAGAGAGAAGAGAGAGGAGCGGCGATAGAGAGGAGAGAGAAAAGAGAGAGAAAGCGAGAGGAGAGAGAGAGCGGGCAGCGCGGCGCGGCCCACGTTGCATGCATGCAACGTGGGTGGGGCGCGCGGGGGCCGCGCAGGGGGGCGCGTGGAGGCGGCAGGCGGGGGTGCGGACGGGACCAGGCGGGGCGCGAGGCGCTGGCGGGCCTGGGCAGGCGCGCGGGGCGGCAAGGCGCGGACGGGCCTGGGAAGGCGCGCGGGGCGGCAAGGCGCGCAGGCGTGCGGCCTGGGCGCGGGCAGGGCGCTAGCGGGCCCTGTAGGCGCGCGGGCCCCTTTGCTGCTGCTGCTTCTGTGCGAGAGAGAGAAACCGAGGGAGAGGAAGAAAGAGAAGGGGAAGAAGAGGAGAGGAGGAAGAAGAAAGAGAAGGAGGAAGGGATCGGAGGAGAGAGGGAGAAAGAGAAAGTGAGAAAGAGAATATGAGTGAGAGAGAGAAGAATATAGAATTAAAATCGGGAGAGAATTTATAAAGTGGTAGAGAAAGAGAGGAAGGGGGAGAGAGGAAAGGAAAGAGAGATTTTTAGAAAATAGGGGAGAAGATTTTTAAATGTGAGAAATTGTTTAAAAAATAGAGGGGGAATATTTTAATAGAATCTCCATTTTATTCTCTTGCTTCACTCCAATCCATTAGCCCATTAAGCACTTCATAGAATGGCCCATTAACCTGCAAATACAATATAAAATTGAATTTAATCAATTATCGTCCATGATAATAGAAATCTTATGAATTTATCAAGTGTTAGTCATTGAAATGGCATGATTATTCATGATAATTATGATATTATCAATGGGGAAGAATACAGTCGTGACCAAGGATCTCTCCATTCATTGATTAAGGATTGGATTACAGAGTTAGCAAGTTATATATGGACGAGCAGAAGATGTAGCTCAAGTTCTTGAATGTGTTAATGCAATTCAAGAATTACTAGATTGGCTTACAGTGGCACAAGAAATGCTACTGAATCGAGCTGAGGAGTGATGGGATGCGATTCATGAGGTTGCTTACGAAATATATCATGATCAATATGTACCACGTGAAGAGTCGAAGGGGTCAGCTATAGACCTAGAAGTGGAATTGGCTCCCAAAGACCCGAACAACTGAACTGACAATAGTATTGTATATAAGTGTATAAGATGTAAATATACATGTATAGTGGTGGATAAAAGGGTAGTTATGGGGTGTCAGTTGTTAAAAAAAAAAATGGGAGTGGTCCATTAACTTTTGTCTGATATTGGTAGTGTGCTGAAACATTTTGTGGCAACGTATGACCAAGTATAAGATGTTTTAATGAGATGAGAATGGCTTTATTAACGGTGTGTGTGCCTACTTGGAATTTTGATTTAAATGACTATGGTATAAATATCAAATCCTTGGATTGTGCAGGGGAGAATTTCTATCATGGAACCTGAAAACACACAATGGATTGAAATGCAAAGGACTGTACAAGGGTTGACCCAAGCCCTGCAACGATTGGCCTAAGGTAGTGGAAATCGAGAGATAGGAGAGTTACATCGAAACTTTAAAGGTATGGACCCCTCTCATTTTGTAGGATCTTCAAACCCAGATGAGGCAGAGCATTGAGTGAAGGAAATGGAGAGAAATTTTAAAGTAATGTTGTGCTCTGACGAAGAGAAAGTATTATTAGCCACTTTTCAATTGGAAAAGGAAGCAAGGGCATGGTGGGAATCTATGGAAGCCGTATTATCAACTCAA
The DNA here is from genome assembly GCA_014218235.1 of Colocasia esculenta. Classification (NCBI taxonomy): domain Eukaryota; kingdom Viridiplantae; phylum Streptophyta; class Magnoliopsida; order Alismatales; family Araceae; genus Colocasia; species Colocasia esculenta. Next base: position 41,792,108 of record CM024761.1, on the reverse strand, counting down.
TCGTTGACTTGGGCTGACTTCTTACAACATTTCAATAACAAGTTCTTTTTTGAGAGGGGTAAGGAGAAGAAGGCTATAGAGTTAACAATGTTGAAAGAAAGAGATTTGTCAGTAGCAGAGTATCAAGCTCGATTTGCTCGTCTATCTAGTTATGCACCTCATCTCATTAGTACCGAGAAAATGAGAGATAAGAAATTTCTCAATGGATTATGACCTCAATATATTAGTTAGCTAATACATTTAGATATTGAGAATTACTATGAAATAGTTAAAAAAGCTCAGCTATGTGAGGATGCTGCTAAAATAACCAATAACATCAGGATGGCAAGGGAGAGGTTTAACAAGAAGGAACTTGTACTCTGGTCTGAAAACCAGAAATTAGATTTTGAGAAAAGGAAATCTGAAGTCAAGATGTAACAACAAAGTAGAAAAAAATTGAAAGGAGTTCTGTACGAAGGCCAAAAAAATGAACCTTGTAAGTATTGTGGAAAAATGGGCCATAGATCTGAGGAGTGTTGGAGAAAGCTAGGTGCTTATTTGTGATGTGGTAATAAAAACCACCAGATTTAGAATGTCCTATGTTAAAGGAACTTGAAAAGGGAACTGGGTCTCGTGAAGGTTAGTGCAAACAAGGCAAATTGTAGGCTTTGTTGCATAAGGAATCTAAGGAAGGTGGTGTCGTTGAAGGTATTATTCTAGTCCACTCCAAATCTGCACATGTTCTTTTTGACACTAGAAGAACTCATTCATTTATATGTTCTAGATTCGCCTCTACTTTGTCTGTAGAACCTAAATTTTTAAAGGAAGAACTTGCGATATCAACCCCACTAGGTATGAGAGTTAAATTAGCTTAGTTTTATCCTTCTATTAAAGTGATAATCTCTAATTACAAGTTACCTGCAGATCTGATATATTTGGTTATGGAAGAATATGATGTGATTTTAGGAGCTGAATGGTTAGCTATACGAATTTTTCTAGGGTGGATTGTAGACAAAATCAGGTGGTGTTTTGTGTTCCCAATCAACCAAAGTTCTATTTTTCTAGTACTCGTAGAAAATAGTCACAACCCCTTATCTCTACTCTTTAGGCTTGTAAATTAATTAGTCAAGGGTGTAATGCTTATCTAGCCTGTGTGTCGGTAAGTAAAGATAAAAGACCCAAATTGGAGGACATACCAGTGGTCAGGGAATTCCCAAAGGTATTTTTGAAAGATTTGTCAGGGCTATCTCCAAAAGGGAAATCAACTTTACAATAGAATTTCTATCAGGAGCTACCTTAGTATCTAAAGCACCATATAGTATGGCACCAGCTGAACTAAAAGAGTTAAAAGAACAACTACTGGATTTGTTAAAGAAGAGATTTATTCGACCTAGCACATCCCCCTGGGGAGCGCCTGTGTTATTTGTTAAGAACAAAGATGGATCCTCGAGGTTGTGTGTTGATTATCGACAATTGAATCAGTTGACAATTAAAAATAAATATCCACCACCTAGAATCGATGAACTATTTGATCAACTATCAGAAGCTCAATATTTTTCTATAATTGACCTTAGATCTAGGTATCATCATCTAAGAATCAAAGAAGAGAATATTTATCAGACAACTTTTCGCAGTAGATACTGACATTATGATTTTATAGTAATGTCCTTTCGATTAAGTAATGCACCAGCTATCATCATGCAATTAATGAACACAGTGTTCAGACCATATCTTGATCAATTTATTGTAGTATTTATAGATGATATCTTGATTTATTCAAGGACTCAACAAGAACATAAGGAACATTTAAGAGTCTCTTTACAGTTATTGAAGGAACACCAATTATATGGGAAATTGAGTACATGTGAATTTTGGCTGGAAGAAGTGTCATTTTTGGGACATGTAATCTCTAAAAAGGGAACTTCTGTGGATCCGTAAAAAATTAAGGCAGTAAAGAATTGGCCGAGACTAACTAATGTAACAGAGATCCACGATTTTCTAGGATTAGCTAGATATTACAGAAAGTTTGTGAAAGATTTTTCGAAGAAAGCTGTTCCTTTAAGTAGGTTGACAAGGAAAGAAAATCCTTTTGAATGGACAAGGGAATGTGAGCAAAGTTTCCAAACCTTAAAGTACTATTTCATATCAACCCCAGTATTAGCTTTGCCTTCTATGGGAGGAGGGTATGAAGTCTATATTGATGCTTTCAGTATAGGACTCGGTGCTATGTCAATGCAACAAAAGAAGGTAATTGCTTATGCCTCAAGGCAATTAAAGAAGTATGAAAAGAATTATCTTGTAAATGACTTGGAGTTAGTTTCTGTTGTGTTTTCTCTAAAGATTTGGAAACATTACTTGTATGGTGAACAATTTATAGTTTACTCTAACCATAAGAGTTTGAAATGCTTATTTTCTCACAAAGAATTAAATTTGAGACAAAGGAGATGGTTGGAATACTTGAAGGATTTCAATTTTTCTATTCAATATCATCAAGGCAAAGGTAATGTTGTGGTGGATGCCTTAAGTAGGAAATCAGTAACAATGATGTCTACCATGATGATCAAGTTATTGGAAGAACTTTCTCAATTGAATTTGAACTTGGATCACCAGGCAGAATGTACTTTACTAGTTAAGAAGAAAGTTCAATTAGTTATACTCGCAGGAATTAAAGAATATCAAGAAAAGGATACGATGTTAGTTGATATTAAAGAACACCTGGAGCAATGACCTAATTTTAAGCTTGCATAAGATGGAAGATTGTTATTTCATGAAAGAACTTGTGTTCTTGATTATAGACATCTTAAGCAGAAAATCTTGAAAGAGGCCCACAAGTCACATTATACTATACATCTTGGAGAAATAAAGATGTATCAAAATCTAAAGAAGAACTTTTGGTGGTCTAACATGAAAAGAGAAATAGATAGTTATGTATCTCGATGTCTTACTTGTCAACAAGTCAAATTGAACATCAAAAACCTATTGAAAAATTGAAGTCACTAGAACTTTCAGAGTGGAAATGGGAAAGTAAAGGAATGGATTTTATTATGGGTTTACCAAGAACCAGAAGTGGATATGATGCCATCTAGGTAATTGTGGGCTGCTTGACCAAGTCTGCACACTTTCTACCCATTAAAAATAAATGGTCAATCAATATGTTGGCTACATTATATGTTAAAGAAATTGTCAGACAAAATGGAATACCAGTAACTATAGTATCAAATCGAGATGCAAGGTTTACTTCTCATGTTTGGAAAGGATTACAAGTAGCATTGGTAACCAAGCTATTATTCAGTATTACATTCCATCCCCAGACATGTGGTCAAACTGAAAGAACTAATCCGGTGGTAGAGGATATGCTCATCTAGCATTGATTGAGTTTGCTTATAATAATAGTTACCAGTCTAGTATACAAATGACACCTTTTGAAACATTATATGGTAGAAATTACTGATCTCCTATCTGTTGGAATGAAATAGGTACAAAGCAATTGCTTGGCCCTCAAAAAGTGCAGAGTACCACTACAACAAAAATGGGTTTCACTTACATCGGTAAACCATAAGTGTAATTGCCAAAACCGTAAGAACAGACGTATACTTACGAAACATCCTATGGTTCGTTTTCGTAACTACAGCAAGCATGGCTATAGCCTTACTTACAGTTACAATACGTAATAAATACATTCATTTATAAACCGTAATAATATAGACTTGGCCTACTTTTATAAAGCGTAAGTATACATATAAAAGACCGTAAGAAATAACCCAATAGAAGATGACATTCGAAAATTAATCACTACGTTAGAAACCGTAGCTATTATCTGTAGTTACGCATTTCTGAACCATAAGAAAACTCCCAGTGCAAATGTATATAATCCATAATTCGACTAAAAATATAACCTATATATTTACATAAATCCACACACATAGCACACAACCTACATATTTACATACATACACACCACATTTTTTGCACATCACCAATGTATGACATTTAATACAACCAACTTTCTCAAATTTACATTACACAACATACATTGTTTGAAGAGAAACATTCACATAATTACACTGCCAAAACAAGTGCATATAGCACTGATTTATATCACACCACAAATCTACAACATAAAATTTAAACATCACATACGCATCATTGTTTGTCCTGAAGATAAGACAATCATAATTGTTTTGGTCATAACATAAATCCAATGACCATAATTGTTTCATAAGGTGAGAGTGGACAATGTTAGTCCTCTGCTTAAGGGAGGAGAGTTGTTCTGTTGGCACAATAAAAACTTCAGGTGTCATCTAACTCAACCTGTAAAATAAAAATCATTCAATTAGTATACATATAAACAAGTTCATTTATTTTCCAATATAATTCTGCAAAATAAAACTTTAGGTGTCATAAACTTACAAAGTCTTGGATGGTTTTTCATTCATTATCTTTCACAAATAGAGGTGCATTGGGTTTGTAAGCAAACAAAATAGCTACCTAATAATACTCCTCGCCCAAACTCTTACCCATAACCATCTTAGATTTATCTAACGACATGATTATGGCATTGGCTACCAGGTGTCCTTTGATGTCACACAACTTCACTTTCTTGCACAACATCAAACTATGTTATTCAATTCATTTTATAGATCGCACATCAAGACACAATTGAGTTTCTAATGAGAATATAGAAAATAATGAGATATGAACATATTTACCTCTTTTTCTTTAGGTTCTATTACACTTGCAGATGATTGCACACATCTTTCCATATTGGGAGTACTTTCTACCTGTTTTGACTGTCAAGAAAGAATACTAGTAAGAAAAAAATATTTCACAAAGAAGACTTCATGAGCACAAGTCAGGAGTTTATTTCTACTACTGCTAGGCCTCAGTTAGATTCTATGGCTTCAGTTTCATATGCCCTTGTCATCTCCTTCTAGGTAGTACATTTGGTGCGTATGAACACTCTCCTGATGGTGATGTCAATGTGGTCTAGACAAATATAACTTTGTACAGAAAATTCTCCAACATATGTGAGAGAATTTAAGTTATGAATGCTTCTGATCACTAGCTAGAGGAAGCATGTAAATGGCCTATGTTGTTTTACCCATGAATTGATCAGAGGAAGTTACATCTAGTAGTTCTAGAATGAGAGATAGGGCTCTTAGTGGTTCATGCATGCTGCTCATTGTAATCTACGGTTCCAATTATGGTGGTTGGCATATCAACTGGAAACTGCTCATTGTAATCTATAATCTCCAGGACAGTAGTATAATTTAAAAGTTGTGATAATTGTATTAGTGTTAAATAAGTGAGAGTGCTGCAAATGTATGTTCATTATAATCAGCTGCTGCCCAAGTTGATGAAGTGAGCAAAGGAAGTGGACTCCTTCCTTTCTTTCTAATCAGGATCAAAACTTGGACTCCTTCCTTTCTAATCAGCTCTTTAATAATTCTGCAGTATTGCTTTCTCAACACTTCCATGCCCAAGTTGATGAAGTGGACTCCAAATCGATCGATGGCATTGAGCGAAACAACATCAGTCACCAACCACTGGTTGTGTCTTGCTTTCTTAATAAAATGGAAAATGTCAGAATATTGTTATCGATGGCTGATGCCTAGAATAATTGTGTTCTCAGCAATAAGAACTTTGCCATCAAACATTAATATTGCTGTGTTTCTGGCTAGCCACAAGTCCCATATCTAAAACTGAGCTGATCACAACAAGAATAAAGAATCCAAATGGAGCAGTAAGAATAGACGTGGGAGCACAACGGGATACCCAACTAGGGACCTTTAGGAATACATCCATCAACAATTTTCCAGAGATGCATAAAAAGTTTGGTGGGAAGATATTTAGGTGGTGTTTAATAAGTGCCTAAGTCTAAAATCTTATTTCTCATCTATTATCTAAATCTGAAATTTAAAACACTTTCAACATGAACCAACAAAGACACCAATATACACACCAATCTGAAGCTGATCATAGTACTATTTTGCCAATGCCAAAAAGCCAACTGAAAAAGTATTATGCAAATCCATCTAAAGTACTTGCTAATCACATTTTACATAGATGAAATGAAAAAATTTTAGAATTACCTCAACAATGATAGACTCAACTTTACCCATCTCTCTGCCAATTCTTTAACCATAGCATTGAGATGAGCATTTTCTGCTCTTAATTGGGCTTGACATTGGCTTGAAGTACCCCACAAACTTGTTGGTGTCGGGCCTGTGCCCACTCCACATACTTGGCCAGGCCTATCTTTCCCAAATATTTGTGAGTAAATATCATCTGCAGTTGCAATTGATGAACATGAGGATGATGATGGTTGTGTGATTTTTACATAACATAAAATTGGAAAACAACCAACAATCCATATGTCATACAATCATTGCAGCAATCTCTTCATTACCAAGTTGCCCACTTTTTTTCACACAGGTCCTTGTAAACAGGTCCCTGCGATCAAGTTTCACTCCATTTTTTACAAACTAGAAGACAAATTGTAGAACATAAAAAAATGAGAACAGAAAGCAAGTGTTAGAAAAAAAATGAGAACAGAAAACACAGAGATAACTTTTAGCAAAAAAATAGGGTTTGGATTACATCCTCCTCATTGATGTCTGCAAAGCTCTTTGTCCCAGCACAATGAAAATACTTATGATGACTTTTACTTTTCTTGTTTATGTCACTATACCTCTATAAAACACACACATAACTTTTAGCAAAAAAACATCATGAACATGTCTACAACAAAAATTAAATTTACCTTCTATAAGAAAAAGATCATGACTCAATTATATTTACTTTCTATAAACAAGAATTATATTTACCTTCCAACTATTAGAAGACCATGTTTGAACAACTATTTTCCATTGTTCCACATTAACTCTTAGATCAGGTGGTATTTGTTGCTTATTTTGCTTCAAAGTTGGGTCGAAGTATTTGTTTCTCAATTCATATTTCCAAGACCTCCACTTTTGATCCAAGTCCTTCATCACCCACTCTTTCAAATATACTGGAATATCATATTTTCTCTACAACACATACTCATATAATTAATATATAATAGATTTAACATAGAAAAGAAACATATGTATTAGTCTAGGGTAAGTGAAATCACCTGGACATACTCCCACACATCATCCTTATGGGTGACAGACATTGCCCTCCAACTTGCAGCATCAATTGGTATTTTATCACCGAGACGGGCAGTTGTTCCTAGAAATAATTTCAAAGAATGGCCACCCTCTCCAACTGGTTGTCCAAGTTCATTTATGTGGACAACAATTCATTTACCATTATGTAAACCATGCATAGAAGTTAGTTTTGTTGGTCCTCTTTGCTTCTTTTTAAAAACTTCCACCACCACCTCTTATACCTCTATTTTTCTTAAGATAAAGTGATCTACGAATTTATCAAATTTTGCTCTACTGAACCAATCACATGTAAGCTGAAAAATACACTCTATTAGTATGTTGGATCAAAAATCAGGACATGTAATTTGAGAGAGGTGTAATTTGAGAGAGGAGCATAACTTACAAAATATGGGTAATCATCCAAGGAAAATGAGGGTAGATCATTCTGTATGAAATGGTAGATGTAGTATAATACAAAAAACCCACACTCAATGCCATTGCTTATTGTGGAACCTATGAAAAAAAGAATGACATATAAACGAGTTCCAAGAATATAAAATAGCAGTTAGATCATGTAGCATATATGTCTCTAATCATTTACCGATGGAACTGAAATATCTATAGAAGACACTGCATCAACAATCACTGTCTTGTTCTTTATAGCATATATGTCCTTCAAAAATCTAAAAAAAAAAGTTGTCAATATATTAGAGATAGGGAACCAATATATTACCTATGAATCATAGAGCTATTGTAGCACCAACCTTTGAATTGGCCGAACAAGTTTTGTTGGGTCAATACTATGGAGGGAATCAAGAAGCATGATGAATGGCAAATCATCTTCTTCCTCATGACACAAAATTACAAGGCTCCAATGCCCCCTACATAACAGAAAAATTCTAAGGCCTAATAACAAAAAATTTCCAATGCTATTTTTTTAACAACTTACCACATGCATATCGGCACGAATGAGTACTTCTTTAGAAATACCTCTTTATCTTTGACCCATGTCAACATCTTTTTCTGTTGAGAAGCATTCGACTTATAATATGGAAACCATAAACAATCCCAACAGTCATAGTTTTTCAAATGCTCAGTTGAAAGAATACTCCATAGATAGCTACAATTCCGTTTATTGTTAGAAATTCTATCTATTGTAATGGAAGGCTTCAAGTTAAAAAAATTAATTAGAAACTCACTCAATATGTTGTTGGAAGCTATTTGTATCCAATTTTTCAGATGCTCCAGTTTCTTGGCTTTGTCCATCTTCTTTGGAAATCCCATAACATTCTGACAAGTCTTTCTTCTTAGCCTTTAGAATATCTGCACTTGCAATAGGGCCAGAAGGCTTGCTCCTCTTTATTACATTTTTACTTTTATCATCTTCACCTTCAATGGGTTCTACATATTCGACACTTCTTTTTCTCCCCCTGTTACATGCCAACAATATGATACTAAATATTATAGGCACAATTTAATCCTCTTTCTCAACATTAACATCAAGAAAGAAATAAGACTTACATGTCTATTTATCGGCAATATATGAAATTGAGATCAAATTTGAAACATGGTTAAGATCTATTAAATAATACTGAAGGCATATAACATCAATATCATCATCAAAATTGTATTCAAAAAACCATTACATAAACATTTCAAATAAAAATCTCTTGCCCATCAATTCCCACCCTTTCCCATGTAACATGAATATCATCTAAATTATTAATATCAACATCATCACTGCCTAGTATTTTGTTTTCAACATAATTCCCAATGCTCTCCTCATTTTGCAAATCAAAATAATTTCTTGGCTTTGTCTTCCTCACCACACACCATCCTTGGTCTTTTGGATCATCTATGTACCATACTTGCTCCACTTGAGAGGCTAAAACATATTGCTCAGTTGTACGTAACTTATATTTAAAGTTGACCATTGTGAAGTCTTCTTCTTCTCTCACTCCTCGCTGAATATCAACCCAGTCACATTTGAAGAGTAACACCGTTCTTGTAGCATAATAGTTCAACTCCAAAATTTCATCTAAAATGTCGTAATATGTCACTTCCATTCGAATAGGAGATTTATCTTTTAAACTTGAAAAACTTGAGGTTTTTGCGGACATGACAACTCCACTATTTTGTGTGACCCTATGTCGTTCCACATGTCGAGTTTGAAAGCGAAACCCATTTACTAAACAAGAGTCAAACTTCTTCACCATATTTATTGGTCGATCCTTTATGCAACATATATTTGTATCCAACCCATCTCCACATTAATGTGCTTGCAAAGTGTCAACCTACATAACATGATGCATGTGGGTTATCATCACAAAAATTAATACATGTGGGTGAAAACCTATATTAAAATGAGAATGGTCTTCATCACTCACTTTACATTTAAACCATTGCTGAAATTCTAATGTATGACACCTCTCGATCTCAATTTCTGGTGATTGTGGTCTTCCACTCCGTATAAAACTAAGGTGCATACTATATAAAACACTTGTTATGAGATACACATATGAAGATGTACAATTAGGAAACATATAATATACAAGTTACCATCATACTTACTCGATATAAGGAGCAATTGCCTCACAATTGAACAAGACATATTGATGAGCTTGGTTCAACTCTTCATCGCTAAGATAACAATTGGTACTAGCACCGAAAGGTCGACCTCCTTCAGAAAATATCTCCCATCCCTTTTTAATTGGAATGTTACCATCATCTTCATTTCTTAAGGGTTGATTAAGCCATATCTGAACATCATCATCTAAATACCTAGCAGAAAATGTAAGTGTCTCCTCTGCAATATAGCCTTCGGCCATTGAACCTTCTTGGCATGCCCTATTTCGAACATAGGACTTAAGTATCACTAAAAACCTAACAAATTAATATTAGACAAAAATTAGATTATTAATAGCAATAAATATTTTATAAATTTAGGCTAGACACATACCTTTCAATGGGGTACATCCACCTATAATGTACAGGGCCAGCAAGTCTTGCTTCATCAGGTAAGTGGATGAGAAGATGTACCATGATATCAAATAAACTTGGTAGGAAAATCATCTCCAAGCGACACAAAATGTTTGCAACTTGTTGCCGTAGAGTATAGAAATCATTTGAAGATGATGTCTTTGAACATACTTGTGAAATTTTTTTGCAAAGATCAGTAATTACATATCTCAATTCCTTGTGTGCCACTCCCCTCATTGCCACAGGAAGTAATTGTTGGATGAGCACATGACAATCGTGACTCTTCAAACCCCAAATCTTCTTACGATCGTTGGGGTTCACATGCCTTGATATATTAGATGCATAACCATATGGAACTTTCACATTTTTAAAGACTTTACAAATGGTTTGTCTCTCAATGTTGCTGAATGTAAACATGGCAGGCGGCAACAACAATCTATTAGAGCTTAAAGTTTGTGGCTGAAGTGCAGTCCTTATACCCAAATGTTGTAGATCATTACGGGCTTTCAAGCAATCCTTAGTTTTTCCATCAATGTCCAAAAGAGTACCAATAATACTATCACAAATATTTTTTCAATATGCATTACATCAAGATTATTTCGGAGAAGTAACAACTTCCAATATGGCAATTCAAAAAAGATACTTTTTTTCTTCCATGATAAATAGTTGGCAGGATCTTCAACATTACTCATAGATGTGTCTTTCTTATATTTTCTCTTTACTATTGTTTTAGTTTTAGGAACCTTGCCAAAAGTAAAGGTCAGTCCATGTAAGTGCTCCAATATATCAATCCCAGACAATGAAATTGGTCTACTTCTCATTTCTTCTTTTCCATCAAACCGTCATTTTAAAGAACGAAATTTTTGATCCTCTTTCAGCCATCGATGATGATTTGTGTAACATAACTTCCCACTTGCTTTCAACCATTGTGAACTTGTCTCTACATTACATGTAGGACAAGCTAGTCGACCCTTAGTGCTCCAACCAGATAGATAAGCATATGCAGGAAAATCATTAATGGTCCACAGTAATGCAGCACGCATACAAAAGGTTTCACCTTTAGAAGCATCATATGTGTCAACTCCATCCCATAGTATTTGCAATTCTTCTACAAGTGGTTGAAGATAGACATCAATATCATTTCCAGGTCCATTAGGGCCAGGAATGATTAAAGATACAAAAATATTTTGTGGCTTCATACACTGCCATGGAGGTAGGTTGTATGGTGTCAATACCACAGGCCATGTACTATGACTCGTACTCATTGTTCCAAAAGGATTGAAACCATCACTTGCCAAACCTAAACGTACATTGCTAGATTCTAAACCAAAATCATCTATGGCATATAAAGCTTTCAACAAGGGGAATCAGTTGGATGTCTCAATATACCATCTTCTTGCCGCTCATCGCTATGCCATCTCATGTTTGCTGAAAATTTGCTACACATATATAATCTTTTCAACCTTAAAATTAAGGGAAAGTGCCGAAGAACCTTCTTGGCTATCTTTTTTTTTTTATACCCACTCTTTTCCCTTGTAGTCCATCTAGATTCTCCACATTTGGGACATTGCTCATGAGACTCATAGTCTTTCCAATATAAAATACAATCATTTGGGCATGCATCAATTTTATGATAACTGTATCCCAACTTACTAATGATTTTAATCAATTCATAAAATGTACTTGGCAATACCTCACCTTTTGGAAGAGCCTCTTTCAACAACTTCAATAGCATGTTGAAGGATTTGTTACTCATTTTACCCATACATTTTATGTTGAACAATCAGATTATAAATGATAGTTTGTTGAAAGTCTTGTATCCTGGATATAATGGTTATTCAACATCTTCCTGTAGATTTTCGAATCTACCATAGTCCCCTTTATTCTGATTGGCAGAGATGTTTTCCATATATATTTTATTTTCCAAGCCAAATACATCTTGCAACATTGAACGCATACCACCATCCTTTGGGACATCTTCACATGCAGAATCTAGGGATGTCGGCCATTGGCAAGATGAATTAGGCCCATGAAACTCCCAAAACCTTTTGTCTTTGATGACTCCATTGAAGTATAAATGTTCCTTAACTATGTTCTTGTCCCATTTACATATACATGCACAATTGACACAAGGGCACTTGATAGTTGACAACGGATCAGAATACCCACATGCAAAATCGATGAACAAGTCCACTCCATCTAGATATTCCTTTGAGTGCTTTGGCTTGTCCATCCAACTCCAATCCATTTTCTTAATATCTACTTAACTCTAAAAAAAAAAAAAAAATCTCATCATATACTCATTGACCAAAATAAATTACAAAAAATATTTTTCAAGTCCCCAAAAAATGATTTCTACATGTATAATGATCATTCATATGAGCCATACATACTTAGTTGCACTTTGTTCTGTAGAACCTTCGTGGCTTCTTCAAGCAAGAGTTTCACTGCAAGATGACTACAAACACAAAGAGAAAACATGGTCAAGTAAACTTCACACAGTCGAAGGAGGGGATGGGGAGGGCTGGGAGGCCAACAGAGGCTGGCTGGGGACTAGATTCGAAGGAGGGGATGGAGAGGGTTGGAGAAGCCAACAATGGCTAGCTGGGGAGTACATTCGGAGGAGGGGATAAGGAGGCCAACGAAGGTGGGGTGTCGCTGGCTGGGCAGGCCAACGGAGGCGGAGTGGTGCCGATTGGGGAGACCAACTCTTAATAGAGGTGGGGGGGCTCTGGCTGGTGAGGCTAATGCTCAACGGGATGGGATGGCCAATGGAGAGAATGAACAGCCGAGCCACAGATGGCGGAGGCAGACTAGTGGTCCGATGAAAGGAGATTAGTTGAGAGATAGAGAGTGAGAAAGAGAAAGATAGAGAGATGGACAAGGTAGAAGGGAGGGAGAGGCATCTGTTGCAAGAGGGTCTTCGTGCAAACTCTAAAATCGCCGGTGGTGGAGTAGCATTCGTCGCACATCAGAGTCATAGGAGGGGCGCCAAAGTGGCAGGTAGCCTGGGTGGCCATCGGGGATGGCAGAGCGCGGGGGGTTTTGGATTTGGGGCTTCGATCGTGGAGGGAAAATGGGATTTTGGTACTGCGATCTCACCAGAAGGGATACACCTTGATCTCGCAGGTGGCGATGGCCTCAATCTCGTAGAGTACGGGGGAGGAGATGGGGGACGGCAGAGCGCGGGGGAGGAGGGTTTGTTTTGAGAGATAGAGATGGACTGTAGCCGATCGGGGGAGGAGGGTTTTTGGGTTTTATTTTGAGAGAGAGAAAGGTTGAGAAGAGGCGGGATTTGTGTGAGAGAAAACCGCCAGTAAAATTTTTGGATCTATTCTTACGGTTCTTCAAGTTTTTACGTTTAGTCAAAATCTATTCTTACGGTGTATTTACGGTGTTGGAGATATAATATTAAAATATTAATAAATTTTCTAACAATCGTAAGAACAGTAGCTAATATCCTTACGAAAATAGAAACTGTAACCGACATTCTGTAAGTGTTGCCCACTTTTGTTGTAGTGTACCACAGACAAAATTCAGGTGATTAAGGATCGGTTTAGAACTGTGCAAAGTCGTCAAAAAAACTATGCCGATTAGAGAAGACGAGATTTGGAATGTGAAGTAGGAAATCATGTGTTTCTGAAAGTGTCTCCAACTAATAAAATTCAAAGATTTGGAAGAAGAGCAAACTAAATCCAAGATTTATTGGGCCATTTGAAATTCTGGAACGAGTTGGTGAGGTAGAATATGGGTTGGCATTGCCACTACAACTTGCTAGAATTCATGATGTCTTTCATGTATCAATGCTCAGGAAATATATTTATGATCCTTTACATATCATTCAATTTAATGATAAAGAAGTACAAAATGACTTAACTTATGAGGAGAAACCAATTAAGGTGTTGGACAAGACAACACAAGAACTTCGAAAAAAGAATATTCCAATGGTCAAAATGCAGTAGAACAAGTACAAGAACGAAGAAACAACATGGGAACGGGAAGATGTCATCACAACCAAATACCCAGAGTTATTTGCAAATTAGTACCAACTGTAAATAAATTGGCATACTACTTAAATCTGGAGGACCAAATTTTTTTAGTAGGGGAGGAAATGTGTCACCTCAAATTAATATCATGTTTGAAGCTATAATTTTAGCATATCTGCATAAGAAATCAAGGTATTCTAATTCAAAGATTTATGTATAATGAATATTGCTCCATGTCGGTACCACTTCTAGACATGCGTCCACCGATATGGTGTCATCGGACTTTGGTAACGAAATTAAAATTTAAAATTACTATAATTATCAAAAAAATATGTTCCTTCCAGAAATGTGAATATTGATAATTTTAATGCACGGTTAACGAGGTAAATCTGATTTATCTATTTTAGGATAATTTTTATGTCACAAAATTTTATTTCAAAAAAATAAATAAATAATACTGTAAAATTCATCACATTTCAATTAGACTATATTTGAAATTTTGTCTTGATAGGACATCGTTTAGATAGCAAATTAATGCCCAAAGAGACCTAAATGAATTAAAATCCATTTACGTAACTTGTTTACGTAAGTTTAACTATTCCTTCACTTGGAAGCAATTTGCATACTAGTGTGAACATGAGTGTGTAAGGGTGTGCATGTGTATTAAAAGAAATAATAAAATAATGACAAAAAAGGGATAAGCATAATTCTGCATGTACATGTGGGTGTGTACACGTGTAAGTGTGTGCATACATATTAGTGTAAACATGCATGACTGTATGAGGTGTTAAGAGAAGGTGTGTGCTAGTGTTGGGGAGGCTACATGTGTGAGTGGGAGTATTATGTATGCATACACATTGTGTAGTACTGAGTGATTTTGTGTGTAGTACCTCGAGAGCTCGTAATAGACAGGAAGTCTAAGAGCAGGAGGGAATATCAAAATACTCAGGAATATCTATGGCTCTCCCACCAACAGAAGTTAACTTGACAATCAAAACTGTAGGTGAATCCTCAATAAAGATAGTTTGCATGGAATCTGAACCTTCCAACTTTAATCATAAAACTCATAATGCAACAGCTAGTGATCAAATAAAATTAAATTTCCAAAATATATTTGATCAACAGAATACTATAGTAGATTATCAAATACAAACTCAAAAATCTTTAAATAAAATAACATTACAATTAGAAGAAATGAAGACAAAACCAACAGTTAAAATACCAGATAAAATTAAATCAAATTGGTTCATGCCAGAAACCATATTTGATTATCATAAGTCTTTAAATCCACAAAAACCAGATCTTAAACAAAAAGCTATAGAATCAATTTTAACCTTAGAAGAAGATATTAAAGTATTATCGCATCCTGATTTAGAAAAGGATATTAAGGTATTTCAAATCAATAAAAATATGATAGAAAACTTAACTAATAATTATTTATTAAATCCAACTACGGAAGGCTTATCTCAAATACAACAGTTTTATGAAAATAATTATGAAAGTTTTAAAGAACATAATTATACGCCTACCTTTGAAGTTGATTCAGACAATGAATCCATAAAATTTGCAGAAGAAATAATGGCTACAGAACCAATAGTAGAAGAAGCGCAATCTTCAACTAGACAACAATCTAATCCAACCCAAAAAAGAACAGCTGATAGTTCCCAATATGCTTATGATTTTAATATTCCCTATAAAGTTTTTAATTCTAGTCAACCAGAAAACCCTCCAAATGAAAAGTTATTTTTTGATAAATACCAATTTTTTAAATCAGAAACATCCTCTGACCCATATGTCCTTAATCTTGATAATGTTCCTGTCTTCAAAAGAACTGAAGCTATAATTTTATGGTCTAGAAAGATAGCTACCTTACCAATGCAATATCCTAATCTTACTACCGAAGAATTATTCAATCTTGCTTTAACTAAATTTGAAGGAAGTTTATCTATAACTATAGAAAATATTCAACACACCAGTGAAATGATACAAATTAAAAATAATCTAAATTTTCATGATTTGATTGGTCATTTCCGTAATCTATTATTACAATTTCTTTGTGCCAGTACTATAAATGATCAAAAAATTATGGAAATGATAGAATCTACTCTATCACGTATAAAGATATGTAATATTTGTTTTATAGAACCTTTCTCTAGATTATATTCATCTTTGGTATGGAGACTCCCATTGATCAAATGGGCTCATTGGGAAATTGAATATTTTAATAAATTACCACCTCCATGGGATAATAATTGTAAAAGTCAATATCATATTACCCTACAACAAGTACAATCAGACAAAGCTGGTGCTGATAATCTTGCTACTCGTATGAAATGTGCTATAGATATCTATCATACTTGTTGCCAACAAGCTTCTATACAAAAATCTTATTACAATTCTATAGGTGCTTTAAAGGCATCTCGTACTCCAAAACAAGCCTGTCAAGATATAGCCCCAACTTATGTGTTTGGTGGTCAACCTCTACGTAGTCATATGAATAGAAGATCTAGGACTCAATATCTGTCGTCCCCATACAAACTAAAACCTCCATGGTACAGATCTTGGAATCCAAGACCATTAGCTCTTCCTCCACCTAATCAAAGAAAACCAAGATATAAACGTTTTTATAAAATTAATAGACGTCCTCGTTATATCAGTAACAATAAACGATATCTCAAAAAGAAACCTGCATTTAAAAAGACTTGTAAATGTTTTAAGTGCGGTGAAACTGGACATTATGCCAATGAATGTCCAAATAAACGATCAGCTACAAATCTCATTGAAGATATAAACATCGTTAATGAATTATATGATATAGTAATTGGTTCTCATATTACTGAAAACGACATAGATCTATATGACTATGAAATAGAAAGTGTGATAGCAGAAATTGATATAAATGGTAATCCTCTAGAAGAATATGATGAAAAAGATGATTTCTATAAATCAAAACAATCCTCTATCTCACAACAAGAATATTTAGAACAATGTAAACAATGGATTCTAGACTCGGATGATAATAATTATGTATTTGAAGATACAGATTTAGAATATAATAATGAAGAAGACGAATATACATATTATGTGAACATGGTAACTGATAAAGATTTAGTACTTAGCAAAGACTTAGAAAATCTATCTATTCATGAACTGTGATTCAAAAGTTTCTGAAAATGTTCTAATTGTATGTTTTTGTTTCAGCATAAAATATCTGGGTATAATGATTTGTTTTTGTTCTTTAGTAAAAATATTGTATAGTCTATCAATTGTAATCGGAGAATATTTATTGATGAAATTATTACCAAGAATCATTTTTCCGATAGACTGGTTAATAAGATATAATTCTGGGATGATGAATTCTTCTTCTATATCATTTTTATCTAGTATATATATAGGTACTTCTCTAGCTACATGTGTAGAAGAGATTTCTCCTATGGTTCCTGAGAAGAACTTTGGTTCAGCGAGCTGTTGCTTATATTTATCAAGCCAGGGAACATTGTCTGTAATAGACTTTGTTGCACCTGTGTCTATGATAGGAATTAACATATGAAGTTTATTATTTGGTTCTTTTATATTTATTATAATCCGATTTGTCTGTTTGGACAATTCCATTCCATCTGTTTATGTATTATTATATCAACTAATTTCATTTTATTAATTATTTTTATAATTGCATCTGATTCACAATTTCTAATTATGACCTTTATTTCTCCTGAGTAAGATGGTTTTATTACACCTTCTATGATATCTATATCTACATTCTTGAGCCATCCATTCTTTCCTTTTATAATACCAAAATATGTGGGAGGAAATTGGAATCCTATTCCAGTTGAAAGTATCGCTCTTTCATAAGGAGCTATAGTAATTGTTTCATATCTATGGCTCTCCCACCAACAGAAGATAACTTGACAATCAAAACTGTAGGTGAATCCTCAATAAAGATAGTTTGCATGGATCTGAACCTTCCAACTTTATGATCATAATAGTCTTCAATAACATATATGCTATTTTGCAGTTGATAATATCCGTCTTGCTCATCATATTGCTGGTTCGTGATCTTATCCGTACATATTGATGCTTCTGACCGATGAAGAATTAACGTTTTTCATCTCAGAATTCAATTCAAAGAACAGCTCCAGAATAGCTCGTCTTGTGCAACCTATCAAGTAAGTTTCATCTTCGATTTTTGTTTATCATGTTATCAACTTAGGTTAAGAGTTGTAGTGTGTAGTACTGAGTGATTTTGTGTGTAGTACCTCGAGAGCTCGTAATAGACAGGAAGTCTAAGAGCAGGAGGGAATATCAAAATACTCAGGAATATCTATGGCTCTCCCACCAACAGAAGATAACTTGACAATCAAAACTGTAGGTGAATCCTCAATAAAGATAGTTTGCATGGAATCTGAACCTTCCAACTTTAATCATAAAACTCATAATGCAACAGCTAGTGATCAAATAAAATTAAATTTCCAAAATATATTTGATCAATAGAATACTATAGTAGATTATCAAATAGAAACTCAAAAATCTTTAAATAAAATAACATTACAATTAGAAGAAATGAAGATAAAACCAACAGTTAAAATACCAGATAAAATTAAATCAAATTGGTTCATGCCAGAAACCATATTTGATTATCATAAGTCTTTAAATCCACAAAAACTAGATCTTAAACAAAAAGCTATAGAATCAATTTTAACCTTAGAAGAAGATATTAAAGTATTATCGCATCCTGATTTAGAAAAGGATATTAAGGTATTTCAAATCAATAAAAATATGATAGAAAACTTAACTAATAATTATTTATTAAATTCAACTACGGAAGGCTTATCTCAAATACAACAGTTTTATGAAAATAATTATGAAAGTTTTAAACAACATAATTATACGCCTACCTTTGAAGTTGATTCAGACAATGAATCCATAAAATCTGCAGAAGAAATGATGGCTACAGAACCAATAGTAGAAGAAGCGCAATCTTCAACTAGACAACAATCTAATCCAACCCAAAAAAGAACAGCTGATAGTTCCCAATATGCTTATGATTTTAATATTCCCTATAAAGTTTTTAATTCTAGTCAACCAGAAAACCCTCCAAATGAAAAGTTATTTTTTGATAAATACCAATTTTTTAAATCAGAAACATCCTCTGACCCATATGTCCTTAATCTTGATAATGTTCCTGTCTTCAAAAGAACTGAAGCTATAATTTTATGGTCTAGAAAGATAGCTGCCTTACCAATGCAATATCCTAATCTTACTACCGAAGAATTATTCAATCTTGCTTTAACTAAATTTGAAGGAAGTTTATCTATAACTATAGAAAATATTCAACACACCAGTGAAATGATACAAATTAAAAATACTCTAAATTTTCATGATTTGATTGGTCATTTCCGTAATCTATTATTACAATTTTCTTGTGCCAGTACTATAAATGATCAAAAAATTATGGAAATGATAGAATCTACTCTATCACGTATAAAGATATGTAATATTTGTTTTATAGAACCTTTCTCTAGATTATATTCATCTTTGGTATGGAGACTCCCATTGATCAAATGGGCTCATTGGGAAATTGAATATTTTAATAAATTACCACCTCCATAGGATAATAATTGTAAAAGTCAATATCATATTACCTACAACAAGTACAATCAGACAAAGCTGGTGCTGATAATCTTGCTACTCGTATGAAATGTGCTATAGATATCTATCATACTTGTTGCCAACAAGCTTCTATACAAAAATCTTATTACAATTCTATAGGTGCTTTAAAGGCATCTCGTACTCCAAAACAAGCCTGTCAAGATATAGCCCCAACTTATGTGTTTGGTTGTCAACCTCTACGTAGTCATATGAATAGAAGATCTAGGACTCAATATCTGTCGTCCCCATACAAACTAAAACCTCCATGGTACAGATCTTGGAATCCAAGACCATTAGCTCTTCCTCCACCTAATCAAAGAAAACCAAGATATAAATGTTTTTATAAAATTAATAGACGTCCTCGTTATATCAGTAACAATAAACGATATCTCAAAAAGAAACCTGCATTTAAAAAGACTTGTAAATGTTTTAAGTGCGGTGAAACTGGACATTATGCCAATGAATGTCCAAATAAATGATCAGCTACAAATCTCATTGAAGATATAAACATCGTTAATGAATTATATGATATAGTAACTGGTTCTCATATTACTGAAAACGACATAGATCTATATGACTATGAAATAGAAAGTGTGATAGCAGAAATTGATATAAATGGTAATCCTCTAGAAGAATATGATGAAAAAGATGATTTCTATAAATCAAAACAATCCTCTATCTCACAACAAGAATATTTAGAACAATGTAAACAATGGATTCTAGACTCGGATGATAATAATTATGTATTTGAAGATACAGATTTAGAATATAATAATGAAGAAGACGAATATACATATTATGTGAACATGGTAACTGATAAAGATTTAGTACTTAGCAAAGACTTAGAAAATCTATCTATTCATGAAGAAGATACAGCAGACTCAAATAAACAATTAGTAATTTTTGATGAATCTCTTTATAACAAAATCCAAAATTCTTCTTGGTTAATAGAAAAAAATAAGGTCTATAATTTTAAATGGAACTTCCTTAGACAAAATAAATTCTTCATAGAAAGATTTGAACGTGTCACAGACTCTGAAGAAACTAATAGCAATATAACAAAAATTCAGGTTATTAATAAAGATCAAATAAAACAAGTACTGAATAGTATCAATGATAAGAGAAAACAAAGATGAAATATCTCCATCTTGGTTGTATAGATATAACTATTAAAGCAAATTTTAGAAAAGGTATAAACGCCCCTTCGACAATTATCATATCAGATAATAGACTCCTTACTCCTTCTCAATCTATTATAGGAATGATACAAAGTAATTTAATTTATCAATATTTAAAGTTTAGAATTTTCCCTCAATATGCTATAAGTCTTAATGATAAAAACTTAGACCAAAGTTTATATATATATCACGAATTATCTGGAATACAAATGCAAAAGGGAAGCAAACCTTTAACAATAACTACAAATTTATTAGCCTCTTTATCAGAAAATAATGATATCCCTACAAAATCTTTACCAGAAAATATTATTATGTTAGAAGATCAACTAAGTTACTCTGAGATAATAGAACCTAGACAAGAAACAATAACTTTACCACAAAATTGGTATATATCTATAGAAAAACTTAGAGAAAAACAACTAAATACTAAACAGAAATTAGTTATAGAAGATGATAAAATTAAAATTAAAAGATCATTAACTTTGCCAAGACAACTACAAATTAAAGATTTAGATGCTCTAAGTAACTCAGGAGAATCCTCTAATAATTTTCAATCAGCCAGAAAATCCTTTAGTTTACAAAGATATTTAGAACATGATCTTCCTAAAGAAGAACATGTTAGAATAACCAATAAATATGCCAATTTAGTTACAATTCTCATAACTGTAACCTATGGAATAGAAAATAAACAAAAGACAGTGAATGCTCTGATAGATTCAGGAGCTTCAATGTCCCATATTAATACTAATATTATAGAAAATCAAATCAAATCTGCTAAAGAACGAATGCAATATATCACCTTTGAGAATAAAATAGTAGAAGTTCAATATGAAGGATGTGTTTCTCGCCTATCTCTATTAGATGTAAATAATGTCCCTCATTTTATACCCTTTGATCAATTATATGCGAATCCACAAGATTCAATTGCACTATTAATAGGAAATGATATCTTAGAAAAACTTCAGCCAATTACCATAAATCCTAATACAATCACATTTACCTTTAATCAAAAACCAATAACAATAAATAGAACTATAGAACCTTATAGTTACATCAGAATGGAAATAGCCTTTCCAAAAAGAGTATACTTTCATAAAAATCAATCATTATTTATCATTAAGTATGATTCTAATGCTTTATGGCCAGAAGAGTCTGAAATAGGTTTTACTATTTTTAGTAATGAAACAATTACTATAGCTCCTTATGAAAGAGCGATACTTTCAACTGGAATAGGATTCCAATTTCCTCCCACATATTTTGGTATTATAAAAGGAAAGAATGGATGGCTCAAGAATGTAGATTTAGATATCATAGAAGGTGTAATAAAACCATCTTACTCAGGAGAAATAAAGGTCATAATTAGAAATTGTGAATCAGATGCAATTATAAAAATAATTAATAAAATGAAATTAGTTGATATAATAATACATAAACAGATGGAATGGAATTGTCCAAACAGACAAATCGGATTATAATAAATATAAAAGAACCAAATAATAAACTTCATATGTTAATTCCTATCATAGACACAGGTGCAACAAAGTCTATTACAAACAATGTTCCCTGGCTTGATAAATATAAGCAACAGCTCGCTGAACCAAAGTTCTTCTCTGGAATCATAGGAGAAATCTCTTCTACACATGTAGCTAGAGAAGTACCTATATATATACTAGATAAAAATGATATAGAAGAAGAATTCATCATCCCAGAATTATATCTTATTAACCAGTCTATCGGAAAAATGATTCTTGGTAATAATTTCATCAATAAATATTCTCCGATTACAATTGATAGACTATACAATATTTTTACTAAAGAACAAAAACAAATCATTATACCCAGATATTTTATGCTGAAACAAAAACATACAATTAGAACATTTTCAGAAACTTTTGAATCACAGTTCATGAATAGTTTAGCAGAACTCTTTTCTGATAACCCACTAAAATTATTCGATAGAAGTCCTAGATTCTGTAAATTAGAACTTCTTCCTGAAAGTAAAGGAAAGAATATACGAACTAAACCCCTTGTATACTCAAAACAAGATACTGATGAGTTTAAAACTCAGCTTACAGAATTAAAAACTATCCCATTAGTTCAAAATAGTTCTAGTCCACATACTTCTCCTGCCTTTATGGTCAGAAACTATTCTGAACAAAAGCGTGGTAAAGCTCGTATGGTTATAAACTATAAACGAATCAACAAAAATATCAAGTTTGATGGATTTCATATTCCAAGTTGTGAAAGCATCATTAAAAAATTACAAAATAAACAATGGTTTAGTAAGTTTGATGCTAAATCTGGTTTTTGGCAAATAAAACTTGCCGATAAAGAAACAAAAGAACTCTGTGCTTTCTCTACTCCATATGAACATCTAGAATGGTTAATAATGCCTTTTGGAATAAAGAATGCTCCACAAGTATTTCAGAAATGGACAAAAATACGTCCGTCACACCAAGAAGTTGCTGATGCTGGAAATTTGTTATAGTTCTTGATTAAACACAAATTCTTCTTTTGTTCCTTGTGCCAATCAAAGGTTGCTGGAGGTTGCTTCTCGTAGTAGAGCAGATATGAGCTTTGTGGAGATATTTCCCATATTTGTAGAGCAGGATGTGTCCTTCCAATAGTTGGTTCAGGGAAGGATGATCTTATAGAAAATTCAATTATTTGGATAAGCTCTGGGAGCCAACTGACTATTGTTTTTATTATCATGGGAAAGTTCATATTTATGACCTGACTTCTAGAGACTATTAAACACTGGACCAAACCTTGTTCTGTGGCATATATGGCCCTATTATCAACCATATCAAATGTCAGGGCTATTCTTTTCATGTGCCAAATACTTATGATATTCTGGGAATATTCTTGATATAGATCCGGAATTGGATCATACCAAACATATTTATCCACAATATTAAACACATCTATTGGCATATGTGTTTTGCAATATTTATATAAAGCCTTTCTTTTGAGAGTTTCCAACTTGGCAGATCTTATCTCTTTGCTGAAGAGATTATCCAGAATATCAAGTTGTTCAACAACTGAAGTCCCTTCCATCCAATTTTCTATATATATATATATATATATATCGGTTAAAAGGGTTGGCGGTGGAAGAGTTTGGGAAAAAGAAAAGAAAAGAAGAAGAAACACATGTGAAGAAGAAGGGAGTTTCGTAGAAGGAATAAAGGTCAGTCAGGTTCTGTTTGGAAGAAGGAAGAAGATGGAAATAAAGTGCAAGGTAGGTATCTTCACAATACCTATAAGATAGTAATGTTTCCCTGATCCTTAATAAAGTTTATAAATCGAGAATTTTAATTAATATGGGTCAGAAGCAAATATTTCAACTGAAGTTTCACATTAAAAGTTCATCATTTGGTCATTCACATGTATTTATGTTAATTTCTCATGGCACCATCACAGACCCTTGTAATTTCTTATAGAGTTAGAGTTCATCATTATTATTTCAACCTTGATATTGATGCCTGTAGCATGGTTTTTTAAAACTCATATGGATTATTGAGAATGATTCGTACTATCTCTATTTTCTAGTAAAGGACATAGAGTTAAATCCTCTTCTGATCAAGTAGGTTCTTGCAACGACCCACTTTCACCCGGTACGGTAATACCAACCCACGTCGGATGAGAGCAAAACGCTACAGGGGAGAATACCCCAACAAGTAACAAATGAGCTGAGATATACACAAATAAAGTCAAATAAATGCAACGGAAATTAAACGAATCTTATTCCATCAACTTTGAAATTCACATACCACAGTCTGTATAGTTCAACGAGAGATAACATAAGAGCAAAATGTTCCAAATACACAGCCGACTCCAAGTACATTTGAACAAAATCCAACTTTCAATTGTAGCATTACATACTTATGAAATATAAATTACAATTCTTCAATCCTTTAGTCCAACTCCACTTCAATTCTTACTAGCTCCTCCGCTGCCAATTTCCTGAAATGTTTAGCAAGAGTGAGTCTACGCAATAGACTCAGCAAGTAACTTAAGATTCAATACATACATGCTTTTTACCAATTAACATAATAAAATTTCAGCAGTTAAATCATACATGATCATGCTACAACCTAGACAAATTCCATTAAACAATTATCTAAACAAATGTAAAACTAGAATCTAACAAGATCACTAACATCATGGTGTCATTGACATGAGTAAAATACACATTCACACGTTTTCATGCTTTATCCAAGTCATTGTAAAGTTGCACCACTAAACCATGGAAACATATACAAGATAGGTAGCACTCCTAGCATGATTTCTAACTCACTTCGCATGCAATCATAACAATTTACTTCACATTTAGCTTGCTGATTTTATACAAATTTTATGACATTTATATTACCTTTGCATAGGGATCACTTTTAACTATACAACATAATACTAAACACATGTGCATCCAATCATTCAAATTCCACGCATATAAAAGCATACACTTACATTTTGGTACTAATGGTAACATCACTTTTAGCAGTTTACAATTTATACATAAATACAAACACACATTTGTACACATCAATAAACAATTTATCAATTAACACTATTGACATTTACACTTATACTATTTTCTCATTACACACAACCATAGGATGAACCTTGACTTTCACATGCACTCACTTTATTCAATCACACCATACTTATACACATTTCCCATTTATTTCCTCTTCCACATTCACACACTTCTTATCATTTCACTTTTGCACATAACGTGTGCCACATTTACACATCTCTCGCACATACCTTGTGCTATGAACACATATCACTTTTCACATCACAATTATACTTATTTTCACTTAATGCCAAGACACATCCCAAACCACCACATAGACGATCACATAACACACACATTCACATTCACTTACTTAATCACCGACATAGTGATAAGTCTTAGTTCCTGCAGAAACCGGGGAAAGCCCTTCCCACCATTACCAGTGGAACTTGTCCACCTCCAGGATTTTACAAGACCCTTTGCCAGGGTGTACACTTTATCAAGACCCTTTCCTAGGGTATCACATAACACATTGAGCTTTCCCGTAGGGGCATTTCTACAGTACAACTCCAAGCATCTAGGGTGGCAGTGTCTTATGGGCATACTTGTTTATCTTGTCACATTAACCATTTCACACACCTATACCACTTGTTCTCTCGCATTCCATGCACACACTCATACATAATTCATACACACATAAGTCCTCATTTACTGATTTTAACCTCACTGTTGCAACTACCAAATAATCATAATACAGATATAATCATACTGAAATTTACTGAATCACATCGAGTCACAATTAACATGCTCACATAGTCATTTTTCACATAAAAAATCCATAACAATACTTACTGTCATCAAAACAACATGAGATTTTAACCACAGACAATTTGAAGGTTTATAATCGCACATACAATTTTTTCAGATTTTTCTGAATCATATTACATTTACAGAAATTAAAACATTCAGTTTCATGCCATTCATATTTCACTTTAACATGGAACATAACACGAACATCAGATTTAACCATTCACAACCCTGATCCTAACATAATTATCATCACAGAATGTTTCCCTTGATTTATTGCACAGCACACAATTTAATCTAAATTTTACAATTTCTACGCATGTCTTCTAATTCCAAAATAGAAATTTCAGTAAATCCCACAGTCATGGAAAAATTCTCAAAATTTCAGGGCATGGACTGATACATATACACATGATATAGAAAAATCTAGGGCATTTAATTCCTCAGTAATTAGGTAGACAGTAGATGAACATGCATAATCCATCTTTTCCCAACATGTATTTCAATAATCTAAAAATTCATGCCATCCACAGAAAAATGCAAAAATTTCCACACACATCACATTGTCTGTTTTACATAACATATAAAATTTACACTATATCCTCATTGCAAAAACATATCGAAAATAATCATCTACCAAGAAGAACAGCTCACTGTTCTATCCTGAAGAACTTGGCGGCAGCCTCTGGCCGTTCAAGGGTTTGGACGGCACGATCGCTGGACGCCGATGGGAGATCTTGGCGTCAAGGGTATTGACGCCAAGTTCCTGTCTGTGCAACAGCACAGACCAAACTCCAAATACCAAGTGAAAAGGAGGGTCCAGGACACGATTTAAAATCCACAAAAATTGCTGGGACCTAGGGCACATGTATAGGATTGAGATCTATGGGTTACTTGCCTCTCAAATAAATCTACAAGATCGGATTAAGCTGATGAAGCCCTCCTTGGGCAGCACCAAGAAGCCTCCAGAAATCCTTTGCTCCGGGTTCTAGGGGGTTGCAGGATGCAGTCCAACGCCAGGGAGGCCTTCTCCTACGTATGGCCTTCCTCCTTGTCGTAGAAGATCACCAGAAAACGCCTCCAGTCGTTGGATCCAAGCCCTCCAAGGTCAGTCCTTCCTCTCTCTCTCAGTTAGGGTTTCCTTTCTAGTAAAGAGCCAAGAGAGCTCTCTAGGTTGCAAAAGGGATGTGTTTATAGACTAGGGGACAAGAGGGACTCGTGCAGGGGTTGAAGGGACAGGTAAGGGCCGTTGGGAAGACATCTCCCCAATCAGAAGCCTGGCCCAATGAGTGCTCTCTGCGCTCTGTTGCGCACAGAAAATTAGGGATATTGACGTCCACATCCATGGACGGCTACATTAGGGTTGGCGTCAGTCGATATGGACGCTGACATATCATGGGCGTCCATCCATGTTGACGCCAAGACACTCTTCTTCCAGAACTTAAAATCATGCAGAACCATGCTTAATCCACACATATATGCACATGAAACCTATGTAGTATAGTGTATACGCCACTACATCATGTAAACATCCAATATTTAGTACTAATCCTACACATACATACATAGGTACATCATGATAACAACACGTACATGAATATCTTCATACGCATACAATGTATATATATATATATATATATATATACATATATATACACACAACATGACTCAACACACAAAGAACTGTGTTTACACTACGTATGTACATACAATGTATAAGGTATAATATGTATATTACTACACCGTGCAATCCATAACATTTATACCTGGGCATACACATGCATACATAAGTACACTAAGATAAGATGTACGTAGATATCTACCTATGCGTACATGAGGTTTTACATAAGCGTGACTCAATCACGCGGCAAAATAAAATGACAAGAATTGCGAGGCTTCACAATCATTAGGAGGCAATGTGAATTAAGTTAGCCAGGAATAATCTATTCAATAAAGTAGTTCTTGCTTGCACTCCATACGTACATGCAATGTATGAGGTACAATGTACACATTAACTACACCATGCAAATGAACAACGTTTACAACTAAATATACTCATGCATACCTAAGTATACCAAGGTGTTACATATGTAAAATTAGGTACACAATTATCACATGCATAAGATAACATACATGCATACATACACATATGCACTTCATATATTCGTACACAATATCCATGAAAGGGGTAATATAAGGTACACTTCAATATTTAGATGGTACTTGCATAATATTTGAATAGATACCTTATACACAAAATTGGCCAATTACTCATATTCACAATAATAATATACATCCACGCATATACGCATGCAAAATTTATATCTATAATATGCACCATTTTCATGCACGCCATTTATGCAAGAATAAGTAAACATCATATACATAAAATAGAAGCGGGAAAAAAGGAAATTCGGGGCCTTACACCCTCTCCCCCTTAAAGAGATCTTCGTCCTCGAAGATCGGATCACGTACCCTTGATGACATCTCGTTGCCGCTTCTAGTCCACCTAGACCGGTGCCTAAATTCCTACCGGTGGCTTCCTTACTACTTGAACATCTCGGGGAACAAACCTCTTCTTCTGATTCGGACAGTCTTTAATCCGATAGTTCTTGCTACCACACTTGAGACATCTTCCTAACCTCGTCCAACATACGTCTCCGCCGTGGCGCTTGCCACAATGCACACATACGGGCTTCTCGTTGCCGGCCGAAACTACTAGCTGAAAGGTTGATTCTATTGGTATCATAGTTGGTTGCTGTCTTTTCATGAGCTTCTTCATCTTCCTCCTTTGCCTCTGAAATGGTTCTGGCAACATTTCTAGTCTTGCTTTCTTCTCTGCCAAGTACAACTCCATTTTACTATCTTGTTTGCACGCCGCTCTAAGAGCTACATCCATGGTTCTAAGGTCAAACGCCGCCAGTCTGGCCCTCATTGACGGTGTAAGCCCCATTACAAACTTCCTTACCTTGCGCCTCTCATCAACAACTATGTGTGGTGCATATCTAGACAACTCTGCAAATCTAGCCTCATACTCCAAAACTGTCATGGATCCCTGAGTTAATGCTAAGAATTCCTGCTCCATTTTGTCCTGTATATGCTCAAGAATGTACTTGGCCTGAAACATCCTTACGAAATCTTCCCAAGTAACCTCTAGCTCCACTCCCTCAAAGCGCGTGCGAAGAATGGAAGACCACCACACATCCGCTCGCTCCTGAAGCATGTATGACGCCAGACTGATCTTGTCATCCTCTGCACACCTGATAGCTCGGAATATCTTTTCGATTTCCCTGAGCCAACTTTTTGCAACTAACGGCTCAATCTCCCCCTTAAAAGAGGGTGGAGCCATCCTCTTGAACCTCTCCATGACTGACACACCTCCTAAACCACGGTCCTGCTGAGCTGGTGCTGGAACCTGAGCCTGAAATTGAGTTTGAAAAGCCGCTTATGTTTGCGCTTGAGTTTGTACTGCTTGTACAATCCCTTGCATGACTGTACCATAATCAGCCAACGGAGGCGGGGGTGGCGCAGGTGATCCTTGAGGTGCTGGTACTTCATGTTGCCCTCCGTCAGTCCTACTTAATTCCTCATCTTGAATGGGCAGGCTCGAACGTCGAGTCCTTCCAGCCATCGCTACAAAATAAACACTAGGTTAAACTCCATTTATCCTCATACTTAACATGTTATCATGTAATTATCTTACTACTTTTCTAGAACTGTCTTAATTACTCCTTGGATCTGGCTATCCACTACAGAGACTTAGAGATGTGATTGAGTTGATGGCTATTTATGTATAAGCTCAACCCAAAGGTCTCTGATACCATCTCTGCAACGACCCACTTTCACCCGGTACGGTTATACCAACCCACGTCGGATGAGAGCAAGCCGCTACAGGGGAGAATACCCCAACAAGTAACAAATGAGCTGAGATATACATAAATAGAGTCAAATAAATGCAACGGAATTTAAACGAATCTTATTCCATTAACTTTTAAATTCACATACCACAGTCTGTATAGTTCAACGAGAGATAACATAAGAGCAAAATGTTCCAAATACATAGTCGACTCTAAGTACATTTGAACAAAATCCAAATTTCAATTGTAGCATTACATACTTATGAAATATAAATTACAATTCTTCAATCCTTTAGTCCAACTCCACTTCAATTCTTGCTAGCTCCTCCGTTGCCAATTTCCTGAAATGTTTAGCAAGAGTGAGTCTACGCAATAGACTCAACAAGTAACTTAAGATTCAATACATACATGCTTTTTACCAATTAACACAATAAAATTTCAGCAGTTAAATCATACATGATCATGCTACAACCTAAACAAATTCCATTAAACAATTATCTAAACAAATGTAAAACTAGAATCTAACAAGATCACTAACATCATGGTGTCATTGACATGAGTAAAATACACATTCACACGTTTTCATGCTTTATCCAAGTCATTGTAAAGTTGCACCACTAAACCATGGAAACATATACAAGATAGGTAGCACTCCTAGCATGATTTCTAACTCACTTCGCATGCAATCATAACAATTTACTTCACATTTAGCTTACTGATTTATACAAATTTTATGACATTTATATTACCTTTGCATAGGGATCACTTTTAACTATACAACATAATACTAAACACATGTGCATCCAATCATTCAAATTCCACGCATATAAAGCATACACTTACATTTTGGTACTAATGGTAACATCACTTTTAGCAGTTTACAATTTATACATAAACACAAACACACATTTGTACACATCAATAAACAATTTATCAATTAACACTATTGACATTTACACTTATACTATTTCTCATTACACACAACCATAGGATGAACCTTGACTTTCACATGCACTCACTTTGTTCCATCACACCACACTTATACACATTTCCCATTATTTTCTCTTCCACATTCACACACTTCTTATCATTTCACTTTTGCATATAACGTGTGCCACATTTACACCTCTCTCGCACATACCTTGTGCTATGAACACATATCACTTTTCACATCACAATTATACTTATTTTCACTTAATGCCAAGACACAGCCCAAACCACCACATAGACGATCACATAACACACACATTCACATTCACTTACTTAATCACCGGCATAGTGATAAGTCTTAGTTCCTACAGAAACCGGGGAAAGCCCTTCCCACCATTACCAGTGGAACTTGTCCACCTCCAGGATTTTACAAGACCCTTTGCCAGGGTGTACACTTTATCAAGACCCTTTCCTAGGGTATCACATAACACATTGAGCTTTCTCGTAGGGGCATTACTACAGTACAGCTCCAAGCATCTAGGGTGGCAGTGTCTTATGGGCATACTTGTTTATCTTGTCACATTAACCATTTCACACACCTATACCACTTGTTCTCTCGCATTCCATGCACACACTCATACATAATTCATACACACATAAGTCCTCATTTACTGATTTTAACCTCACTGTTGCAACTACCAAATAATCATAATACAGATATAATCATACTGAAATTTACTGAATCACATCGACTCACAATTAACATGCTCACATAGTCATTTTTCACATAAAAATCCATAACAATACTTACTGTCATAAAAACAACATGAGATTTTAACCACTGACAACTTGAAGGTTTATAATTGCACATACAATTTTTTCAGATTTTTCTGAATCATATTACATTTACAGAAATTAAAACATTCAGTTTCATGCCATTCATAATTCACTTTAACATGGAACATAACACGAACATCAGATTTAATAATTCACAACCCTGATCCTAACATAATTATCATCACAGAATGTTTCCCTTGATTTATTGCATAGCACACAATTTAATGTAAATTTTACAATTTCTACGCATGTCTTCTAATTCCAAAATAGAAATTTCAGTAAATCCCACAGTCATGGAAAAATTCTCAAAATTTCAGGGCATGGACTGATACATATACACATAATATAGAAAAATCTAGAGCATTTAATTCCTTAGTAATTAGGTAGACAATAGATGAACATGCATAATCCATCTTTTCCCAACATGTATTTCAATAATCTAAAAATTCATGCCATCCACAGAAAAATGCAGAAATTTCCACACACATCACATTGTCTATTTTACATAACATATAAAATTTACACTATATCCTCATTGTGAAAACATATCGAAAATAATCATCTACCAGGAAGAACAGCTCACTGTTCTATCCTGAAGAACTTGGCGGCAGCCTCTGGCCGTTCAAGGGTTTGGACGGCACGATCGCTGGACGCCGATGGGAGATCTTGGAGTCAAGGGTATTGATGCCAAGTTCCTATCTGTGAAACAGCACAGACCGAACTCTAAATACCAAGTGAAAAGGAGGGTCCAGGACACGATTTAAAATCCACAAAAATTGCTGGGACCTAGGGCACATGTATAGGATTGAGATCTATGGGTTACTTGCCTCTCAAATAAATCTACAAGATCGGATTAAGCTGATGAAGCCCTCCTTGGGCAGCGCCAAGAAGCCTCCAGAAATCCTTTGCTCCGGGTTCTAGGGGGTTGTAGGCTGCAGTCCAACGCCAGGGAGGCCTTCTCCTACGTATGGCCTTCCTCCTTGTCGTAGAAGATCACCAGAAAATGCCTCCAGTCGCCGGATCCAAGCCCTCCAAGGTCAGTCCTTCCTCTCTCTCTCAGTTAGGGTTTCCTTTCTAGTAAAGAGCCAAGAGAGCTCTCTAGGTTGTAAGAGGGATGTGTTTATAAACTAGGGGACAAGTGGGACTCGTGCAGGGGTTGAAGGGACAGGTAAGGGCCGTTGGGAAGACATCTCCCCAATGAGAAGCCTGGCTCAATGAGTGCTCTCTGCGCTCTGTTGCACACAGAAAATTAGGGATATTGACGTCCACATCCATGGACGGCTACATTAGGGTTGGCGTCAGTCGATATGGACGTTGACATATCATGGGCGTCCATCCATGTTGACGCCAAGACACTCTTCTGCCATAACTTAAAATCATGCAGAACCATGCTTAATCCACACATATATGCATATGAAACCTATGTAGTATAGTGTATACTCCACTACACCATGTAAACATCCAATATTTACTACTAATCCTACACATACATACATAGGTACATCAAGATAACAACACGTACATGAATATCTATACACACAACATGACTCAACACACAAAGAACTGTGTTTACACTATGTATGTACATACAATGTATAAGGTATAATATGTATATTACTACACCGTGCAATCCATAACATTTATACCTGGGCATACACATGCATACATAAGTACACTAAGATAAGATGTACGTAGATATCTACCTATGCGTACATGAGGTTTTACATAAGCGTGACTCAATCACGCGGCAAAATAAAATGACAAGAATTGCGAGGCTTCACAATCATTAGGAGGCAATGTGAATTAAGTTAGCCAGGAATAATCTATTCAATAAAGTAGTTCTTGCTTGCACTCCATACATACATGCAATGTACGAGGTACAATGTACACATTAACTACACCATGCAAATGAACAACGTTTACAACTAAATATACTCATGCATACCTAAGTATACCAAGGTGTTACATATGTAAATTAGGTACACAATTATCACATGCATAAGATAACATACATGCGTACATACACATATGCACTTCATATATTCGTACACAATATCCATGAAAGGGGTAATATAAGGTACACTTCAATATTTAGATGGTACTTGCATAATATTTGAATAGATACCTTATACACAAAATTGGCCAATTACTCATATTCACGATAATAATATACATCCACGCATATACACATGCAAAATTTATATCTATAATATGCACCATTTTCTTGCACGCCATTTATGCAAGAATAAGTAAACATCATATACATAAAATAGAAGCGGGAAAAAAAGAAATTCGGGGCCTTACAGTTCTGGAAGGCTAGATCGGTCGATGTATTCTGAATAGTAGGTCAATGCAAACCTGAAGTTAGGTCGACGCAAACTTGAAGTTAGGTCGACGTAACCTGAAGATAGGTTGACGCAACTTGAAGTTAGGTCGACACAACTTGAAGATAGGTCGATGCACCTTTAAAGTAGGTCGACGCACTCCTGACATAGGTTGACCTACCCTCTTCAAAACTGCTGAGCAGGTCAACACACTCTCTACTCAAGTCGACACACCCTGCTAACTAGACTTTCTTCTCGAAGCAACTCTTAATTAGATGAATTATGGTATATTAAATTTCAGATTTACCTGAAATAATTATTAAGTTATTTACTCTTCTAAAAGGGATTTATAAAGTATTCATGGATCAACTCTTATATGTTTTATACACAATTTTGTCTTGTGTCATGTTCCTTGAAATCTCACTTGCAATGTCTAGAATTTGGGATCTTTGGATCTCTCGTGGAATTGCAATGCAGGAATAAACTAATTTAAGAGCCCTGACTTAGTCCTGAGAGGAGCACCTGAAAGTACTTGTGCCCATGGGAGTGTGAATGGTCTGGTGTGGCATTGCACGTAGAGGACATGTTTACTAGACATCTTACTTCAGATAACGTACATGTGAGTACTTGGTGCTCAATATCTAGTTATCGATACATGAAAATTCTCACTTGTGAGAACTTACCTTATAAAATTGTCTTTCTTGACTCTTCTTCTTTCTAACATAATCCTTTACTTGATAGTACTTGCTTAATATCCTTATTGTGACATTCTTGCAACGTATGATTCAAGGTGTTCTAATTAAGCTTGTCATACTCTCTCATTACCATGTCAATTTTCAGTGTACTTATTCATCAAGTTTATGTATTCTTTTCAACAAAAAAATCACTGAAATTCCGAGCATTGTGAACTTACCTACTAGGCAATTAGCTCATAATGTGATTACAACACCTTTCTAGGTTCTAGTGAGACCGATAAGGATGAGGGCGAGCAAGGGACTGAGTAGATCAGAAGAACCACTTTTCTACTTTTCTTTTTGCCTCTTACTGTATAGTTACTTGTAAGTACCAAGTAAATGACTCTGAGTATGTAATGTAAGACTATTATATGTAAATGCAATGTCATGTTTCCTTCTACCTGCATGTTGTTTCGCTTGATCGGTTGACATTTATGTGCACTCGGGGGCATCACAATGACCATTTTGGGATGGGTTACATTCGATCGCAAATTTGAGACCGCATTTACGACCGAAGTTCATCAGTCGCAATATAGCAACTAGTATTTTGCGACTGTAGTTATTGGTTGCAGATCGATCACCGATTGGTCATTGACTACTGTAGTGACCGATTTTCGACCGATGTACGATTGATGTTGTCAGTCTCTATATCCAAATTTTATTGTAGTGCATGGTGAGGAAGACTTGTAGGTTGTGACAACTGGGTGTTGTTTCCTCTATTGGGATGAAGACTAGTGGAGTTCAGGTGTATTCCCTTCATGGTGAAGAAGACTAGTTGCATCTAGATGTTTTCCCTCAATTTGAGGAAGATTTATCTATGGATCTAGCACCAAGTAGTTTGACCAGTTGAGTGGTTAGCAAAATCTCAAGGGTGTTCCCTTAGGGATTGAATTTAAAAGGCTGAAAGAATTCAACTCCGAATTAAGATACATCTTTTTATGCACTTCCTTTTATGTGTTCTATCATCTATGCATTGTGCTTAAATCGATGTACTTTACTCAATTAGTTTTGTAGCAATCTACCATCCGATTAGGAGCCATCCACTCGCCTTTAGGTCTCCATATCATGGCCAACAATTGGGTCCTGAATCCTTGGTCGCTACAGTCCTCTTAAGTGAGCATAGCACTTAGAGTGCTTGACGTCATGAAAAGATATAAAAATAGTCACTCCTTAGCCAAGGGCTTGGACAATATGTGTATTTTGGAGAGGTACCCTTTAATCTTCTCAAAGGCATTCTCACACATTATCCTAGTCACCCACTCTTGTCTAACTAACAAAATATGGATTCGTCGGAGCAGTTTGTAAAAGGAAAGGCAATGCTTGGCATCCCTTAATGAAGGATCGAAATGAATGTGTGGAAAAGATCTAGAAGGGGGGGGGGGGATGAATAGATCTTAGCCACTTTTGCGGAAGCTTAAGTAATTTGAAAACTATTTAGAATCAGAGGCAATGTTATTAGTGAAAAACTACAGATCTGATTAGATTTGAGTGAGTTGAAAGACTTAGATGTGAAGCAAGTTGATTAAGTGAATTAAAAACGGATCCTATGCAAGCATCTAGCGGATGAATCAATCAAACCACAGAAGACAAATGCACAAGGATTTTTTAGGTGGTTCGGAAATCACCCAAGTGATTCCTACATCCACCCCTCACAACCCGTGAGGCTTCACTAACACAACTGGGCTACACACCCAAAGGAGCCTAACAACTCCAACACTTCAGAGCATACAACTCACACGACCTCTAGAGCAAGACTACTCTAGAAACACTGAGCAAGACTGCTCAAACCAACCTTGAGCTAAACAACTCAAACTGAGCTCGAGGGCTCACAACAACCTGAGCACAATGCTCACACAATAAATTGCTAGACACCAACTTAAGACTAAGATCCTCTAGCAACAGATCTAGTCGAAATTTGAGAACTCTAAAGAGAGTTATGCAGAAGCACTTGCATAATCTCAAAAGATATCTCAGAAGAACAGAAGAAAAGATAAATTATATTGAAAGGCTTCGTTCTTCAGTGTACTCCCTTGTAGAAGCTTGAATTGGGAAGGAACTTGTGAAACTTGAAGTGCAAGTCGATGCTCTGCAATCTGAGAAGTTGGATCTTCCTCGAATTCTTCACCAAAGAAGTCTTCTACAGGATCTGCCTCCTTGGAATGCTTCAGAGGAGTCTTCAGGAATCAAATTCCAATTCCCACACCTTGAATTGGTGGAAATTGGTCTTCTGGAAGCACTTGGAGAGCAGAGGAAGGAGACACGAGCTCTTACTGGCCGCCAGGAGCTTTTTGGAGGCTCTAAGAGAGTTGGGTCTCTTGTCTCTTGTGAAGGCTGGCCAAAAAGACCTTTTATATCCTTAGGATTCCAAAGATACCCTTTTGGGGTACAAGGGCACGCGTTCCTAGGAAGATTCTGATCGCCCTAGAAGGACACGTGGCAGCCATCAACTTTAGGATGAAAAGTTTCTGTAGTGTGTCGACCTGCCCTGGTGGTAGTGTCGACACACTGTCCAGAATATGTAAGAAGCTATTCTGGGAAGAAGGTCCCGTGTCGACCTGCTCTTGAGTGTGTCGACCTGCTGTCCCAATTCTTCAAACTGGTTGTTCTGGGAACGAGATCTAGTGTCGACCTGCTCTGAGAGTGTGTCGACCTGGGTAGGCTTGATTTCTGAAAAACTGCCACTCGTGTCGACACACTCTTGACATGTGTTGACACAGTCTCAACATTTTTACACATTTTGCCTTTGAATCTGTGTTGATGTGTCGACACCATTGATGGGTGTGTCGACACATCGTTTGCATAAAAATGTTTGTACCTGAAAAATGAACACATATATCATTAGTTAAATGATTTATCATGACCATAAATGATAAATGTGGTTTGAAAAATACTTTTTGAACATAAATTTCAAGTATGATGTTTTTGACATGTTTCAATTAAATTGCTTTAAGAACACCTCTTGTCATCATCAAAATAGGAGGGAAATGATATGAATTTGCATTCAACCCAACAATCTCCCCCTTTTTGATGATGGCAACATTAAATCCATATTTCAATGTGGTTTTGATGAAGTGTGATTTTAAGCAATTTTGATTGTTTAAATTTTTGTTTTCCTTTTGTTCATACTTGTCAAGGACCTTTTGATATTGTTCAGTAACAATTGATGATGTGTTTGTGAGATACAGTGTTACTTGAAATTAGAAATTTTGGGCACACAAGTCAAACAATTGGACAAGTATTCAAACACAAAGACAAAGATTTGCATTCACAATCACAATACTTTGCATTGAAGCCAAACAACCATTTCATTTCATTCAAAAGATCATTACATCAAAATATTCATCAAAATATTACATCATTCATTCTTCTCCCCCTTTGACATTATCAAAAAAATGTACATTAGGTAGAAGATGGAGGAGGAGGAGGAATTGGAGCAAGAAGAATCTCAATGTCTGACAATCTTTTGTCCATTGACTTCATGCTTGACTTTATCTGTTCATGGATAGTTGTCAGCCTAGTGTGAAGATAATGCTCCATTCTATCAGAATGCTCTATCTAGGTGCTTTGAGTTCTTTTCAATTCATCTGAAACAGGTTGAGAACGTGATGAAGATCCATCTGACCAACCAGGCCTTGAAATAATCTTTACTTCCTTGTGCAAGGTTGAGATCTCTTTACCAATGTGTTCATTGAAGTTTTTCATGCTTTCTAAATCATCAGCTAGATGAGCAAGCTGAGAAAGACTCTCTGTAGTGTTGAAGACATCTACTTAGGAATTTGCCAAAATTCCCTGAAGTACAACTTCTAGCTTTTGTTGGTGCTCTTTCAGCTCAAGATAGAAATCTCCCAGAGTGCCTATAAGTCTGTTAAATCTCTGAGCTGCATAATCTGAAGCTGCCTTCTGCTCAATAAATTTAGCTGACACTGTGTTCTCTAGTCTTTGAACTCTCAATTCAAATTGGTCTGACATTGATTGAATAGTGGAGTTCAATGTATCAAATTTAGCATTGAGGAAAGAGAACAATTCTGGTGGAATTGAGGACCCACCAGAAGAAGTGGATGATTGGAATGTAGAGGAGAAATGTGGGGTTCAAAAGTATGTGGCAAGGAAGAGGAAGGATCAGCTTGAGGTGGAATAGGGGTTTCAAGCTGAATGCCACCTTCAGGAGTGATATGAGGCTGGTCCTCATCCATTAGAGGCTGATCCTCTGGCAGGTGAACTTGTTCCTCTTGAACTT
Source organism: Colocasia esculenta (assembly GCA_014218235.1). Classification (NCBI taxonomy): domain Eukaryota; kingdom Viridiplantae; phylum Streptophyta; class Magnoliopsida; order Alismatales; family Araceae; genus Colocasia; species Colocasia esculenta. Next base: position 41,752,962 of record CM024761.1, on the reverse strand, counting down.
GAGGCTGGCCCTCATGATGTGGAGGCTGACCCTCCTGATCTTGGTCTCCTTGAGCTGGAGGCTGGTCCTCTTGTGCTTGGGGCTGATCCCCTTGAACCTGAGGCTGGTCCTCCTGAGCTTGAGGGGCCTCAACCACAATTGGCCCTCTTCTAATTTGATTTCCCTCCAATCTAAATCCCATAAACTTCTGGATATTCTTAAAAGTGTAGATGTTTGACTTGGGAATAGATTGGGACTTCTCATTTTCCAAGGGCACACCAAAGTGCTGGAACACTGAGGTCAGATGTGCTCCATAAGGAAGAGATCTCTTTAGGTCTGTTCTTGTAGTTTCAGAGATGATTTGATAGAGAATCACATGAAGGTTGATCTTGATGTCTTTGACCATGCAATAGAGGATGAACCTCTGGATGTCTGTCAATCTATCCCTTCCACCACCTTGAGGGGTAATTATGGTGGTCAAAATGTGGTGGATGACCCTTAACACAGGTGGAAATGTATTGGCATTGAACCTGGTTACATAGGTCTGTTTGGGATCTGATGCATCTGCAGGAAGGCCTGTCAAGATGGAATAGGCTTCATGTAAATCAAATTCAAACTCATGGTAGTCAGCCCCCTCATCTGGCACTTTGAAAATGGAGGCAGCTACTGCAGTTGGCATGTCTATGGCTATTCCCTTGACTTTGGATTCAAATCCTTCTTCTGTGCAGGTGAGGTTCTTGTAGAATTCTCTAACTAATCTTGGATAGCAGACTTGAAATTCAGAAATAAAGGGTATCCAAGATTGAAAGGAAAAATAGGTTTGAATTTCAGGAAGAGAGTTTGCTAGTTGGATGTCTGAAAGGTCTAGAATTCTGGGCTTCAAAATCAACTTGGCTGCACTTACTGATTCTGAGGGAATATCCTCTTGAGACTCAGAAGAAGAGGAAGATGATTCCTCAGGATTGTCAGAGGAATCGCCCGAAATCTCTGGTCTAGGGTTTGAAACATGACTACCTCTGCCTGAAGTGGAGGTCCTACCTCTCTTGGATGCCCTGTGAGGTGTAGAAGAAGATCCTGGTTGCTCGGTAGGATCGTATCTTCTCTTGGTTCTTCTTTCCAACTGCTCAACTGGAACCTCTACCGGAACGGGCCTGGAAGATGCCCGTGATCTGGCGCCATGCCGGGGACCCAATTTCCGGACCATGGTGCTAGGGCTGGATTGGAAATTGAAGAAGATGGAAGATTTGAGAGGGGATTGAAGAGTGGATGTGATTTAGAGAGGAAATGGTGGAGTTTCTTGCCAGAAACAATAAGAAAGAGGGTCGTCGGGTCGACCTGATGCCCAAAAGGGGTTTCAGTGATACACTGTCCCGCAGGAACAACAAGGGGTAATCATAAACCCTAATGGCCTAAAAAGGATTCTGGCAAGGGGTGTGTCGACACATGAAGAGGGTGTGTCGACCTGACCCAGAGTGTGTGTCGACACGGGTCACAATGTGTGTCGACACGGCCTTGATGAAAATTTGAATTTTTAAGAGGAAATTTTTGAGAAATTTGGGGACATCTTTATAATGATAAATAATGAGAGGAATTATCATTTCAAGGATTTTTAAGAGGCTTAAAAATTCATTTGTTATATTTTGCAAAAATTCATCACAGTTCAAGTTTTTCAAACAATTTCCAACAGGATATTAGCATTCCAAGACTTGAATCAACAAAATGAAAATTGAGGGATATAATGTATCTAACAATCAACCAAAAACTACCATGTTTCTCAATTTTCAAGAATTAAAGATGTCATCTAGACCAAATACAGTTGTGTTGAAAGTAAAACACAAACTTAAAGAACAACTTGATGAAGGAAGAAGATGATTCTTTCTAAACAAATCTCCAATAATTTTCATATTTTGTTCTTTTAACAAACTATCAAATGATATAAATCTCTTTCACTCAAGTACTAGTGCTTTTTACACACCATAGTCCCTGGATACTTAAGATTTAGTCATTGTCAAGTCTCAAAGGGGTAAATGATGACCTTTTGACATGAAAATATACGTTTTGTAGACGCCAATATTTCCAGTTACTTAGTCATCATCAAAAAGCATAGCACATTTTTGCTTAGTTTTGAATTTATTTTCAATTTTGATCCCCTTTGAACAGAGTTAGCAATAGTGCTTCATGACATACATGGCACTTCATTCATTGTGAAGGTGTGCAGTTTCTCAGCACAAGTGCCATTGCTCTGTTGGATTTGACAAGATTTTGGAGAGTTTGTGAGATAGAATTCAAATATATCCAGTCATCAGTTGCAAACAAGGAAATGTTTTAAGTTCAAGGCACAAATTGTTATTCAGTCTAGGAAGAGATCTGAATTTCTGTGGATTGAGAGACATAGTTGAAAGTTGATTAGTAAAAATATAATAAATCACTCAAGGTTCATTTTGTGACTCTAGACTTTAGAATGAGGACATCATGCAAGGAATTGATGAAATGCAAGAAGGGTTTTGAATTTTGCAAAAAGATGACTTGTGAATTTTCTAGCTCCCCCTGAGATGATGATTTCAACCATTTTTCATCAAAATAAAGATATGCAATTTTGAAATCATAAAGAAATTTTCTTCTTGGACAACAAGAACTTCTCCTCAACAATTGCATATTCATTTCTTGGTACTTGGCGGAGACACATACTCTCGCATAGTGAAAGTGTCCAGACAAGCATAACCTGTCCTTCTCCAAGTCACCATTTGATATACCAAGAAACTTCAATGCAATAAGAGTTGAAGAATTCATTGCCAAAAAGGAAATGGAAGTTAAAACTGTGCAAGTTTTGAAATCAGAAAAGAAATTCTCTTTGAACAATAAAAGCTCCCCCTCAACTATTGCATATTAACTTCTTAGTACTTGGCGGAGACATATACTCTCGCATAGTGAAAGTGTCCAGACAAGCATAACTTGTCCTTCTCCAAATCACTATTTGATATACCAAGAAGTTTCAACACAATCAGAAGTGGAGAATTTATTGTAAAAAGGAAATAGAATTGAAAGTGAGAGAGATATGAACAATGTAGCTTGAGGAAGCAAGGAGTTATGAAATGCAAAGAACTCCCCCTTAGACAATGCATAGCACTCAACCCAAACCTTAAGAGAGATCAAGAAGGTGGACATTTACAAAGACCAAGTTCTCTCCTTAAAGATGAAAATCTGTTTTCAGGAAGGGGTTTAGTGAATATGTCTGCAATTTGTTTTTCAGTTTCAATAAAATGGAGTTCAAAAGATTTCTTTGCAACCTCATCTCTCAAGAAATGATGCCTAATTTCAATGTGTTTTGTTCTGGAGTGCTGAATGGGGTTTTTAGACAAATTTATGGCACTAGTGTTATCACATAGGATGGGTACACACCCTAAATCTTGGTTGTAATCAAGAAGTTGATGTTTCACCCAGAGAATCTGAGTTCCACATCTACCTGCAGCAACATACTCAGCCTCTGCGGTTGACAGAGCAACTGAATGTTGCTTCTTAGAAGCCCAAGAGATAAGGCACCCACCTAGAAATAAACACAAGCCACTAGTGCTTTTTCTATCTAACTTACACCCAGCATAATCAGCATCACAATAGGCAAACAATTCTAACTTGCAACCAGCAGGATACCAAATTCCTAAGTCACATGTTCCAACAAGATATTTAAAAATTCTTTTCACAGCAAGCATATGACTTTCTTTAGGATTAGATTGGAATCTAGCACATAAGCACACACAAAACTGAATGTCAGGTCTAGAAGTAGTAAGGTAGAGCAGAGAGCCAATCATACCTCTGTAGGTCTTTGGATCTACTGACTTACCAGATGGGTCTTCTTCTAGCTTAGCATTTATTGCAATGGGTGTGCTTGAGTGTTTAAGGTTCTGAAAGTCAAACCTTTTCAGTAGCTCCTTGACATATTTGGTTTGACTGATGAAGATTCCTTCAGTTGTTTGGTTCACCTGCAATCCCAAAAAGAATGTTAAATCTCCCATTAAGCTCATTTCAAATTCATTCTTCATTTGATTTGAAAATTCAGTGCAAAGGCCTTTATTAGTTGATCCAAATATTATGTCATCAACATAAATTTGGACAACAATTATTTGATTTTTTACTATTTTTGTGAACAATGTTTGATCAACATTACCTCTAGAATATCCTTTTTCAAGTAAAAAGGAACTCAAACGATCATACCAAGCTCTTGGAGCTTGTTTAAGACCATAGAGTGCCTTATTAAGCTTGAAAACATGGTTAGGATATTTTTCATTTTCAAATCCAGGAGGTTGTTCAACAAAAACATTTTCCTTTATATATCCATTTAGAAATGCACTTTTGACATCCATTTGAAAGACTTTGAATTTCATGGAGGATGCAAAAGCAAGGAAAATTCTCACAGCTTCTAGTCTAGCTACAGGGGCATAAGATTCTTCAAAGTCAATTCCAAATTCTTGGTTATACCCCTTTGCAACTAGCCTAGCTTTGTTTCTTATTACTTGACCAGCTTCATTCAATTTATTTCTGAAAACCCATCTAGTGCCAATCACTGTTTGGTCACTAGGTCTAGGCACTAATTCCCACACTTGATTTCTTTCAAATTGATGAAGTTCATCATGCATAGCATTAATCCAATCAGAACTGGATAAGGCTTCATCAATTGACTTGGGTTCAATTTGGGAAATTAGAGCTAGTGAGTCTTCTTCAATGTTTTGCAAGAAGGATGATCTGGTCCTAACTCTATCATTTAAGTTGCCAACTACACTGTCTAATGGGTGATCTCTTAGAAAACGAGGTTCAGAAATTACCTGTTGAGAAGTGCCCACTTCTGGAGCAATATTACCTGAACCACTTGAAGATGGTGAGTTGTTGTTCAGGTTCTCTTCAATGTTGTTAATCTCCTCAACGGTTGGTGAAGAGTCCACAATGAGGTCATCCTCTTCATTGTCTTGTTTTTCCCTGCAAGATTTAGAATCATTAGTGGAAAAGGAATTTTCATCAAAAATAACATGTGGTGATTCTTCAACAGTTTTGGTTTTCAATATGTACACTTTGAAAGCCCTTGACACTTCAGAATAGCCAAGGAAGATAGCTTCCTGACTCTTAGCATCAAACTTGTCAAGGTTTTCTTTGTTGTTATTGTGTACAAAACACTTGCACCCAAAAGTTTTGAAATAAGAGACAGTTGGCTTTTTGTTTTTCAACAATTCATAGGGGGTTTTTCTGATCTTTGGTCTGACCAAAGCTCTGTTTAGGATGTGATTGGCTGTGTTAACAGCTTCAGCCCAGAAGGATTTGGGCAGATTACTCCCTAAGAGCATGGATCTAGCCATTTCCACAAGAGTTCTATTCTTTCTTTCCACAACTCCATTTTGTTCTGGAGTTCTAGGTGAAGAAAACTTGTGAAATATTTGAAATTCAGCACATAGATCAGAAAAGGATGTGTTATCAAATTCACCCCCATGATCAGTTAAAATGTTTTTAATTTTAAATGGATAAGTTGTTAAGATAGTGGTACAGAAATTCCTGAATTCAAGGCATGCATCACTTTTGTGGGATAGAAAAATAACCCAGGTAAATCTAGTAAAGTCATCAATGATTACAAACCCATATCTCTTGCCACTTAGGCTTAGAACTCTTGTTGGCCCAAAGAGGTCCATGTGAAGAAGTTCTAGTGGCTTAGATGTGAGTACTTCATTGAAGGCTTTAAAGGATTTCCTAGTTTGTTTTCCTTTAGCACAGATCCCACAAATTTGACCTTCAACACTAGAAAAAGATTCAGGAAGACCTTTAACCAGATTCAATCTTAACAACTTATTCAAAGTTCTGAAACTTGCATGGCCAAGTCTTTTGTGCCAAGTCCATGCAATTTCATCTTTATTTGCTACAAAACAAAGATTTTCAGAAAAGTTTTTATTTAGGTTGATCATGTAAACATTGTTTTCTCTTTTTCCAAAGAATTTGATTTTATCAGTTGATGAATCAATTATCTTGCAAAAATCAGACTCAAACACAACTTTGTGACCTTTGTCACATAGTTGGCTGATACTGAGCAATTATAATCAAGTCCATCAACTAACAAAACATTATCTACTGAATTTGAAGAAGTTTGACCAACCTTACCAGATCCAATGATCTTTCCTTTATTTTTACCTCCAAAGGTGACTGACCCTCCCTCCTTTTCAATTAGACAGGAAAATTTGGCTCTATCTCCAGTCATGTGTCGTGAACACCCACTATCAAGAAACCAAACATTGGTGTTGGGTGCACGACCTTCCTGCACAAAGATCAATGGAGAGAAGATTTTGGTACCCAAACAGAGTTGGGACCATCAGTATGATTGAGCACAGATATCAAATCCTTTCTCACCCAAATTTGATTTGTTTTTGACTTTTGTTTTGGTACTTTGGTGTTTTCAGCCTTTTTCTGTTTGTTCTTTCTTTTAGGAATGAAAGCACCAAGATCTTTGTTTTTGGGAGGAGGGGAGTTTTTCATTTGAAATTTGAGTTCAGAGGAGGAGGTGGAATCCATGGATTGTGTTGGTACATCAAGAAATTTGGATAAGGGTATTGAGGATAATACCAACAGGGATTTTCATACCATTGGTTCCAAGGATTAGTCCAATTTTCTTGAAGTGTTGTCTTGGAGGTCCAAGGTTTTTCATGGATTATTTCTTTTCCCTTTTTCTTATTTTTCAGATTTTTATTTGAATTTTTGGTTGAGTTGTTTGTGATTTTTGGTGTTGAGCAGGTCGACCTCTCCTGTACTGGTGTCGACACAACAGCCACAGAAGTCTTCTTCTTGTGGACTGGTGTCGACCTGTCAGGGGACTGTGTCGACCTGATAGTCTTCTTTTGTTTTTGGGTTTTTGATTTGTTTTGAGTTTTGTTTGGGGTTTTGTTTGCTGTTTGTTGGATTTCAGTGTTTTCCAGATTAGGACCCTTGACAAAATTAATTAGTGGTGCTTTTCCCTTTTTCTCACCAGATTTGTCTTTTTGGGGTTTCTTCTTGTTGAATCCTAATCCATGAGATGTGGTTGTCATGTTGGATCCTAGCAATGCCTCTAGGTTATCTTGGCCTTTTGTGAAGGTTTGGATAACCTCCTCCCTTTCCTTTAGCTGGTTTTTAAGAGCTTCAATTTCTTCAATTTTCTGTTGTTTTTCTTGTTTTTCAATTTCCAGCTTTTCATTTAAGTTTCTGAATTCTTGGGAGGCCTTTTGAGAGGCAAGTTTCAGTTCATCAATTAGGTTTAGGAGATTCTCTTTTTCTTCAAGCAAGTCTGTTACTTCAGATTCCAGTTCACAGATTCTATTGTTTGAAGATTGGTTATGGTAGAGATTTTCAATTTTCTTTTTGATGTGTTTATTTTTTTTCTCATTTCAGAATATCTTTCAACTAATTCTGCATACACATCCTGCCAATCTTCAACACTATAGTCTTCAAAGGAAGTATTTACCTTTCCATCTGTGCTGTTGGCCATGAAGCAAACCTCCTCACTTCCGAGCTTGAGGTTTTCTTCTCTTCTTCTTCCTCACTTGCGTCTTCGTCAGACCAAGTGGCCACCATGGCCTTTGGCTTCTTGTACCTCTGGAATTTCTTGTGCTTTTCCTTCTTGTTCTCAGGACACTCTCCCTTCATGTGTCCTGGCTTGTTGCACCTGTAACAGATAACATTTTCATCAGGTTTATGATTCTTATTGAAATTGGAAGAGGAAGTGTTCTTCTTACCTGAGGGAAATTTCTTTTTCCCAGTCATTTTCCCTTTCCTATATTTCAAAAATTTCCTGAATTGTCTGGTCATGAGGGCAATCTCATCCTCATTCGACTCAGATTCTTCAGAACTTGTCTTATCCTGATTTTTATCTTTGTTGCTTGAAGAGGCTTTGAGTGCCATAGGCTTGGTCTTAATGATGTGTTCTTCATTTCTTTTTAAGTTTATTTCATATGTCATTAAAGATCCAATCAATTCATCCAAAGAAATTTTGGACAAATCTTTTGAATCTTCAATAACAGTGGCCTTGGTATGCCAAATTGAAGAAAGTGAACGCAAAATTTTTCTTACCAAGTCTGCATCAGTATACTCCTTACCCAAAGCCTTGAGTCCATTGACTATCACCATGAATCTGGCAAACATTTCAGAAATAGATTCATTAGATTTCATCATAAAGAGTTCATATTCTGAAACTAAAATGTTTGCCTTGGTCTCCTTGACCTGAGATGTTCCCTCATAGAGTAATTCGAGTTTATCCCACATCTCTTTGGCAGATTTGCACATAGAGATTCTCGAATACTCCTTGGGATGGACAGCACACTGAATCATGTTCATGGCACTATAATTCAGTGTAGCTTTCCTTATCTGTTCCCTTGTCCAGGTATCTTCTTCTCCCTGGTTCTCATAGGGACCCACCTCTACAACTTTCCAGATCTCATAGTTCTGGGCCCTTAGAAACATTTGCATTCTATTCTTCCAATAAGAATAGTCCAAACCATTAAAGAATGGTGGCCTATTTATGGAATGGCCCTCAGCTATGAAACCCTTTGAGTCCATGACACTTAAGTAAATGCACAGAGAAAGAGTTAAACAAGCAAGCAAACAAATAAGCAAACAATCAAACACTTAATACTCAGAAACAAAAACTGCTCAGTTCAAATCAGATCGATGTAAACCCGCTCTGATACCAATTGAAGGAGCGAAATGAATGTGTGGAAAAGATCTATAAGGGGGGGGGGATGAATAGATCTTAGCCACTTTTGCGGAAGCTTAAGTAATTTGAAAACTATTTAGAATCAGAGGCAATGTTATCAGTGAAAAACTACAGATCTGATTAGATTTGAGTGAGTTGAAAGACTTAGATGTGAAGCAAGTTGATTAAGTGAATAAAAACGGATATTTCCCAAGTGATTCCTACATCCACCCCTCACAACCCGTGAGGCTTCACTAACACAACTGGGCTACACACCCAAAGGAGCCTAACAACTCCAACACTTCAGAGCATACAACTCACACGACCTCTAGAGCAAGACTACTCTAGAAACACTGAGCAAGACTGCTCAAACCAACCTTGAGCTTGACAACTCAAACTGAGCTCGACGGCTCACAACAACCTGAGCACAATGCTCACATAACTTGCTAGACACCAACTTAAGACTAAGATCCTCTAGCAACAGATCTAGTCGAAATTTGAGAACTCTAAAGAGAGTTATGCAGAAGCACTTGCATAATCTCAAAAGATATCTCAGAAGAACAGAAGAAAAGATAAATTGTATTGAAAGGCTTCGTTCTTCAGTGTACTCCCTTGTAGAAGCTTGAATTGGGAAGGAACTTGTGAAGCTTGAAGTCCAAGTCGATGCTCTGCAATCTGAGAAGTTGGATCTTCCTCGAATTCTTCACCAAAGAAGTCTTCTACAGGATCTGCCTCCTTGGAATGCTTCAGAGGAGTCTTCAGGAATCAAATTCCAATTCCCACACCTTGAATTGGTGGAAATTGGTCTTCTGGAAGCACTTGGAGAGCAGAGGAAGGAGACACGAGCTCTTACTGGCCGCCAGGAGCTTTTTGGAGGCTCTAAGAGAGTTGGGTCTCTTGTCTCTTGTGAAGGCTGGCCAAAAAGACCTTTTATATCCTTAGGATTCCAAAGATACCCTTTTGGGGTACAAGGGCACGCGTTCCTAGGAAGATTCTGATCGCCCTAGAAGGACACGTGGCAGCCATCAACTTTAGGATGAAAAGTTTCCGTAGTGTGTCGACCTGCCCTGGTGGTAGTGTCGACACACTGTCCAGAATATGTAAGAAGCTGTTCTGGGAAGAAGGTCCCGTGTCGACCTGCTCTTGAGTGTGTCGACCTGCTGTCCCAATTCTTCAAACTGGCTGTTCTGGGAACGGGATCTAGTGTCGACCTGCTCTGAGAGTGTGTCGACCTGGGTAGGCTTGATTTCTGAAAAACTGCCACTCGTGTCGACACACTCTTGACATGTGTCGACACAGTCTCAACATTTTTACACATTTTGCCTTTGAATCTGTGTTGATGTGTCGACACCATTGATGGGTGTGTCGACACATCTTTTGCATAAAAATGTTTGTACCTGAAAAATGAACACATATATCATTAGTTAAATGATTTATCATGACCATAAATGATAAATGTGGTTTGAAAAATACTTTTTGAACATAAATTTCAGGTATGATGTTTTTGACATGTTTCAATTAAATTGCTTTAAGAACACCTCTTGTCATCATCAAAATAGGAGGGAAATGATATGAATTTGCATTCAACCCAACACTTAATAGGAAGTAGCTTAATACAGCTACTCATCTAGTCAAACACTGCATATCACATACGTACCATTTTTGGATGCTCCATCTGCAACACTACCTTGATTTGCTTGAGATTAGTCTATATTCCTCTATAAGTAATGAGAAATCTGAGGAATTTTCTCGGACACACTTTTTGCATGTATTTGCTTAGGTTTAACTTGATGGTGTACCCCCTAAAAAGTGCCAAAGGTCTCTACAAGGTGTCCAAATGCTTGGAGGCTCTTGACCAACATGATACCAATGTAGACCTCCATGTTCTAACCAAATTAGGATCAAACATGTAGTTAACCAATTGTTGATACATCGCACATGTGTCCTTCAAACCCAAAGCAATCCATGTGTAACAATACCCACGATTAATAATAAACTTGGCCTTGTTGTCATCATACTTAATTTTGCATGCTAATTTGGTGGTACTCGAAGTACGCATTTATAAAGCTAAGCATCTCGTGCCTGGATGTTGCATCAACTAGCTGGTTGATCTATAACATAGGAAAATTATCCTTGAGCTAGCCTTGTTGAGGTCTCTATAGTCCTTGTTGAGGTCCCTATAGTTGATGCACATGTGACACTTTGCATTACTCTTTAGCACCTAGAATATGGTTGTAATGCCCTAGGATCCGAATTACCAGTTACCCACTAGTAACCTGAACCTTGAACCGCCACCCATGAGTAGAAGTTCAGAAGGATTAGAAGAAAGTGTCTGAGAAGAACATATAAGAAAATGTACAAACCACAAGAAATAAAACAAACCACTATATATCTATAACAATATGGTACAGCTCAGAAAATATCCAACAAAAGTAAAGAGTACAACAAGTACGTACACAAAAGAGTACTACTCTCAGCAGCTAAGCAGGACCAGCATCGAAATGACTCGGCTCCTCAGCACCTAGAGCCGATGATGAACCACCTGAAAGGGAAGAGAGTGAGTGTCACGTCCCGTCATTTAATATAACTATAAATGCCAGAACGTGAACGAACAAGAAATCAAGAGTAAAATTGAACTAATTGAACAGGAAATTTGCTCAGAGGCTTCACTAAATAAAAATTATTATTCACCATTCAATAGGTGTTACATGGTTCCTGATTTAAAATCTTAAAAGTAAAATGCCACCAAGGTTGGTCTCTCCACACATAAATCCCGAAGTCCTGCCTTCTAGAATAGTAGATTACCTGAAAAGTAGGATTTGGTGAGCTAACTAGCCCAGTAGAATTCAATTTCTTTAATCAAAGGCTAAGATGTATAATCTCAAGGCAAGAACTTGGTTATTGCTAACACTGAATATCAAAATGATTGAATAAACTTGTCAACTAGATAATACACGAGGATTAAGAGCAGTGACTTGTGAAAACATGATCAAGAATTCAAGATAGCACTTAAGTTCTGGTTCAGAAACATATTCTCACACACATATATGATATGATGACTAATCAAGCACATAATGATGAATGCCAACATTCACAAGTCCTCATCGTTCCCGCACGGCCACAAACAAATTCGGGTGCTCCTCCCAGGACTGAACCAGCCCTATTTGCACAAGCATATTACTCAAATGAGTCCAAAGACCCATAACTCGTCATCATAACATACTCACTCTGGTAATGGCTCAAGGGTACACAAGTCCTCAACATATCTCACACAACAGGAACTTGGAGACTACTATCACTGATCACAGAAGTTGATAACCTCACAAAGGTCAATTGTGTTTGAAACTTTTAAGAGATAACTCAAGGTAAGGATGAAAGAAACATGAGTAATTCTATTAGGTATTTAGGTGGTAGAAACCACAAAGAATAGATGGGCAAGTTGCTAACTGATAGCATAGTGAAACAACAGGAGGTTGCATAAGAAATGGTGCTAGAATTCTGAAGACAGCAGCATATGTCGACAGCCAGGAAGTGGCTGTCGATAGGCGCAGACTTCCTGAACTAGAATTTTGGAGCCTGAATGTATCTGTCGACAGCTAGGATCCATCTGTCGACAGCTACTGCTTTTCCAGGAACTTTGGGTTCTGGGAACATGGTTGCTGTCGACAGATAGGGACATGGCTGTCGACAGGCACTATTCACTCTTCCAGAAGTTGATCAAAACTACCAAGGAATGTACCACCAAGCTCACCTACCATTTCTATCATGTTGATGACAATAAATGAATATAATCTAAACCTCAAAACACCAGGCTAATGACACAAAAGAATGGAGTGAGGAGGACTTAGCATTGTGTACAAAGAAGCAAGCTCTTAAGATGAACACTACCAAACTGCATAACACAACTCCTCTATACTTTTACAGATCAATCTACTCCCACATAGTTAGGCTGACATGGTCTCAAATTGAATCAAGTAGAGATGGTAAGGAATTAACATATAGCCTCCCCAAAACTGAACAATAACTCAAACATGGTAAAAAGCTCAATTTCTAGCATGGAATTCAAGAAAGGGATACAAGAAGAGGTGGAGTTTGAATCCTACACATGATTAGCTTAAGACTTAGCACAACGTGATACCGGGAGAACACTCCTATAACAACAATTAGGTACTCAACAAGAAGTTCTACAGGATGAACACACATACTTCCAAGAGTGTTTACAGAGTCAAGGCAACAGTTTGATAGTTGAACACCTACACAGGAGGCTTCACAACAAGTCAAGTGGTAAAATTGAGAGAGAAAGGAAGAGAATCCTACTTATGAAGGTAGAAGAGAACTAACATATAACTTCCCCCAAAACTGAATAATGACATGAACATGGTGATGAGCTCAACTTTAAGCAAGGATTTCAAGAAAGAGATACAGGAAAAGGGGGATTATGGGATGAATCCTACCTAACTTGATGAAGATGGAGTCAAAACACAGGTTTCAAGACTAGAACATCTACACAGGAGATAGATGTAGACACCCGATTCTGGCCTACAAGTCGACCTCATTTCTTGTTATCTTAATGAGCCCCAAGTTGGTCATTGACCTTGAGCCCACCATTAGCCTTGCGTTGAGCCCATTAAAAGCCTAATTTTCATGATATCCCGTCCATTATCCTTTTGCAAAGAGTCCACAAGTCACACTGCCCATTATTCTCCTTTATAATTGATCCATATTTTGAGAATATTCGATTTTCCTTAATGCGACGGATCGGGGCGCCGTGTTAGCCTTGTCGCGCCCCCTATGGCCGTCGCGACAGCCCATGCATATCCATGCACGTGGCTTTAGAGTCGTGACTCCCATGGCCGACGCGTTCATCCCTATCGCGCCCCTACGACCCGTCGCGTACACTGGCCTCCGCAAGAACCTCCTCTTTATCCTCTCATGGCCTTATCTTCATCCCATGCAACCTCCCAACCCCCCTAAGTGGGGTTTGAGGCTCCAGGACCCTTGGAGACCTCTCTAGGACTCACCCATGCGATTTTCCATGAGATTTATCTCTCCATTTTGTTATTTATCAATTAAAATGGGATATTCTTTCTCTTCCCTTATATAAGCAAGGCCTCTCCTTCAGAGGAAGGGAGAGCCCCATTTTTGTCACGAAGTGCTGCCGAAATTTTCCGTGACTTGGACTTAGCTCGTGATCCTCTCTTGCCCTCTCATTTTCTCACATATTCTTCATCAAGCCATGGGCATCTCTTCATCCTTGGAGCTTGGTGCGTGAGGGAGGCGACCCCTACATCTTTAGGAGCTTCTACGACATCTGTGAACACCATACAATGCCAAGGAGTCGCCCCTATTGGGGCTCTTTCTTCCCTTCCTTCCTCATTTCTCCTTTCATGCATGTTATTTGCTTTCTTATATAGGAACACATTTTCATTTTCCTTCCCACGTTTTCCCACAACACAAGGGGTTCAAAAACCACCCCAGGTTCGTTCCCCCCATGCTCGCATCTTGCTTTTCAATTTTGGATAGATATTACACTTAGCATGGTCTAACAGGGTTTTATTTGTTGTTTTCTTTGTATTGGCAGGCACCCAAGCATCAGTCCACGAGGAGCTCTTGTCCCCTGGCCGGCCGGAGGACAGGAAGATGGTCCAACCACATTTTCTCCCGCCCTGCAGGGAACGCGGTAGACAAGGGCGTTGCAATCGCATGAACACGCCTTGGTAGGGCATCGCGACACTAGGCCCATCACGGCGGGTCAGCCCGTCGCGATCTCAGTAAGTCCTCCGTTCTCACCTCCTTTTCCTAGCGTAGTTAGCCTATCAATTTCTCTATTCTGGCAACTATCTAGGTGGCGATCACACCCTCCATATTTCCATGCTTTAAGCTGATATTTTAAAACGTGCTTTATGTTTCGAGGGGTGCACAACCCCGTGATTACACCTTTTGGCGATCGCGATGAGACCTTCAGTGCTACCCTCGGGGATTCCTTGCTTCTGCTTGCCATGAACATTTGTTTTATTGCTTTATAGAGCTCTGTTAGGTATTTCTGTGTTTGTTTCCTATGTTTCTGCGCTCTGTCGTGAGTGCGGCGCATTGCGGTGATGCGATCTTATCGCGTCCTGGATGGCGGACGCCAAGATAGGTATGTGCTCTATCCCCTACCCATGCACTGTTCCTTCACTATAGGTCCATCCATGTCTTTGTCATGTTGTTATACCATGTATATTCATGTTTATGTCTGTTAAAATCCTGCTAGGGTTCGGGTTTTTTTTTTTACTGTTTGATTTCAGATCGTATCGCGGCAGATCGTGGGGCTACGACCTAGGCGCATCGGATGTGGAGACCACGTCTTCAGGTGCACGTTGTTTGTTACTGTTTTGATCCATGTATCGGTTTCTGTGTGTTGATTGAGTCTCACTGTGTTTCTTTAAGATTGTTCCATGATTGTATTGCGTCCTAGATAGTCTGTTTGCCACTTGTTTGCATGTGGTTGTAGGTTTCTGCACTCAGCTGTTATCGCGTCGGGGTTTTCAGTCGCGATAGCGTCGCGACGAATCTAGTCGTCGCGACATCAGCAGAGACTTCACAGTCATTGTTTGTTAGTTTAGGTTAGACTTTGCATGCACCTCGGTGCACATAGGATCATGCATACACTATTGTTCCGTGCAGTTTAGGTGTTCCCCCTTAGTAGAGCATACCCTCTCACCTGCGAGCACTCGTGGGCTGACCAGGGCCGCCTACCGAGGACCTCCGTAAGTCCCCGTGGTCGTACGCATGTTGTGGTTCACCGGGCTGGTTGTACCCGTTGCTCCCTAGTTCAGACCATCTTCCGAGTGAGTTATGTGTCCCCATTAGCTTCACCGGAGTACTTGAGTTCATACCCAATTAGGGTCCCTTTTGGCCGAGTGTAATTTCATTAATCAACTCATTAATGGTCAAATGAGAACCTTAAAAGCTTGATGATAATCATGACAACTAGAGTGCTTGTGTGCTACATCCCTTCTCATCTCATAGTCCTCTCTTGTCGTGTTAGAGTCTAGGGGTTGTTGGGTCATCGTGTCATCTCCCCTATTGTCTAGGGGTGGTGTATGCGTCATTGTTTGGGCCATTCGAGTCAGTTCCCTCCTACCCTTGTACTATATCACAATCCCTTGTTGGGTATGGACCACTTTCGTGTCCTTGCCGACGACACCTTGCCCATTGGGCTCCTCGAGGATGTGGCCCAACCCTCTGCGGCCACCCTCTCTGGGCACATTCAGCCCCCAACTCTTATTGATGGTCGGTGCCACCCCCCTTCTCCTTCTGGAGCGGATGACCCGCATACCCAATTCAACCAAATCCTCCCGCATTTAAGCCCAGAAAAAGTCCGAGAGTTTCTAGCCACTGCCAAGGGCAAGCATCCCTTATCCCCACCATCCCATCATTCGGCCCAGCCGGCAGCCTCCTCTGCCCCCGCTATCTCTGCACCACATGTCCAATCCTCTATGGAGGATCCTATTCCCCTTCGTCCGCGGGCCATCCACTTTTCTGAGCCCAGCTACATGCCAATGTGGGAGGTTCAACCCAAATCCCCTCCAGTTCCCTCATTTTATCAAGCCGAACCGGCTCCCCTTCCCCGCGAGAGATCCTATTCCTTAGAGCAATCATGCTCCCTCATTCCCGCTCACCACGCCGCGTCCCCTTCCGACTTCCTCGCAAAGTGGACATCAATGAAGAGGGAGCTCCACGACCTAAGGAGACAATTGGACCAGCGAAAGGCCGTGAACATCCCCCTTCCATCTTTTCAACATCTCCGGGTCCCACCCCAGTCAGAACGCCCTATCTACTGGCGATATTCAGGGGTGGGCGACCCTTATGTGCACCTTAAAGATTTTGTATATGAGTCTGCTCCTCACAAGTTCGACCGCCACCTCATGGCGTACTTGTTCAGAAAGTCATTGGATGGTCTGGCCCTCGAATGGTTTTATTCTCTACCTCCCGAGGAAGCCGAAGATTTCCAAATGGTCCAAGAGAGATTCCTACAGGAGTTTCAAGATCGAGTCAGACCCGAATATTCTTTTGTTGATCTAGTGGCCGAAAAAATGAAGCCTGATGAGGAGTTTACTGTCTACGCTGACAGGTGGCGTGCCCTGGCTGCAAGGTCCGCTGCCCCATGTCGGAGGAGAAGAAAGTTAAATTGTTGATTTCCAATGCCACACCCACCTACTGTGCCATCTTAGCTATGAACGACATCACCTCTATGCACCAGCTGTACAGCCAAGCCCGTTTCATCCATACCCAGCTTAAGGATTCACCCATCCACTCTATGTTTAAGACCCCTAAGTCCCACTATCCTAAGAAATCTCAAGGTCCCGTCACTGAGGGAGTCCAAACCAATGAACAGGTAGGTGCAGTCAATAACCCCCAGGGCTCGGTAGGTAGGTCGCTCCTTAATCAACAGCCTCAACAACCATGGAACAATAGACAACCTCCTCAGACCCAAAGTCCCCAGCAAGACCAGCGTCAATACAATCAGGTCCCTCCACCCAAAATGGCTATGCTCCTCGAAAGCCCAATGGGTGCAAGAGGGTGCAATACCCTCCTCTTCTAGAAAGCCTAGCCGACATCTTTGCGGCCCTCATGTCTCTAAATGCCCTTAGGCTCCCTCCCGAGAAGCCAAACTGGAACATGGCAGTAGACCAAACAAAGTATTGTGTGTACCACCGACACCCTGGGCACAACGTGTCGGACTGCTTCCAATTTTGGGACATCATATATGATCTCCACGAGTAGAATCAAATTGATTGGGCCGAGATGAAGAGGTTAATTCAAACATTGAGGGATCAACAAGGTCAGAGGCAGTAGCAGCATCAACAACAATTCCAGCAGCAGCAACAGAAATTTCAGCAGCCACTCCAGCAGTAATACCAACAATAATAGCCACAACAACCACAGCCACCGGCAAATGACCTTGGCAAAATTCGCAACCCCATGCCGCAGCATCAGCACGCTCCAAACCCTCAGCCTGCTCCACCACCTCCTCCACCCTCTCAAGTTAACCCCATCATCCACCATCCACCACCAGCAGCCGCGTGGGCCTACGACGACGATCAAGAAGTAGGCCAGCTTTTGGCTATTTCCCACGCCGCACCTACTTCCACCACACCTACTACCACCACATCTACCTTCACCATTCCCATCATTGCCACCATCACCTCGCCATTCTATGACACCCCCATCTTGCCATCCGTTGCTCCATCACCCCTTAACATCCCATTCCCCCCTGTGCCTGCACCCATATTAGACAACCCCTCCATCATTGACACCACTCCACCCCACTTCACCACAACCTCGCCCTACGAAGGGAGCGCATGTTCCACCGATGTACCCAAATGCATCCATGTCTATGCCGGGTCAGCTGACCCAACCTTCCAACAACAACAATCCACAGCAACAGCAAGATAGCGAGAAGATAGATCCGATCCCAGGGACCCAATGTGATATCCTAAAGCTTCTGGACCAGACTCCCGCCAAGATATCTATCCTCGAGCTAATCAAAAGGTCACAGACCCATCAAGATTCCTTGAGGGCCTTTCTGCAAAGGGTCATGGTAAATGAATATATGAACCCGGACAATCTCCCATCTGTTCTCTCCATTGTTAACAAAGGGCCAACAATTACTTTCATAGATGGTGAATTAGCTCCACCTGAGGCCAGAAAGATGCCCTTATGTGTAACTCTTACAATAAACAAAGTGGTCGTCGATGCCACCCTGGTTGATACCGGAGCTTCCATAAATGTGTGCCCTCTAAGCACTCTGCGGTCTTGCAACATCTCCGAGAGTCGTTTACAGCCCACCCCTACCACCATAGCGGCTTATGACAATTCTAGGCGCGCCTACCATGGTGTCGTCTCCTTGCAGGCGGAGTTGGGCCCGCTCGTCATGACTGTGGATTTTTATGTGCTTGATATTGACTCGACCTTCAAAGCTATCCTGAGTCGCCCGTGGATTGAGGCATTAGGGGCAGTCCCCTCCACGGCTCACCAATGTATAAAGTTTCCATTCCAAGGGCGCATAGTGAAGGTCAAAAGTGTAGCAAGTACTCATACAGTGGAGGCTATTGAGAAAATCATGTCGGCGGTCTGGCCATCCAATAAGCCCATTATTTTTGTGCTTGATGTCAATTATCCATGGGCTTACACATTTTCCTTGCAGCACTAGACGATGTCCCCATCATTGGCTGCCATCAAGAAGGGTATCCCATCAGACACTAAGGGCTGGAACATCATGTTTAAGATTGGTTATCAGCCCGGGAAAGGTCTTGGGGCCCACCTCCAGAGGCGAACTCAGGTCATCGCTAATTCCAAGCAAATCACAAGGCGGGGCCTAGGATACATGGAGTGGGCTGCATACTCATCCAGAACCTATTATCTGGATGCTATATGATCATTTTGTCAAAGGACCAGTGCAACCGGGGTACAACATTGTCAACACTGTCTCTCTCCGCCTCTTATTCTCCAATTCTCCCCTGACGCTCTCGAGGCGTTAACCAACTCTTCGCCCCATTTCGCTCTTTCCTTTAATGGCTTAGTTCTCTCCTTCTCCCGATGACATCGCATGTAGGATAGTTAGCATCCTTTCTTAATTTAGTATATTGTATTTTATTAAAAAAAAAAACAAAAAAATGAAAAATGAATGCGTTCTCCTCTTTCCTCCCTATTCTTCGGACGGCGATCCCCGTCTTTCCTTTCCTCTTCCTCAGACGGAGATCCCCGTCTTTCCCCTCCAAGCACTAATCTCCCGTCTCCTTTCCCTTTTCAATCCCCGCTCCTGATGGTGATCCCCGTCACTCCTTGCTTTTAACTCTCAGACGGCGATCCCCATCCTCAGGTTCCCCGCTCCTGACAGCGATCCCCATCACTCCTTGCTCTCAACTCTCAGAGGGTGATCCCCGTCCTCGCATTTCCCCCACTTTTGATAGCAATCCCCGGCATTCTAACACTTCTCCTTCCTCGGCGGCGATCCCCGCCTTGCTTTCCTCCCTCTGCTGAAGCTGCGATCCTCGCCCCTTGACCATCATGGTCACGCTGGGCGATTTGGGTGAGGGGCCTTCTATTCCCCTGCATTACTCTGCAGGCACCCTAAGCTCGGGTGGCTTGCCTCTACCTCCAGACACATCGGAGGATCCCTGCGGTTTCGCCGCACCTGTTCCTTTTCCTTCCAATAAGCCTCTGGATACCTCTCCAGAGTCTTCTATAAATACTAGTCCTAGTTTAGGGTCAAGGGTAGAATCTAGCAAGTCCCCATCCCCGTCTAGGAACAGTAAAGGTAATAGCATCCCCCGTAGATATTTGATAGATCTGGTGCAAAGGTGTGGCGTTCTTCTAGCTATCGAAGAATCCACCCAAGAAACTATCATTCTGAACATTGAAACTCAGCACGAAGAGGAGGGGCTAGACGATGGATTTAGAGTATATGAAATCTTAGCTGAGGAGGACCCAGTGGATGAAGAAGAAGGCGAAATTGAGGACGCTGTTGAGCTGTATGCGAGTGACGTGAGGAGATTTGATGAACCTACATCGGCAGTGGACGAACCCACCAAAGAGGTAAACATCGGGACTGAAGAGGAACCCAGGCTCTTGACTATAGCTTCCAATCTCCCTCCTAAAGAAGAAGAATCGCTCGTAGAGATGTTAAGAGAGTACAAGGATTCTTTTGCCTAGTCATATGATGACATGCCTGACATTGACCCTGTGTTAGTGGAACATAGGCTGATCTTGAAGCCAGGGGCAATAGCCGTTAAGCAAAAATTAAAACGTTTTCTCCCCAACATTGCTTTGAAAATGAAGGAGGAGATTGATAAACTACATAAAGCTAAGTTCATCTGTGTAGTCCTCTATTCTTTATGGGTGGCTAATATAGTCCTGGTAATGAAAAAGGACGGAAGAGTGCGAATCTGCATAGACTTCCGGGACTTAAATAAGGCATGTCCAAAGGAGGATTTCCCATTACCTCATTTGGATGTTCTAATTGATAATACCACTGGGTACGAGACCCTCTCATTCATGGATGGTTACTCAGGCTACAATCAAATCCATCTAACCCCGGAGGATAAAGAGAAAACCTCCTTCACCACGCCCTGGGGAACTTATTGCTACGTGGTCATGCCATTTGGATTGAAGAATTCCGGCGCCACTTATCAAAGGGCAATGTTAGCTATCTTCCACGATATGATTCATATCGATGTTGAGGTTTACGTGGATGATATTGTGGTGAAGTCTCAGACCCGAAGTGAACATTCCTCCGTGCTTGCCAAAGTGTTTTGTTGCGCACAAGAATACTAATTGAAGATGAATCCGAAGAAGTGCATGTTCGGTGTTTCCTCAGCCAAATTGTTAGGTTTTATAGTCAGCAAGTGGGGGATTCAAATAGAACTGAATAAGGCTAAGGCAATAAATGAGATGCCTCCTCCTAAGAACATATCTGAGCTCCGAGGATTGATTAGATGGCTTCAGTTCATAAGAAGATTCATATCTCAGCATTCTCAAAGATGTCGTCCTTTCTATGAGCTGTTGGAAGGAGGAGCCAAATTTGAATGGAACGCTAAGTGCCAAGAAGCCTTTGATGAGCTCAAAAGTTATTTAATGAATTCATCCGTGCTGCAGGCACCTATCCCTGGGAAACCCGTTATCCTTTATCTATCAACTATCGAGGACTCCCTAGGAGCTGTCCTTGCTCAACATGATGATTCTAGCAAAGAAAGGGCAGTCTATTACCTATCTAGGCTCTTCATCCCTCCGAGCTCAAGCTCACCACAATGCAGAAAACTTGTGCAGCGCTAGTGTGGGTAGTGCAGAAATTGAAGCACTACTTCCTAGCCCATCAGGTGAGCTTGATTTCTAGAATGGACCCTATTAGGTATCTCCTAGGGAAGCCAGTCCTCGCCGACAGATTGGCACGATGGCAGAGCTTATCTCAATTCGATATCACCTTTATAGTCCAGAAGGCTATAAAAGGGCATGCCATTGCTGAGCACCTTGCTCACCTTCCTCTTCCTCATAGTGACACGTTCCAAGAAGAATTCCCTTATGAAAACCTGTCACTCATCTCTCCAGATCCTTTCTCGTCGCTCCATTTCGATGGAGCTCTCAATTCTAGGGGACGGGGCATAGGTGCTATCTTGCTCACCCCAGAAGGGATCACCATTCCACTGGCTTATCAGCTTCAGTTCCCTGCCACCAACAATGTCTCCGAGTATGAGGCTCTCCTACCTGGTCTAAAGCTTCCCTATCTCTTAGGCGCGCGTCATCTCAAAATCATAGGAGATTCTCAACTCATCCTTCGGAAGGCCCTTTCTACCTACCGCACTGATGACCCCAAGCTCAAGCCTTATCAAGATCTGGTCACTCTCCTAGCCAAGCAATTCTGCAAACTCATCTACATTCATACCCCTCGCTCTCAGAATATCCTGGTCGATGCCTTGGCATCTTTGGCCTCATCTCTCTCCTTCCCTCTCAGCCGCAGCGCTAGGACTATCATTCTCCAGAGGTTAGAAGCACCCTCCACTCAGGATCCTTGGTTCAATAACCTCAGGAGCTCCTTAGTTTTGAAGGCAGAGAGAAGAGAAGCAAAGGAGATAATGCATGTGGAGTTAGGAGAAATGATGGAGGATGAAAGGCCATGGTACCATGAAATCGAGCAATATTGCAAAGACGGTACCTTCCCAGAAGAAGCTGAGGCTGAGGACCGAAGAGCCATCCGTAGGGCTGCGCTAAGGTACACCATTGTAGGAGAAGTATTGTACAAGCGTGCTCTAAATGGAATGCTCCTCAGATGTTTGTCGGACAAAGAAGCCTGGAAGGTAGTAGAAGGAGCTCACTCCAGTGAGTGTGGAGGGCATGTGAATAGCTAGATGCTAGCTAAGAAAATCTTTAGGCAGGGCTATTACTGGCCGACCCTAGAAGAAGACTGCGCCATCTACGTCCGTAGGTGCGTTAAGTGCCAGCTTCATGCCGATAAGATCCATGCTCCATCCTCCTCCTTACATCCACTGTCTTCCCCTTGGCCATTCTCCATGTGGGCCTTTGATATCATTGGACCTCTCGGTGATCCTGATGCTCAAGTTAAACAAAAATCTTTCATTCTTACTACTACTAAGTACTTCACCAAATGGGCTGAAGCATAAGCATTTGCAGAAATCAAAGGTTCAACCGTGTGCAGGTTCATCCTGAAGAATATCATCTCACGGTTTGGAGTGCCAAGCGGCATCGTCACCAGTAATGGACCCCAGTTCATTTCTCAAGAGCTTCAAGACTTGTGTAAGAAATTCAACATTTCTCTACATCACTCGTCTCCACACTATCCATAGGGAAATGGTCAAGCCGAAGCCACAAACAGAACACTTTTGATAATTTTAAAGAAAACTTGTGAGTCTCATAAATTCACTGATTGGCCTGAGAAGCTCATTGAGGCTCTATGGGCATATCGCACCTCTGTCCGCACGCCCCCTGGGCAAACTCCCTTCTCACTTACTTATGGGATGGAGGCGGTGTGCCCATATGAGATCCTAATTCCTTTGCTAAGGGTACAACTAGACAAGGAACTTAACCTCGATGAACTTCAAGAGGCGTTACTTACTCAGCTAGAACTCTTAGACGAATGACGTCTAGCCACGGCTGATCATGTGCTTATCAAAATAGACTCTCAAGATCTTTTCAAAAGAAGTGATTGAACGCAAATTCCAAGAAGGAGACATGGTCTTGAAACGAATTTTCATAAAACCAGGAGGTCCTAGGTAAAAATTGCAAGCAAATTGGGAAGGGCAGTACGTCGTCAAAGAAGTGTACCTTGGGAACGCATATAGGCTAGTTAATGCCGATGGTGAGGAGCTCTCTCACCCGTGGAATGGGTTGTACCTTAAAAGATTCTACCCTTAATAAAAGATTTTCAATGGCGACACCATTTTGCAAACAAATATCAACAACTGTGAGTTTCACACCCATTTGTATTGCAATTAGACAATTTCTAGGTTCAGTCAACACACACAACACGGCGACCTGTGGTGAATTCCCCTTAGTCAAAAGTGTTCCTACATAGCCCTAGTGTAGGGGAGTGAAGATATTTCTCCTCTTAATCAAACAAGGTTTAGGGGCAAAAGGGTGTTGACTTGTAGATGAGTGAGGGTGTATACCATGTGCGAATGAAGTCTCAAAGAGGGACGGTCAGTTCAAAAGAAAGAAATGACAAAAATAACAACAAATGAGTGAAAGAATAAAAAAATGAGAATAGGGGCATGGCAAAGAGTGGCAGTACAGTTCCCCGCGGGATGCCCTTGAGCCCGGTCGTACGCATGCCCCAAATTGAAAGCAATGACCATAAAGTCTCTGGACAATAGACGGAATCCATGTGTGATGCACCCTTGCGAGTCAAACAAGTCGGCGTCCCAAGCACCTACGCCAAGTCTTATCCCTTAAATCTTCCTCCCCCTAATGATCAGAACTACCCGCATCTGGTCTATGAAAGAACACTGGACGACCAGGGGCAATCACCCTTAGGGAAGCCAAGTATTAATGCACAATGTACCTAGAAGATGTTTTGACAAGCGTAAGATGGAAGGTGAAAATCCTAGTTGATCTCTCAAGTGCAGAAGGTGTCGCTATAGAAATCCCAAAATCTAAAAAAATTAGAAAATCGCAAAATCCAAAAAAATTAGAAAATTTCAAAATCCAAAAAAAAAAAGAAAATCCCAAAAACAAAAAAATAGAAAATCCTAAAATCCAAAAAAATTAGAAAATCCCAAAATCCAAAAAAATAGAAAATCAAAATCCAAACAAATGTACATATCGTTTTCTTTTAGCATACATTATTTCATTTCATTTCGTCTATTTAAATAAGGCTCAGCCCCTTAACTATTATGAAGATTAAAGTCATTCCCTGTTTAATGTAAGGGGCTGAGCCAAAGAGCAGATCTAACCGGTTTTGCTAAGTGTGCAGGGGCAGGGATTTCTAGAACAAGCACAACACGGTACTCTCTCTCTCTCTCTCTCTCTCTCTCTCTCTCTCTCTCTCTCTCTCTCTCTCTCTCTCTCTCTCTCTCTCTCGGACCTCATGTCACACTCATGTCAGTCTCAAATCATTCAATCATAAACATTGGCACAAAACATAAAAGATTCACTAATAAAGGCATCATGTACAAAGATAAAAGAGGAGGTGGCTCACAAGCTCCTCACTGTCCACCACCACTCTCCCCGCATCCCTCTTGCCTCTCGGGTGGTGGTGGCATTTCGCCGCCACCCCTACTGCTCTGGGTACTCACCTCGCCCTCGAGGCGTCCCTCCTCCTCCTCATTCCTCCTACGATTGGAGGAACCTACCAAGTACTGTCAAACCGAGGCGCCAATCGCACCGCTCGCTCCACTCGTGCCTGCTCCTACTCCTGCTCTGAACTGCCTGGTTCATCAACGCCATGCAGCTCCACAGCTCCTCAATCTGCCCCTGTTGCATGATCGTCTCGGTGCGTAGACGAGCCAACTCCACTTGGTCCTCTGACCCCTGCGCACGCAATGTCGCCAGCTCCCTCGTCAACTCTGCCGCCCGGGACTCCGCTGCTTCCGCCTGTGTGCACAGCCGATCCCTCTCTGCTACCACCGTGTTTGCCTGGAGGCGCCATTGGGTGACTAACACCGCCGCTGTGTCATCCTCATCCTGCAAGTGGGCCGCCCGATCAGTGGCAGTCCTCAGCTCGGTCACCTGTGGCAAATCAAGTCAGTACCAAGCATAAGTCAAATTCAGATCAAATTACTGCCATACTTACTCTCTCTGTTAGCTCGGCCTATGCCTCCTTGGCCCTCCCCACTGTGCTCGCCAGTCGGTCTTCTAGATCCGACTGGGAGCCCTCTGCTACTGCCCTAGAGGAGGATGCACCGGCCTGTGCCCTCCTCACACTCGCTAGCTCCGCACGTTGCACATACAACACTTGTCAGTTTCTCAGTCAACTAAAAGAAATTGGTAAGTTACTGAAGTCTGAGTAGGTACTTACCAGCTGCTCCACCTCCCTCCTGGCTACCTCCCAGTCCTGTACTACCGAGTGCAGAGGGCCCAGAGCGAGGCGATCTCCCCGGTCATGTCTACCTACAATTCATCCAGATCTGTCAGCTCAATTCAATAAAGAACAATTCGTGGAGTCTGAGTTTAGAGATTTACCTGTCGTCTCGCACCCTTGTAGACCCTCGCCCCATATTTCAAGGCAAATGCCTGCAGGTAAGCGTCGTCGGACACGGCGTCGGACCTGACCCGTCGGCCTCTATGCTCCCAGTCATCAATCTACTCACGGGACCTCACGCGCCAGTCAGTGATGTCGTGGAGTCCCCGGAAGCTCCGGCCAGGCCTAGGGGTCCGGTCTCGACTAGGAAACTCTACGGCACTCTGACGGAGGCCGAGGGACCTCTGAGTCAGATAGAGGTGGAGAGGTAGCACAAGGTTGAGAGTATGCACCCACACCGACCTACCGAAGTAGGGGCGGGCCGGCTCCAACCAGAGCTGTCCCTCGTCCACCTCTTCTAGTTATGGTTGCCACACCACCTGCACATCAAAGCACATCTGAACAATATTCAATTCAAACCCAATTGAGCTAATAGAGAAGGTTAGAACACTCACATATAGCTGAGGGTAGAGATCAATTGCATCCTGAAGGGACGCTAGCTGGTCCTCCAGAGGGTGCGTGTCTCGGCATGGCACCCAGCGTCGAGCTAGGGGCACGAGGCCCCGTCACTCCAAAGTCCCCCTCCTCAAGCCAGGAAGGTGAAGGTAGGCCTAGACCTGCAAGAACATGAAGGCACTATCAGATCACAATTATAATATCAAAAGGTAGTTTAAGTAAAGGGGCATGAAAAGAAGAGTACCTGAAGGAAGGGGTAGAAGCGCTAATGGCCGTCTGCCTGTCGGAGGAACCCAGGCTCTCGAACTGGTATGCCAGGAATGCCGCTCCCCACGCATAGCTCCCAACCTGGTCCAAATCCTCTAGCAGGGGCAGGAACCTGCAGTGAACCAGGTCGTCCCTCGTGGTAAACAAGAGTCTGCCAAGGAAGAAGGTGAGGAAGCGCCGCAGGTCCAAATCTGCCTGAGCTCCTGGCTCACTAGCTAGCACCTCCCTGCACCCCCTCTTCAGCCGCTGTAGCTACTCATCTGTCGTCTCAGCCACCTCTCTACCCATCTGGAACAGCCCCAAACTCTCCTGCAGCTCCACCCTGGGGACTAGAGACGACCTTTTCCCTACAGTCAAGCCCAACAGCCTATGAGCTAACTCCCTGTAGCATGGGTAGGTAAACCCGCTCACTGGCCGCCCATGCACTCTCAAGCCAGTGATCATGCTCACGTCCTCTAGGCTGGGGATCATATGCCCCCATAGAAACACAAAGGCAGTCGCCTCCGCGTCCCACATGCTGCGCAGGGCCTGAGTGAGGGGAGCATCGACTCTCATTCTCTCCATCCTAAGCACCTCCCCAAATCCCATCTCATCTAACCTGTCTCTCTGGAACCCGGGGAATGCCAAATACCCTTCCAAAACTAATAGCCAGGAAACCCGGGCCCTCATTGTAACACCCGGAAATTTAGTGATTTAAAAATTTTAGAAATAAAGGGGAATAAATAAATTACGCAATTATCGGAATGATAAAACTTACATACTATTATCGTACGAGAGAAAACACATCAAAAAATTCCGTAAAAATTATAAATCAACCCCAAATATTGTCCCTAAGTGTTCCACGAAGGAATTTGTGCAACGAAAAATCTGATTGGTCGAGTGTACGTCACACGTGACCAAGTTAACCGAATTAGGAAACTAAGTCAGAAAAATTGTTAACACGGAAAAATAACCCAACCATAAATTAAATAAGCATATTGGAGAGACTTCCAACACCATGTATTAATGACTCATTAACAAGATTGCGCCAATGAAGCACATTTAGCCTAAGGATAAAAATTTGGATAAGAAAATACCCAGAAATTTGTGTATGTAATTATGCAGTGATTAAGGAGGGCAAATTAGGGTTAAAATTAGTGGTAATGGCCATGCATGGAAACCCAAATTGTGGCCAACCCTGTATGACACCTTCCCATGGTGTAGCTACCTCTTTTGGGTGAGAAAATCCTAGATTTTGGAAAGTAGAAAGCAGAATTCGCAGCCCCCTTTCCTAGTCCCATTAGGACCTGTAAATACACCCTAAATCTATAAGAACTCATCACTAAACTCTTGGGGAAGGTTTGGGAATGAGTTGGGGTCGTTTGGAGGCGGGCTAGGGCTTCAGAGGAGGAGGAGAAAGGCTGGGAACCGGAGTTTCATTCCTCTTCATCCTCTGCTGCGTCTAGAACGTCGACTGGTCTTAGATCTTCATAAAGGTAGGTGTTCTCGGGCCAAAATTAAAGAAAACCTATACCATCTTGTAGAGATTTGAGTCTATGTTCATTTGCACTTTATTTGCCCAATTTTCATGGAGTATACATGAAGTATTAGTTGTTTTCCCTAAGTCGTGCACGGTTAGGGCTTTTCCCGTTCTTCTCATTATGCACATGATTTGATAGCAAATTAGACTAAACTTCCTTCATGAAAGTTATTCTAATCATAGTCCCAATCATCTTTCACGTTTAATGTTTTGTCTAAATGTCATTAGTTAGAGAGTGACAAGTGTGGTAAGTAAATCACTGCATGAGATGTGTTTTCGGGTTACACATGACCTTTATGTTCTTCATATATTTATCAAGCTTCAAGACTGAATTAGATCTAACTCACAACATAAAATTTCTTCCAATAGATGTCCTCGACATATTTCATGTTGAGAGTTTTGTCTAAATGTCAGTATATTGAGAGATATACGCATTGCATGAATATCACACCCGGATTACTGTGTTTTCGGTTTGAGGTTTGAACCGCGTCCGGTTTAGGAGACGCGATTCCAGTGCCTGGTATCACGTTGGCCAGGTCTAACGCGATCCACTAAAAGGCATCCATGAGAGGCGACGCGATTCTCGCGCTGACTGGTCAACGGTTGCGTGAGACTTCATGCCTACTTGGGAGTCTGTGCAAGTCTAAATCGTGGCAGTATCCCCGGACGCGATTCAGGTAGTTTTCCCGCCCATCGGATTAAGTAATGATTTCCTGTAAGGCGTCGCTATACCCCGACGTGATTTATCTTGAAAGGCGGCCATGTAGGCCGACGCGATTCAGTTTCTGCACCGTTTGACCTTTTTATCTGTACACTGTTTTGTAAAAACGTCCACTGTGTTGGACACTATTCATAGGCTGACCCGAGCCTGTACTTTTCAGTCAGTCAGTCAGCATGTTAGTCTTTGTGGTCCATCAGCATGTTGCATAGTGTTCCATAGTGTGCATTGGCCTAAAAGAAATCCATCAATTTGAAAGTGGTAATGATATGAATATGATTCTAATGTGTAAATGTGATTGACCTTATGTTCATTTGATTATCTTGTGATCTTACTTATTGTCCATTGGACATGATAAGAATATGATGTGAATGTATGGGTGAACACATGTTAGCGTAGACGTGTTTAGTTAAAGTGTTTCATCATGGGTTGTATATGAGTTTCTTTAAGTTATATGCTTTCCGATGTTTCAGTTATTTGTTCATATTGCATACATGTTAGGAAAGATCTGTGACACGTCACTTACACCTTTGTACGAATAGGCACACCTTTCTTGGGGAATTGAGAGCTCTCTGTTGGTCATTCCGAATCGGCAAGACTATCGATCTTTTCCTTAAGACCTCCGTAACTCTCCACTCTCTATGGATTCCCACATAGAGGCCGAGCTGGTTGTACCATGAAGTACCCTGGTGATAGAGAGCACATTTTCCGCATACGATCTGTCATTAGTCATCTTCATGTCAAGACATTAATGAATTATGAAACATAAGAGACATCATTATACTGCCCATTTGATCTCTTGAGCTTTTGTCATACTTTGACTCTATAAATAATCATGTCTTTCGTACTATGAGCTTGTCATTGAAACTCTGTGGCCATAGTATTAATATGTTTGTTCGGCACAATATGGGACTTTGGTCCATTTGACCAATGCCTGTGCAATAGGGGCCATGTCTGGTCCTGGGGAAGAGCGCCCCAACGTACTTATTAACCGCCGGAGTATGGACTTGTGGTGCGTGGCATGACACTGATACTATATGCAAGATTTGTGTGAATGTGCCTTCGTTTGATATGATATGATATGATAAGTTTGATATGATAAGTCTGATCACGTGAATACGTGATATTTGTGGATATGGCCAATTCATTTGATACGATTCTACTCTTGAAATATCTATCCATTGTATATGCAACTCGACATTTGATCTAATATGATATCCGTTCTACTCTGCTATTCATGCATTGTCATCATATACATGTTCATATCTTGCCTATTTAAAATGTTAATCATGTATACTAGTGTCCGCACAATATTGAGATGTAAATCCTACTGAGCTAGTTCGCACACCCCTATCATCCTGTCCTTTTTAGGTAGGGATGAGGAACCAGAGGAGACTGATGGGTCAGGGCAAGAGTGATGAGCAACCGCCATATGAGGAGTTGATAGTCTAGGAATAGTTATTTGAGTAGTCGATGTAATAGTGAAACCTTTTTCATTTGAATAATGGGCCCTTTGATTGGCTCGATTGATGTAAGGTTTTTAATTAGTTGAATGAATGGAATAAAGAGTACTTTGGATGACAATATTATGGCCTCAAATTTGTTGTTATGTTTAATTGTGACTCTGCGTTATTCAACTGTGATACATCTATTTGTATCGTTTACGTCTCCCGATATTTATTCCACTGCTAAATATCAGGGCGTGACACTCATTCCCCCCTGCAAGCACAAATCAGTCCATTGGTCAGTTCAAGCATGCTCTGGTTTGGTCATTCGGCTGAGGTTGCACCGGCCTAGTAGGCTGCGACCTTGTCGCGACGCCCCGATGCATCACGACATAGTCTCAACATCCTTGAGGACCGCGACCGTGTCGCGACGGCCTTGGACGACGCGACATGGTCGTGGCCCCTAATCCCTACACGACAACTGGTGTCGCGACGGGCCGAGCCGTCGCATTCTCAGACACAGACCGACCAGCACTTTTCTTGTTCAGCGGCCATTTTTTTCCGGGCGAATTGCCCTACATTCAGCCCTCTGCTGGCTTCCTCATCCATGCACATCCATAAATTAAAGGATTAGGGCTTTGAATACTTACCTTCTTCATGTCTTGTTCCCGTGCCATCGCCGCTACTGCTAAGTCGATTGCTGGAGCTTCCTCTTCCACCATCTCAATCTCCGGCACTTCCTCCGCTGCTGGAGGTGCTACTTCCCGCCGCCGGGAGCTTCTCCTCGCCGCCGGGAGCTTCCTTTCCTGCCGGAAGAACCAATGCCACCATCGTCGCCTCCTCCATCGCTGCTTGTTTTGGGGGGAATGGAAGAAAGCGGGAGATTAAGGGAGGGAGTTTGAGGGAGCAAGCGAGAGAGAGTCAGAGAAAGGGGGAAATCACCGGAGCAAAGGGGATTTTGAGTGCATGAGTGGAAGAAAGAGAGCTTCTGCATTTTTGAATCATTGGTTGAAGTCGCGACACCCATAGACGTTGCTTTCTTGTCGCGACGGCTGGGTAGGCCGTGACATTGTAGTGCCCCACCACCCCATCGCAACCTTTAGGCGACGTTTGTAGGGGTCGCGACATCGACAGAGCTTTGCGCACAAAGCATAAAAATCTGATTTTACTAGTGCAAATCATCAATTACGCTTCCTAATCATTCCTAAAATCAATCAAGTGCTCTTTCAGCCCTAGTTACCATCTAATACAATGCTTACAATCTCTCAAAGCTCTCAAGACTCTCAAGCACCCGGTGTCCCTTGGACTCTCCGGCAACAAATGGACGAATCCTCTTCAATGCTTGGAGATACTCTCGGATGACGTCCTCCTCCTCCACCACCTCCACCTAGAGGAGTCTTATAGCACATTCCTCCCAATGGACGATGGCGCTCCGCATGTCCCGTTCATCTTGGTCATTGTTTCACTTCTGTGCTTGAATGGGCGGGAAGTGAGAGAGCAGTGGCATTACGGTGCGTGTAGCCACACACAGAAGGTGGCAGCGATCCGCATTATATTGGACCAGTGCCTCATCACCTATGAGCCGCAGAGCTAACCCGGTGCGCTGAGGTAGGCAGATCATTGTATGGTGGAGGAAGCGCGGGCGCATGTTGAATTTCTCCTCCTTCATTGTCTTGAAATAGATTCGCCATTCATTTAGCCCTTTAATCAATGTTGTTTTACACCATGCCTATGAAGTCATATAGAGAGGGGCACCAACAAAGGCCAGAGGATGGTGTAGCATGCTCTTGCATTGGGTAGAAGGATCATCTGTCACTTGGAATTGAATGTGCATCCCCATCCAAAGCTCGAGGGCAACAACGGAGCCGTAAAAGGGGCCACCGGTGGCTGCAGAGGAGAGACCAGCATATAGATAACCAAGAACAGCATGTGCGATGCTCATACCTTCCCATATACAGTTGATTATGCTTAGGTTGGGGCCAAGAGAAGATTGTCTTCTGCTGAGAAAAGAATGACGCCGCAAATGCAGATGGCGGTAGCCTTGGCTATGGAAAGGTGGTTCCCGGTCTTGCGCTTGCACTGGGAGATGATCCACTGGGAGATAGGAAAAAGATGGATGTGCGTCCGGCTGGTCATGCTGTGTAGATCTATTTGCTTGGTGGTGATTTCCCTGAGTATGCCCCACGCGTCAATAGGAGCCACGGTATAGGAGAGGCCGTACTTTTCTCCCTTCTTGTACTTTGGGAGTCCCAGCATTAGCTCCAGCTCCTCTAGCAGTATGGTAGCCTCGAATGCAGGGAAGATGAACGTGTGTGTTTGCGGGTGCCATAGTTCCGCCAACGCAATAAGGCTGTCCAACACGTGCACAATCTTGTGATATTGCTTCGCCAGAACAAGCACAGTCGAGAGCCCCCACTCATGCAGGTGACGAGTAGACACCCAGGGAAGCATGTCTAGCATAGGCGCCAACCAGGGGACTTTGGAAAATCTCCTTTCGCCCGGGAGGATCTAGAATAGCAGAGAGAAAAGAGAGAGTTGGTAGAAGCAGGAGGGTAGAAGAAGAAGAAGAGCTAGAAGAGAGAGAAAATCAATTAGAAGAGAGAGAATGCTTACTTGAAGATTTGGCCTTGCACTAATATGCGCGAGCATGGAGGATAGGCGCAGCAGCTCTGCATGACTCACTGGCAGCCTTAGGACCCCTATAGGGCTGAGGGTCAACCTGGAGGAAAGAAAATCCTCTCTTCATGGCTTGGAGAGAGAGAAAATTAAGAGAGAGGAAGAGAGAAATAGTGAACTGCGAATTTAGGCTTCCTATAGCCCTATTTATAGAGCCCTAGGGGAGCTAATCCAACCCAAACCCATACCTAGGTGATAGAGTTGCAGTAGGATAGGTCTAGGAGTCCTAATAGAAGAGTAGATAGGCTTAGATGAGGATAAAGTAGGATTTTTTCGTGTTTATCGCGCAGACTGGTGCCGCGACGCCATGATCCGACGCATTAGGGTCGCGACCACCAAGGGTGTCGCTACACTGTTACGACCCCCAGGTGCATCGCATTTCTGTCCAGTGTGTCCATATGTGTCTGTACATTATTTTTTTATGATTTTATTGTTTGTATGTATATATTTGTTGTTATTGTGTGTGTTTGCTTTAATTATTTACTAGGAAAAATCAAAGAAAAAAAAATCAAAAATCTCAAAAAAATGGAACATCATAGGTAAGTCAGGTAAGTATCTCTGCCCTTTATTCCCTTGCATTACAATATAGTATCTTACTTATTATATTGTTTCAAGGACCGATAGGTTTTCAACGTGCTCTGGGATTTGAGTTCCCCTTTACCAAAAACAGTGTTGATCTAGGTGCACGTTGCTAATCGCTGGATAGGCCGTTGGGTTAGATAAGTTTGGGAACGATGGATTCAGGCCTACACTGCGGTTGCAGGTAGTCTCGTGACCCATTCTTGTCTGGCTTAGCAATATTATCCTTAATATATTTTCTATTTTTTTTCTTTTCTTTGCATTTGATTTAATGATTTCTTTTCATTTAGCCCAGCATGCATCATGTAGAACTTTAAGCTTTCACGACTCATCCCTGGCAATGATGAGCCGTTGTTGAGTGCCCAACCATTCCTCATATTCAAAACAAGAGATTCTATTTTACTCTGAATCGGAAGGTTTACTTCCTAGTGAGTTGTTCTTGCCAGTTTGTCAAGAATTTCCCTGTCTGGATTTCCTATATGATTTTCATCCTTATTCCTTTTGATCCATTTTGGTTGCGAACCGCTCCCAGGACAGAGTCATGAGTTACCTGCTAGGCACGTACATGTCCCTCCAAAATGAAACCTGCAGGCTAATCGGCTAGGGTACCTCTCAATCGAGAGGTTGATCATCCTTTTCTTTCTCCCTCTCGTCTAGACTTGTGTTTTCCTTGCATTCTGCTCGAGCAGCTAACGCGGGGCTTTCAGGAAGATTCCAATTGCTTGTTGGTTAGATCGGGTGTCTATTTACCTTGGATCCCACTTTTCAGTCCACTCCGCGCCATTTCCGCTTCGTCGCCATTTCATGACACCTCTGCTACACTTCTGCTTCGCTCTCTTGCAAACTGGAAGCCAAGGAGGGGCAATCTGTAGACACCCAATTCTAGCCTACAAGTCGAACCTCATTTCTTGTTATCTTAATGAGCCCCAAGTTGGTCATTCACCTTGAGCCCACCATTAGCCTTGCATTGAGCCCATTAAAAGCCCAATTTTCATGATATCCCGTCCATTATCCTTTTGCAAAGAGTCCACAAGTCCCATTGTCCATTATTCTCCTTTATAATTGATCCATATTTTGAGAATATTCGATTTTCCTTAACGCGACGGGTCGGGGCGGCGCGTTAGCCTTGTCACGCCCCCTATGGCCGTTGCAACTGTTGGGTTGAGTGTGTTTTGGAACTTCCTAAAGTTGTATTTTAATGATATCCAATGAACATCACTCATACCTTGATTTTGATGATGACATACTGTGATCTTAATGATGACATACTTTGATTTTGATGATGACATATCATTAGTTTAATGATGACATATTGTGATTTTAATGATGAGATATTATGATTTTAATGATGACATGTTGTGGTTCTAATAATGACATGTTGTGATTCTAATGATGACATGTTGTGATTTTAATGATGACATATTGTGATTTTAATGATGACATATTGTGATTTTGATGATAATATGTTGAACATGCTATACATTTTATACATATCACAATAATGCTTAAACAATATGTTTTTGATGTTTAATATCTCATATTTTAATGATAATATCTTGTACTAATGGTTTATGTGTTAAATTTTCAGGTTCACACATTTTTGTCTTGGTGGTGTCGACACTAGATCAAGTGAGGTCGACACTAGACCCAGTTTCCAGCATACCAGTTTACCTAACTGGGAGAGCAGGTCGACACTAGTCCCAGGCAGTGTCGGCACAGTCCCAGGCAGTGTCGACACTAGTCCCAGGTAGTGTCGACACAGTCCCAGGCAGTGTCGACACTAGTCCCAGGCAGTGTCAACACAGTCCCAGGCAATGTTGACACTAGATCAGTGCAGGTCGACACTAGACCCAGTTTCCAGCAGACCAGTTTGCCTAACTGGGAGAGCAGGTCGACACTAGATCAGGGCAGGTCGACACACTCCGGCTGAAACTAAAAAACGTGAATTTCTTTATACACGTGGCTGCTTGGAATTTAGGGGATTTGACCTAAGGTTCCATGCCCATGCACCCCAAGGCACTTTATGGACATATGGGGCTATAAATACCCATGCTCCTTGAACCCCAAAGGCAAGAGAGCCCATACACTTCCAGAAGAAGCCTTTTGGCGGCCAAAGGGGGTTCTCCAGATCTGTCTCCATTTCCAGAAGCTGCAAGTCATCCTTTCAAGAGGAAGGACAAGGGAATCAAGGGGAATCCCTGGAGAGAAGGTTGCTGTGCAAGGCAAGGGAGTAGATCCAATTGAAGAGGCTCAAGAGAAGAAGGATTTCTGGCATTTCAGATGCCATCAAAGCAGAGCATCGCCAATTCAGGAGAATCTCCATCGATTTCCATCAAGCCTCCTCAATTGAAGTCTCTGCAAGGCCTCTTCATCGAAGAACACTCTTTCTACATCCATTTCCCTCATCTCAGAGTTTGTTCTTCCTTATTTCGTCTGTAAGATTTGTGCATGAAGTTCTGCACAAATTTCTGTGTACGAATCTGTTTTGAATCAGATCATTGCTAGAGGATCTGATCTCTTTTATGTTTGATCTAGCTTTTGTTTGTGAGCCGTTGAGCTCAGTAGTTTGTGAGTCGTCGTACTCACTGTGTAGTTTGAGCCGTCGTGCTCAATTTGGAGTCGTCGTACTCCGGTTGTTGTTTGAGCCATCGTGCTCAATTTGGAGTCGTCGTGCTCCAGGTGGTTTTGAGTCGTCGTGCTCAAGGGTGTTTGGAGTCGTCGTGCTCCTGTGTGAGTTGTACTCAGGGTATTTGAGTAGTGTGGCCTCACTGTGTGAGGGGTGGACGTAGGAGTCACTGGAGGTGATTTCCAAACCACCTAAAAATCCTCTGTGCAATGGTTTGAATTGTGGTTTGCCTTTGTATCTCGCTAGATGCATGCATAGGGATTTCGTTCACACTGCAAATTGATTTGCTCACACACTCTAATCACACTTCAGATCAGTAAATTGTTTGGGTGAATTGATCTCTGATTCGAAGTAATTTTTGATTGCTTAAGCTTCCGCGTTAATTGGTATTAGATCTATTCAACCCCCCCTTCTAGATCTTGTCCACATCTTTTCTCAATCCTTCAATTGGTATCAGAGCGGGTTGATGTCTATCTCTGATCTTATTTGATTGCTTCTGTTTGATCTATGTATTAATTGCTTAAACTGTTTGCTTGATCGTTCACTGTCCTTGTGTGTTTAATCGCTCTGATTCTACCTTTGGTACTAGAGCAGGTTAACCACTCTAATTGTTAGATCTAATTCTTTGTTACATTGATTCTCTGTGATTAGATCTAATAGTCTTTTGAGTTTTGGTGTAATGGAAAATTGTCTTAATCTACATGAATTTCCTGTTACAATTTCAGAGAAATCCCCAAGCTTATTTTCATTGGATTTCTCAAAGGACTCACAAAGACAAAGAGCAAAGAAACCCACAAGCACTCAATGGCAAAGAAGAGCTTCAATGAATCCAGAAAATCAACAATTCAAAATACTTCGGCTCTAATAGCACATTCCACGAGATCAGAGCATTCTTCATCCTCTTCAGAACACAAGATCTCAAATAAGTCTAAAAGGTCAGGTAAATCAACTCCAGATTCATTTGTGTATTCTAATTCTGATGAAGATGAAGGTATGTCTTATGTTGAATTGATTGAATTCTGTAAGAAGTTACAAAATCTTAATGCAAAGCTGAACACTAAGAATAAAGATTTGAAAAATACTTTAAAACATTGCCATAAAGAAAGTGAAAATTTGAAAAATACACTTGAATTGCACCAGAACAATTATAAGGATCTTTCAGAAGAAAATGATAATTTGAAAAATGAAGTTGAAAAATTAAATTCTGAAAAAGAGAATTTGGAAGATGAACTCCAAATCTGTGAAAATAAACTGAATGGATTGAAAGAAAATCATGAGCAATTGAAATCAAAAGTCATTGATCTGGAAAATGAAAAAGAAGAATTGATTGATCTCAATAACAACTTCAAATTTGATAATGATCAATTAAACAAACAAATCTCTAATATGGCTCATGATCATCAAATAAATGAAAGATCCAAACAACTTGTTGAAGAAAATCATCATTTAAAAAGGAAGATTGAATGCTTGTACCATGACAAATCATTGGACAATGAATGTAGCAATTTGAGTAATAAAATCGCCGATTTCGAAAAACAAATTGCTCAATTTGAAAATGAAAAGAACAAGATGAAAAATGGTTTGGATGTCATGCTAAACAAGCTTCAAATTTCAGAAAAGGAAGTAATTGCATTAAAATCTGAAAAATAGAAGATTCAAAATGAATTCAAGAACACAAGTCTTGCTTCTGTTAAAAATAAGAAAAATGAAAAGAAAAGCACAATAACTTCTGTTAAAACTGCTGTGAACAAGAACCTTGATATCTCTAATGAAAAACTTGTGAAAGTTCTTGTTCAGAAACAGACATGGAAAGAGAGGAATGCTACTGTCAAGAGGACTCATCTACTTCCTCCATCAATCCAAAAAGCTCCAAGGCAAATTCCAAATTCACATCATGCCAAGAGCTACAAAAAGGCATCTCCTTCTTCTCATGGTAAGCCTCCTCACATAAAAAGGAGATTTCAGCAAATGCATACATGCCAAGGTAAGTACCAGGTAGGAAATCCTCTCATTTGCTTTAATTGTAATAAACCTGGTGATCTTGCCAAACATTGTTGGAATAAAGATCAACATTTCAATAAACATGCCAAATCAGTCCAATGCTTTTATTGTCATAAATTTGGGCATACTTCTAGGGAATATTGGCATAGAATTGATAATCTTGTGCATGCTCCCATGTTTCATGTTAATGTACATAAGAATAAAGATCATGTTCATGCTGAAAACACTCAGAAATTCTATGTACATGAAAAAGAAACTATTGCACAAATGATCTCTTCTAAATTCCATGTTAAAAATCTCAATGATAAAAATATGAAAAATAGAAAACAAAATGTTCAGTATGTCAGTGGTGCATTCTATACCAATAACTCTAAGATTAGAAACCAAGATTCCAGTGTTTCTAGTCTTCAGAAAAATGCACCCAATATAAAATCTTTTTGGATTAAAAATCATTGTTGCAAATTCATGGAAGATCCTTAGGACCCAAACAAGTTTGGGTTCTAAAATGTGCTGCTTGAATGCTGGATGCAGGGATCCTTGTAGTCAATTTCACAGATGAAGGCTTCATGACAAAGGCTACAAGGAAAGTAAGTGAAGAGAATGAAAGAAAATGAAAATCTCACCAGGTAAATACTTCTGAGAGATTCCCTGCTAAATAAAAACTGAAATCAATTGGGCTCTTATGCAAAGATCAATTGGTATATCAAATGGTGAACTGTGGAAGGACAAGTCATGCTTGTCTGGAAACTATCATTATGTGTGAGGAATAACCTCCGCCAAGTACCAATGATCTTCCTTGTGTAAGAGTCATTAATTTAAAAAAAAAATTAAAAAAAATGGTTGTCATTGAAAAATGAGTGCTTGTTTATTTCATCTCTTCCATGATGATTTTAGCCTGAATTACTTGCAAAAATTTCACATCATTCACATGTAACTAAGAATCATGATTTTGTTGAAAATGCTCAGAAACTCCATGTGAATATAAATTGAACACTTCATGAAAACATAGATGCATTGAGCAAGGCAAAAAGAAAATTTGGAACTAATTCAGCTCATAGTTCTGTCAATGAAAGAAATGCATCTATACAAAAATAAAATCATTTTGGATTCAAAAATCTGTATTGCACTCTAACATTGATTTCATTGCAGGACCTAAGCAAGTGTGGGTCCCAGAACCAGCTTGATCAGCAAGCTGAGGAGTCTTGCAGCCATACATTGTAAATGGATTCAAGATATTAACTGTGCAAGGCTAGAAATGATTGGAGAACACAGGTAAAATCTTTGAAAAAGAAATGAAGACTGTTCAGGTAAAATTTCTTTATCATTTCAAACTTGAATTGCTTGAATTGAGATGAATGTTTAATTTTTATCTGAACAATGAGAAATGTGTATCAATGCTACTCCCAACAATGAACTTTATGTCATAACAATTGGAATCATGTTTGTGTGCATGTCAACTGATTTGACTTTTTGGTATATCAAATAATGACATGTGGAAGAACAAGTTATGCTTGTTTGGAAGCTATCATTATGCGTGAGTAAAATACTCCGCCAAGTACCAAAAGTCATGTTATGCTTAAAGCTAATTGTGCTCATAATCATGTGTGAATTGTTTGCTAGCTTTTTCATTCCATGCACATATTAAGGGGGAGTAAATTTGAAAAAGTGCAAAAATATTTTCAATAAATGCAATGAATTTCATGCTAAAAATAAAGTGTAATTGACCCTTTTGCAGTGACTATGGGGTATATCAAATGGTGAAATGTGAAAGGACAAGTTAGGCTTGTCTGGAAACTATCATCATGCGTGAGAAAAATTCTCCGCCAAGTATCAATAGTCTTTTCTGCATAAAGGTCATCAAGCAAAATGAAAAATCTCAAAAACTTTATTTTCAGTCTTGAAAAACTTTTCTCCTTCAATAAATTGTCATGTTGATATATGCTTGATCATGTTCATACTCTTTCTGTGCAAATTGCTTGGAATGAACATATCTGAATTGCTTAAATGATCATTTCATATCATGCATATCTTATGGGGAAGTGAATTCGAAAGAATCTTTGAGTGAAATGCTGGAGAAATTTGCTGGAAAAATATTATGTCATATCTGATTCATCATCAACTCCCATTCAATTGTTGACAAATGTTCTTGCAACTAAATTCCTCACTCTCACATTGCATTGGCATTCTTGGTATATCAAATGGTGATTTGAAGAAAGACAAGTCAGACTTGTCTGAACACTTTCACTATGTGTGAGTATATGTCTCCACCAAGTATCAAGTGTCTTGTATGCAATTGTTGAGGGGGAGTCATTGTCTTTCAATAAAAACATTCATGTTCATTCTGCCTTCATGTCATTCCATTTCTATTCCTCCTATAATCCTCATGTTCACCTTGTGAGGAGGAGTTACATGAAAGGGGAAGTCATTGTTACATTTCTTGACCTTACTTGTTTATTTTGAACCCCAAAATCATCAGAATTTTTGAGTCCTTGTGTTATTTTCTTATGAGAGAATTAAAACATTGAAACTAAACTAATTGTGCATTTAGTTTAATTTCAAAGATTCAGTATCATTTCAAGGTTAAGCAATCATAATACTGAATGTTTTTAAAATGATTTGCAAAACACTATTATAGGCACATAAGTGGCTTTAATATTTCACATGTGTATGTTTAAGCTTTATTTTTACCACATGTTAAGAATAATCTTTCTAAATTCATAGTCTTGACTTCACTGGTCAAAGCAAACATATTCCTGTAAAATATCAAAAGAAAAATGATCAATCTGGAAAGATACAAACAGAGCAATGCAAATGCTTGAACCACTGAGTAACCGGGCCATTTACCTAACAAGTAATTTGTTTCGCGTCAAAAAGTGGAAATCAAAATTTTCAACTCTGTATAAGATAATGAAAGTTAAACCACTGAGTAATCAGGAGGTCTTGCATCTGATCAATGTGATCTCTTGCACTGAAAAGTGAGATTTAACTAATTTATTCTTGTATTCTTTTCCAGTTAAAATTGAAAGAAAATCAAAAAGACAGGATAGAAAAGCTTAAGACCTTAATTAAGTTCATGTCTACTGAGTTTAGATTTATTATTTTACATTGTGTTAAACTTAAAGCTCCTAACATCATTGTTAAATATTTCTGTTCATTCATATAGGTCACTTTTCTTCACATTTGCATCATTATTTTAACTACATTCAGCTCATTATAATTTGCTATTCCTTGTGTTGAGTGTGTCTTTGTGATTAAACTTTGTTGCACAATAACAAAAACATTATCTTTTCTCTCATTTGACAATATCACTTTGCCTCACTTATTTTGATCATTTCTGAACCTTCATTTCTCACTCTTTATCTTTTGGTCTCCAACCATCATTGTGTCTCTCTCTTGTCTATCTTTTTGATGCTGTCAAAAAGGGGGAGAAAGTTCCTTGAAAGGGGGAGAAAGTAAAAGTTTCTAAGGGGAGAATGTTCTTTATAGGGAGAAAGTTCAAAGGATGCATATGGTCAAGGGGAGTTATTGCAGTCAAGGGAGATATGTTTTGTCATCATCAAAAAGGGGGAGATTGTTGGGTTGAGTGTGTTTTGGAACTTCCTAAAGTTGTATTTTAATGATATCCAATGAACATCACTCATACCTTGATTTTGATGATGACATACTGTGATCTTAATGATGACATACTTTGATTTTGATGATGACATATCATTATTTTAATGATGACATATTGTGATTTTAATGATGAGATATTATGATTTTAATGATGACATGTTGTGGTTCTAATGATGACATGTTGTGATTCTAATGATGACATGTTGTGATTTTAATGATGACATATTCTGATTTTAATGATGACATATTGTGATTTTGATGATGATATGTTGAACATGCTATACATTTTATACATATCACAATAATGCTTAAACAACATGTTTTTGATGTTTAATATCTCATATTTTAATGATAATATCTTGTACTAATGGTTTATGTGTTAAATTTTCAGGTTCACACATTTTTGTCTTGGTAGTGTCGACACTAGATCAAGTGAGGTCGACAATAGACCCAGTTTCCAGCAAACCAGTTTGCCTAACTGGGAGAGCAGGTCGACACTAGTGTGTCGACACAGAGCAGTGTCGACACTAGTCTCAGGCAGTGTCGACACAGTCCCAGGCAGTGTCGACACTAGTCCAGGCAGTGTCGACACAGTCCCAGGCAGTGTCGACACTAGTCCCAGACAGTGTCGACATAGTCCCAGGCAGTGTTGACACTAGATCAGGGCAGGTCGACACTAGACCCAGTTTCCAGCAGACCAGTTTGCCTAACTGGGAGAGCAGGTCGACACTAGATCAGGGCAGGTCGACAGACTCCGGCTGAAACTGAAAAACGTGAATTTCTTTGTACGCGTGGCTGCTTGAGATTTAGGGGATTTGACCTAAGGTTCCGTGCCCATGCACCCCAAGGCACTTTATGGACATATGGGGCTATAAATACCCATGCTCCTTGAACCCCAAAGGCAAGAGAGCCCATACACTTCCAGAAGAAGCCTTTTGGCGGCCAAAGGGGGTTCTCCAGATCTGTCTCCATCTCCAGAAGCTGCAAGTCATCCTTTCAAGAGGAAGGACAAGGGAATCAAGGGGAATCCCTGGAGAGAAGGTTGCTGTGCAAGGCAAGGGAGCAGATCCAATTGAAGAGGCTCAGGAGAAGAAGGATTTCTGGCATTTCAGATGCCATCAAAGCAGAGCATCGCCAATTGAGGAGAATCTCCATCGATTTCCATCAAGCCTCCTCAATTGAAGTCTCTACAAGGCCTCTTCATCGAAAAACACTCTTTCTACATCCATTTCCCTCATCTCAGAGTTTGTTCTTCCTTATTTCGTCTGTGAGATTTGTGCATGAAGTTCTGCACAAATTTCTGTGTACGAATCTATTTTGAATCAGATCATTGCTAGAGGATCTAATCTCTTTTGTGTTTGATCTAGCTTTTGTTCGTGAGCCGTTGAGCTCAGTAGTTTGTGAGTCATCGTACTCACTATGTAGTTTGAGCCGTCGTGCTCAATTTGGAGTCGTCGTACTCCGGTTGTTGTTTGAGCCGTCGTGCTCAGTTTGGAGTCGTCGTGCTCCAGGTGTTTTTGAGTCATCGTGCTCAAGGGTGTTTGGAGTCGTCGTGCTCCTGTGTGAGTTGTACTCAGGGTATTTGAGTAGTGTGGCCTCACTATGTGAGGGGTGGACATAGGAGTCACTGGAGGTGATTTCCGAACCACCTAAAACTCCTCTGTGCAATGGTTTGAATTGTGGTTTGCCTTTGTATCTCGCAAGATGCATGCATAGGGATTTCGTTCACATTGCAAATTGATTTGCTCACACACTCTAATCACACTTCAGATCAGTAAATTGTTTGGGTGAATTGATCTCTGATTCGAAGTAATTTTTGATTGCTTAAGCTTCCGCGTTAATTGGTATTAGATCTATTCCCCCTTCTAGATCTTGTCCACATCTTTTCTCGATCCTTCAATAAATGCCAGAAATCCTTCTTCTCCTGAGCCTCTTCAATTGGATCTGCTCCCTTGCCTTGCACAACAACTTTCTCTCCAGGGATTCCCCTTGATTCCCTTGTCCTTCCTCTTGAAAGGATGACCTGTAGCTTCTGGAGATGGAGACAGATCTGGAGAACCCCCTTTGGCCGCCAAATGGCTTCTTCTGGAAGTGTATGGGCTCTCTTGCCTTTGGGGTTCAAGGAGCATGGGTATTTATAGCCCCATATGTCCATAAAGTGCCTTGGGGTGCATGGGCACGGAACCTTAGGTCAAATCCCCTAAATCCTAAGCAGCCACATGTACAAAGAAATTCACGTTTTTCAGTTTCATCCGGAGTGTGTCGACCTGCCCTGATCTAGTGTCGACCTGCTCTCCCAGTTAGGCAAACTGGTCTGCTGGAAACTGGGTCTAGTGTTGACCTGCCCTGATCTAGTGTCAACACTGCCTGGGACTGTGTCGACACTGCCTGGGACTAGTGTCGACACTGCTTGGGACTGTGTCGACACTGCCTGGGACTAGTGTCGACACTGCCTGGGACTGTGTCGACACTGTCTGGGACTAGTGTCGACTTGCTCTCCCAGTTAGGCAAA
Source organism: Colocasia esculenta (assembly GCA_014218235.1). NCBI lineage: Eukaryota > Viridiplantae > Streptophyta > Magnoliopsida > Alismatales > Araceae > Colocasia > Colocasia esculenta. Next base: position 41,708,701 of record CM024761.1, on the reverse strand, counting down.
CTGGTCTGCTAGAAACTGGGTCTAGTGTCGACCTCACTTGATCTAGTGTCGACACTACCAAGACAAAAATGTGTGAACCTGAAAATTTAACACATAAACCATTAGTACAAGATATTATCATTAAAATATAAGATATTAAACATCAAAAACATGTTGTTTAAGCATTATTGTGATATGTATAAAATGTATAGCATGTTCAACATATCATCATCAAAATCACATATGTCATCATTAAAATCACAATATGTCATCATTAAAATCACAACATGTCATCATTAGAATCACAACATGTCATCATTAGAACCACAACATGTCATCATTAAAATCATAATATCTCATCATTAAAATCACAATATGTCATCATTAAAATCACAACATGTCATCATTAGAATCACAACATGTCATCATTAGAACCACAACATGTCATCATTAAAATCATAATATCTCATCATTAAAATCACAATATGTCATCATTAAAATAATGTTATGTCATCACCAAAATCAAAGTATGTCATCATTAAGATCACAGTATGTCATCATCAAAATCAAGGTATGAGTGATGTTCATTGGATATCATTAAAATACAACTTTAGGAAGTTCCAAAACACACTGAACCCAACAACGACAACCCATGTATATCTATGCACGTGGCTTTAGAGTCGTAAACCCCATGGCCAACGCATTCATCCCTGTCGTGCCCCTACGACCCGTCGCGACTACAGCCGCGTACACTGTCCTCCACAACAACCTCCTCTATATCCTCTCATGGCCTTATCTTCATCCCATGCAACCTCCCAACCCCCCAAAGCACGGTTTGAGGCTCCAGGACCCTTGGAGACCTCTCTAGTGAAAGATGTGTGGAATTGCCTATTATGGTAATCTAGAAGGGGGGTTGAATAGATTACTATCAATTTAAAACACTATGACCTTCTTTTCGATGGGGATACAGAATTATCGAAATCTCAAACAGATTTAGAATCGAACCAAGATGTGTGTTAATTGTAAGTAGAAGAAACAACAATTTATCTAGCGTGTGAAAGACCAACGTGCCTACCAATCATCTAACGTAAAACGTTCAAACCACAGACACGATGATTTAAGGTGGTTCGGAGTACACAACTTGTGTATCCTACGTCCACCGTCCACACACACACGTAGAAACAACTTCTTATGAGCGAGTTCCAAACTACAACTCACACACACACATTGTCTGATGTGAACACACTATCAGAACAACATAAGCCATGTGAATCAAGTACAAGGAATGCTTGAATCACAACCACACACACAGAAGTATGAGAAATAGGAAAAGACAGGAGTTCTGAGTTGAAAGAACAAATCCAGATGAAGAACTCTTGTCGTTGGTCATCTAGAAGAACTCCAAGCTTTGTTTGAATGTAGTTCAGTTGATGGAGAAGCTTGAGTTGTGGACATACTGGCTTCAAGTCCGCTCGTAAGATAGTTCTTCTTCGCTCTGTACGGAGGCTTGAAGCAGAGCAGTAGGGAGAAGCTTTCTCTCTTGAGTTTTGCTTAGGGTTTTAGTATTATGGCTTCTTGCTGCGAAAATACCTCTATATGATCTATATATAGTGGTGTCCAAGTATGGAGAGACGTGCTAAAAGGAAACACCATAATATAGAACATATTCAAATCTCGTATCTGAGTTTTCTCTTCGTCTGTCGACAAGCACTTCATAGCTGTCGACAGCTACTGCACACTTTTGGTTTTCCAGAAGCATGTTGTTGCTGGAAGACTGGATCTGTCGACAGGTATTGTCTTGCTGTCGACAGGCAGACTTCATCTGTCTACAGGCACATCTTAGCTGTCGACAAGTACTACTTTCTGAGTGCTTCCAGAAACTTGTTTTGTTCTGTCGTGTCCATCTGTCGACAGGTGACTTCTTGGCTGTCGATAGGTGATCACTTGAAGTTTATTTCTTGTTCTTTTTCACTTGAATCTTGTTGCTTGGCTTATATGCATTCATACCTACATAAGAATGACATTCTAAGTGAGATACAATGAATACATAGGTGTTCGTCAAAGCATTTGCTCACTTGATCATTTCATTCATATCTTTAACAAATATGGCATTGTACAAACATCAATTACAACATTCATTGAATTCACATCATCAAAAACATTTAATCTCATGTTAGTCCAACATTCTCCCCCTTTTTAATGACGACAAAATTACAACTTATGCACATTGATGTTTCTCCCCCTTTTGACAACATCCAAAAAGGCAAAATATGCACATATGGATAACAAAGAAGCAAAGGAACTGAGGCTTTCATTCATTGCACCCAGTTACAAAAGAGTACCACTGCATGACATGCAGAGAAATGAAAAGAAGGAAAAGTACAAGACTGACCCTGAAGACTAAGTGACCCAATACCCAAAGCTAGAAACTAGAATCTAGATAACCCAAAGACTCTCTAAACATCGTCATTCTCGGGAGCAGCTGGATGACGAAATTCACGAAAGTCTGTAGAAAGCCTGCTAAGCCTATGCTGAATCTGCACTTGGGTGTCGGCCAATGCATCCATCCTCGTATCAACATGATCAAGACGGGCGTTGAGATGTTCAAAGCCCATGGTGAATTGGAGTTGCATTTGAGCCATCTGACCAGCTATGAAATCTTTAAGGGATGGAGCTGGTTCCTGATATTCAGCATCTGCATAATCATCATCTCCCTGAGCATCCATTGGCTCTGCCTGGGAGTCTTCATTATCACCATCATCGTCTTCATCTTCAGCAGACACTTCTTCAACATCTGGTTCCTGACCTTTAAGAGTTCTTGTGACTCTCCCATCCACAAGCTTGTATCCCATGCGATGAACGGAAGTGAGATCAAATGCACTGCGTGACTTCACGGTGACAAGTTCATTATCAGGGATATGAATGCCAATGAAGAGTAGAAGTGAAGTGATCGGACAAGCATATGGCATTGACCTCTTAGAATTGAGAAATCATTGATTGAGGAGATCAAGCATAAGTAGGGAGATTGATTTGCTCAGTCTGAAGAAAGTAATAGAAGAGGGATTTGTGGACTGTAGTGACAAGTTCCCTGCTTCCGTCTTCGGAACAACAAGTGTGGTGAAGATGTGATGAATAAGGCGATTCAACGGAGGGAATGTATTGGCATTGAGTTTCAGACGAACCACACTAGGATGGTAGAGTTGATGGGTGATGAGGGTATAGTAGTCAAAGGCAGAAGGAGGATTAACAAGAATGTTTGCCCCTGAGTTTGGAATCTGAAAAGCACGGCAAAGGAGATTTGCAGAGATTTGAAAGGTTGTACCCTTGACTGTGGTGAAGAATACCTCATCAACGACCGACTTCTCCAGGTTGTCGAATAACTCGGTCACAGTGGCAGGAGAGTACCGCTTGTGAGAATAGAGAAACTTTGTCCAACCCTGGGTGTCGAACAGGGGCTGGAAACCTGGAAACATGTCCTCCACAGACGCGAAGTCCACGAACCATGGCTGGACAAACTTTGTGAAGGATCCCCAGACCTTAGAGGTGTGGTGGTTGGGAGGAACAACAAGCTCCGGTAAATGGTCGTCCCGGTGCTTGCTCTGATGCTCTGTAGGAGCCTTGGAACCGTAGCCGACTTCAGGCGAGAGAGGCTACCGACGGGAGGCAACACGTTTGCCTTTGGGATCCATGGAGAAGGAGAGGTTGGGGTGGAGAGGGATCTCTGAGAGGAAGATGGGAACCGGAGGAAGGAGGAGCAAAGAGAACAAGACTCTGGGTTCCGGTGCCCTAGATGGAGGAGATTAGGGTAAGAGAGGGAGGAAAGGTGTTGTAGAGGGGTGGAAGGGAGAAGGGATCGTGAGTTCCCTTTTAAAGGAGTTGGGTAAGAGTTTGAAATAGAAAGGGTCCCACAAAATCCGGTCAAAAGTCATGATGTTTGGGCTTCTAAACCACCCTGGGCCACCAGCTATCGATAGCAGCCATGTGGCTGTCGACAGTTGCTTAGCAGTTTTGTGCCAGAACTGAGTTTTCAAGGAATTTGAATGGAAGTGAGCATGCACTTATGATTCTAAGGATGCTAAAATGTTTTATACTCAATACCAAGTGTCATAGCTAATAGTATAAAGACACAAATATTCTACAATGGTTGAGAGATAATACTCCGAGAATCTAAAGTTATGGCGTTTAGAGAACTATGCTCAAACACAAACGAAATAAAGAGAATCCCTTTGAATAAAACCATTGACGAAAATCATATGACTTAGTGGTGATGTTCATTTGGTAAATGAAGACAACGGCTACATGACCCATTGACAATAGACAACCTGTTTCCCTTGAGTTGAGCTAATGGAGGCTTCACTCTATTTCTTGCAATGTGGGGTTTTCCTTTTATTCAAGTAATATTTGAAAAGTGATAATTAGGTTTCATGTACACCTTTTGACATGAAGGTAGACATTTGTGATGCCCATACCCCCAGTTACTCAGTGTGAGTGACCATCATATCATTGAACAGAGATAATGAAATAACTTTTTTGACGTGAAGACAGACATTGGTGATGCCCATGTCCCGGTTACTCAGTAAGAATCATCATTGCTCTGCCTTTATCCCATTTGAATTTTTAACTTGCATGATTTTTTGTTTTTGTTTTTGTTTTTTTTTGAAATAGGTAGCCTTTCTCCCTTTTTTTTATTTAACAGTCAAGGTGACTGGTTATGTAAGGTCAAGGGCCAATGTAAAACATTAAGTTCAAGTACCACCTTACTTATCAATCCATGTTAAAGATACGATCAACCTCAAAATAATTATTCAATTGATGCTTCTTGGATGCCCACGAAACCATGCAACTACCAAGAAATTGACAGTACCCACTAGTACTTTTTCTATCAATTTTGCATCCAGCATAGTTAGTATCAGAATATGAAATCAAGTTAAAGTCACTACCTGCTGGAAACCATAAACCTAATTGTTGTGTACCTGAGAGATATCTAAAAATCCTTTTCACTGCAACCAGGTGGTTGTCCTTTTGACTAGATTGGTATCTAGCACAAAGGCAAACGCTGAACTGTATATCTGGCCTACCTGCAGTAAGGTAAAGGAGTGAGCTAATCATACCTCGGAATTGCTTTGCATCTACCGGTTTACCTTTCTCATCATTTTCTAGTTTAATGCTTGTGCTCATTGGAATTGAGGCAGGTTTGGCTTGTTCAAAATGAAAATTTTTGAGAAGCTCCTTAACATATTTTTCTTGATTAATGAAGAAGTCGTCTTCATGTTGCTTTACCTGCAAACCAAGAAAGAATTGAAGCTTCCCCATTAGACTCATCTCAAATTCACTGTGTATGTGTTTAGAAAACTCTTCACACAGTGATGGGTTAGTGGAACCAAATATGATATCGTCCACATAAACTTGAACAACAATTATATGATTGCGAACTTTCTTAGTAAAAAGTGTTTGGTCCAGTTTACCTCTTGAGTAGTTTTTACTCACTAAGAAATTGCTTAACCTGTCGTACCATGCTCGAGGTGCCTGCTTCAAACCGTAAAGAGCTTTGTGCAACTTATAAACATGGTTAGGTATTTCATTATCTTCAAAACCAGGTGGTTGAGAAACATAGACTTTCTCTTTGATGTAGCCATTCAAGAAAGCAGTTTTAAGATCCATTTGAAAAAGTTTGAACTTATTTGAGCATGCATATGCTAACAAAATCCTAACTGCTTCAAGCATAGCTACAGGTGCAAAGGATTCTTCAAAATCTATACCAAATTCTTGGTTATACCATTTTGCCACCAGTCTATCTTTGTTTCTCACCACTTTGCCCTCTTCATTTAGTTTATTCCTAAACACCCATCTTGTGCCTATGACAGAAATTTCAGGGGTTCTAGGAACTAAACTCTAGACATTATTTCTTTGAAATTGACCAAGTTCCTCATGCATAGCATCAATCCATGAAGTTTCTTTTAGGGCCTCTTCAACATTTTTAGGTTCCACTTGAGAGACAAAAGCTAAATGATCTTCTTTAACTATTTGTCTAATCCGATACCTAGTTTGAACTTTATCATTTACATCTCCTATCACATTATCAAGTGGGTGATCTTTGGAGTACCCCACATTTGTGATTGTTGAAGGGCCAGGTTGATCTTGAACTTGAGGAAGGTGATCTTGTGGAGGTTGTTCTTGAGGAGGGTTTACTTGAGGAGTTTCACCTTGAGGTTCTTTCTCTTGTGGATCTTCTTCACATTCATCATCTTGCTTTTTGAAAAGTATACTATCATCATCATCATTGTACTTGCGAAAATATCCACTATTAGTTTTTGGTGCTACTTGAGAATTTCTTTTGGCTTTTGCTTGTTGTTGTTCCCCAAGTATTGTTCCTCCATCTACATCATCATTCATGTGTATATTTGAACTGTTAGACTTTGCATGATACTCATCAAATACAACATGTGGAGTTTCTTCCACAGTTCGTTTTTTATTATTAAACACTCTATATGCTCTAGAGTGTTCTGAGTATCCCAGAAAAATACCTGGATCACTTTTGGCTTCAAACTTGTCTAAATCGACTTTATCATTGTTATGTATAAACACTTTGGAGCCAAAGACCATGAAATACCCAATACTGGGTTTCTTACCTTTTAATAATTCATAGGGAGTTATCTTCATCACAGGACTTACCATGGCTTTGTTAAGTATATAGCATGAAGTGTTCATCGCTTCTGCCAAAAAACTCCTTGAGAGTTGGCTTTCGACCAGAAGAGTGCGAGCCATTTCCACTAATGTTCTGTTCTTTCTCTCCACTACACCATTTTGTTCCGGAGTCCTTGGAGAGGAGAACATGTGATCTATCCCTTGGTGCCTGCAAAAATTAGAAAAGGAGTTGTTATCAAACTCTCCCCCATGATCAGTGCGGATTGAGTATATCTTATTAACATTTCCATGCTCAATCTTATTAAAGAATTCTTCAAAGACTTTCAGTGCTTCATTCTTGTGACCCATAAATTTGACCCAAGTGAACCTAGAGAAATCATCCACAATGACAAAGTCAAAACGTTTGCCATTGAGACTAAGTGTTCTTGTAGGTCCAAACAGGTCTATGTGCAACAATTCATATGGTTTTGAGGTGATTACCGGTGCTTTTGATTTAAAAGACTTCCGGGTTTATTTTCCCTGTATACATGCATCACAAAAACTTTCATTTTTATTAAAAGAAATTTTAGGAAGTCCACTTACCAACTTCAGCTTCATGATCTTGTGCAATACATTGTAGCTCGCATGGCCAAGCCTACGATGCCACAAAGTCAACTCATCCTGTTTATTTGCAACAAGACACAAATTTTTGTTTTCTGGTTCATCTAAATCAACTAGATAAATGTTGTGCACTCTCTTTCCAGAAAACTTAAGGCTTCCTATTTCTTTATCAACAATTTGACATGCATTAGTTTCAAAGATAAATTTATGGCCTTTTATCACACAATTGGCTTATGCTGAGTAGATTGTGATTTAGACCATCAACTAATAACACATTGTATATTGAGTTAGAGGCATACTTACCTACCTTATCTGTAAGGTCTCGGGCCTTAGTGGATCCTTATTGGGTCTTGTAGAGGTTCGGGTGTGGTTGATGACAAGGTCCATTGTCGTTGACTTGGGGTTGGCGGCCAGGGGCTAGCCATTGATTGGGTGTTAGCGTCCAGAGATGTGGACGTTTTTCGATGAACTCGACGGCAAGCAGTTTGGACGTCAACCTATTGGCGGTTCAGTAGGCGGCGAGGGATGTGGACGTCTACTGGTTGCGCCTGTAGAAATAGGGCAGCCCGAGAGCAGAAACCTTTCTTCTCCTTTCCTTCCTTTCCCTCCACTTCTTCCTTTGTCAGTTTCCACTGCTTCTGATGGTTGATGGGAGTTCGTGGGAAGGCTCTGGTACGCGTGGCGGTGCTTGATCGGGCGGGAAACACGAAGATTTAGTGTAATTCGCACGGAGACTTCGAGGGGTTCCGGTGCGATTGGTGGCTGTTTGGGAGTTTTTAAGGCGTTCTGAGGTAGGGACTTAACCCTTTTAACCCTCCTTAGTAAATCAGCATGCTCATTTGTGTGGATTAGTATGATAATTACATTTTAGGGTTGGGTTATACCATGCCGGGATTTTGGGTGTTTTGGGCGATCCAAGTGTTGGATCGTTTATTTCCGAAGTTCTGGTAGTGTTAGATGATGTGAGGAAGTGTTTCCCTCCATCAGCAGGTGTTCTGGTTGGGTGATTTTACCCAATTGGACTGACCCGGCATTGTTTTGGGTCTAGGGGACTGGAGAACTTAACGTCCACATCTGTTGACGTTGAGATCTTCAAAGTTGATATAAACGACAAGGTCGATTGCCGTTGATTTAGGGTTAACGGCATTGTGAGTTCCGTCTACATCAATATTGGCGACAATCGATGCTGCCGTTAATATCCTATGTCCCAGCAGACTTTGGTCCTGTTCTGTGTTCAAGGTGTTGACGTGTGATGTCCGCCCTATTAACACATTTTGCCAGGTTTAGAGTGTGACTCCGCTTGTGCATATGAGTAGTTAGTTGTGACACGAGGTGTTCACTTATTGTACGGTGTTTTAGACGTTGAGAGTGTTACCGTCTGTACTTGCGTCGAGTTATCGTGCTTCTGTTTCTGTTTGTCACCTGGACATAGAGCGACGCTCTGTCTAGATAACCGGCGTATGGGGGTCCTCCGTCGGTGAGCCAGGACGTTGAGAGCATCTCTGTCCTGTGCGTACTCCTTGTGGTGGTTTTGAGCCGGTCTCCATAGAGCCCCTTCTCTACCTCTAGGGTCAGGCGTAGGGGGAAAACCGATCGTGGACCAGACGCGAGAGAGAGCGTCTGTAGTGTGCACATGTGGCTAGGGTTGAGAGCCTCTGTGGTGACGGGACGCCGAGCCACAGAACCTAGCTGAGTCCTACTTACTGTGTGTGTGTGTTACTGAGCCGCGAGGTTTACAGTTTTGGGTTGTGATGCGACGTGTATTTACTTTCTATTTTTACTTTCCGCACTTTAGTACTGGTGCCGGTGGGGTTACTTTTCCCTACTGGGTCTCTTTTCTTGAGACTCACTCCCCTCCCTTTCAGGTGGGTCGTCGTCGACTTCCGTTCCAGGCGAGTCTAGCCACTCCGGTTTTGGTGCACCCTAGCTGCAGTGAGTAGTACTTTTTGTTGTACTTCTGTACTCTGTACTTAGCTCGGACTCTGAGTTGTACATGTTGTGTTTCATGTATAGTGAAATTTTACAACTTTACATGGTGTGTATCTTCTTATATATAGTCTCCTCGAACGTTCACTTTTTACCCTTCCAAGCTTGTCTCGTGGGTTAGCGGGTCAGAATTCGGGTTACTGGTTGGTTACTGGTAATGCAGATTCTGGGTCCTTACAGTTTGGTATTAGAGCGTGGTCTGATGAGATATATATAAGGAAATACCCATCATGTTAACTCAGAGTACAAAGAGTACAGTTGCAGCTATTTAGCCCGGAGTTAGTTAGTGTATTCATGTGTGTATTTTTGCGCTGTGTATAGTACTATGGAACCTAGGCGACGTCCTAGAGAGGGAGTGGTTGAGCAGGTGACTCGTTAGGAGGCTGGAGACGCTCCGCCACCTCAGCAGACGCAGCCTTTGCCACAGGACGCACACAGTGGCATTGTTCTGCCGCCACCTCCTCCTCAGGTAGCTCAGGGATTAGACATGACTCGATTTCTTAAGGGGATGACTCAGTTTGTAGCACAGCACCGTGATGCGCCGGTACCCCAGGGCGGTACTGGGAAGGTGTTGAGGGAGTTCTTGCAGTTTCAGCCTCCCCAGTTTTTGGGCTAGCCTGATCCAGATGCAGCGCGAGCATGGTTGGATGCAGTGGAGCGGACTTTCCGTTCCATGGAGTGTGTTCCCGAGGAGCGAGTGTTGTTAGCCAGTTACCAGTTGCAGGCGCAGGCGTTGACTTGGTGGTCCTCTGAGTGGGAGACTACTTTTCAGTCTCACCCGCTTAGACAGATTCTGTGGCAGGAGTTTGTCATTTCTTTTGAGAGAGCCTTCTGTCCTACTTACGTCTGGACGGAGAGGTTGTACCAGTTTCTGGACTTGCAGCAGAGGGACTCTACTGTAGTGCAGTACAGGGCCAAATTTGTAGAGCTAGGGCGTTATGCTCCGCAGATTATGGCAGATGAGAGTCTGAGGACTCAGCAGTTTGTGAGGGGCCTGAGGCCAGAGCTCAGGCAGGCGTTGATAGTTGCTCGTGTCACAGACTTGGATGCGGCCTATCAGATAGCGGCAGCGTTGGAGGCTGATACTTTGCGGACCCGTGCTCGGAGCGCAGAGGTTCAGATGCAGGTAGTTCCTATTCAGCCTCGGCAGCAGCAGAGTAGTGTGCAGGCGACTCCGAAGACCTCGACTTCCTACACATCCACTTCTACTGGGACGACGGCGAAGTCAGGATCTCAGAGGAAGTTTCGGCGTGATAGGAGGCAGGCAGAGTAGAGACAGCAGTCTGTTGGGAGTGTTCAGCAGCCGGTAGGGCAGCCTTCACAGTAGATACAGCGTTCTTTTGCTGGTCAGTGTTACCGGTGTGACCAGATGGGTCACATGGCGCGAGATTGCCCTTTGTTACCTCGTGTGCCGCAGCAGCAGACTCAGTCACAGCCCCGAGTGCAGCAGCAGCAGCAGCAGGCACCCGTGCAGCAGCGTCAGCGGGCCAGAGGTTCTGGTGGGTCGAGAGGTAGAGGTCGTGTTACTCACTTGACCCGTGCAGACGCGGAGGCAGCTCAGCTAGTGGAAGGTACTGTTACAGTTTTTGGTTATACAGCTAGAGTTTTGTTTGATTCCGGTGCCTCTCACTCTTTTGTGTCTGAGGAGTTTTTAGACTCCCTTGGAGAGTTGAGTTCGGGAGAGTCTGTTGAGCTAGCAGTAGAGTTGCCGACAGGGGACTTTGTCCTTACGTCCTACTGTCTCGAGGAGGTACTTGTGCAGTTGCAGGATCAGTGGTTGTCAGCTCGCTTGTTTGCTTTGCAGTTGCAGGACTATGATGTGATTTTGGGTATGGACTGGTTAGAGCGGTATGGTGCAGTGATGGATTGCCAGAAGAAGAGGGTGCACTTGCGGATACCTGGGTAAGCGGCGTTCTACTTCCAGGGTATCGTACCTCTTACTTCTCGCTTTTTAGTTTCTGCTTTGAGGGCAGGGAGGTTGCTTGCCTCTGGTTGCCAGGGTTTTCTAGTTTCTACTATTACCCTTGACCAGGTTACCTCGGGAGTGGGGGACATTTCCGTAGTATGTGAGTTTCCGGATGTTTTTCCGGAAGAGTTACCTAGTCTACCGCCAGAGAGAGAGATTGAGTTTTCTGTTGAGTTAGTTCTTGGCACTGTACCATTTGCACAGGCACCGTACCGTATGGCACCAGCAGAGTTGAGGGAGTTGAAGAGGCAGCTTGAGGAGCTGTTGGAGAAGGGCTATATTCGTCCTAGCTTTTCTCCGTGGGGGTCACCTATTTTGTTTGTCCGGAAGAAGGATGGTAGCCTGAGATTGTGTATTGATTATAGGAAGCTGAACAAAGTGACCATCAAGAATAGGTATCCATTGCCTAGGATTGACGATCTCTTTGATCAGCTTCAGTCTGCTCGTCTTTTCGAAGATCGACCTGAGGTCGGGCTACTATCAGTTGCGGATTAGAGATTCTGAAATTGAGAGGACTGCTTTTCGGACCAGATATGGACATTTTGAGTTTTTGGTGATGCACTTTGGGCTCACCAATGCACCATCGGCCTTCATGGATCTGATGCACCGAGTGTTCCACCAGTTCTTGGACCGATTTGTCGTAGTGTTTGTTGACGACATTCTGGTGTACTCCGCTTCGGAGGAGGAGCACGCCGAGCACATGAGGATCGTGTTACAGACTTTGCGAGAGCACCAGTTGTATGCCAAACTTAGTAAGTGTGAGTTTTGGCTACAACAGGTTCACTTTTTGGGGCACGTCATCTCAGGTGAGGGAGTTTCTGTGGATCCAGCGAAGGTCGAGGCAGTTTTGCAGTGGGAGAGTCCTAGATCTGTGTCTGAGATTCTTAGCTTTTTGGGCTTGGCAGGTTACTACAGCAGGTTTCTTCGGGATTTTTCTCAGGTTGCTGCACCCTTGACTCGGCTGACGAGAAAGGGGGTTTCATTTTTGTGGTCGGAGCAGTGTGAGCAGAGCTTCATAGAGTTGAAGTGACTGCTTACGTCAGCGCCAGTCCTTGCCTTACCTTCAGGTGAGGAGGGTTTCGAGGTTTGCACAGACGCTTCAGGTGTTGGTTTGGGTGCGGTTTTGATGCAGCAAGGCCGGGTGGTGGCTTATGCGTCTCGCCAGCTTAAGCCCCACGAGGAGAGTTACCCAACCCATGACCTAGAGCTTGCAGCTGTGGTGTTTGCTTTGAGGATTTGGCGTCTTTACCTGTACAGAGTGAGTTTTGTAGTCTGTATCGACCACCAGAGTTTGAGGTATGTGTTTTCTCAGAGGGATCTGAATATGAGGCAGCGTCGATGGATGGAATATCTGAAAGACTATGATTTTAGCATTGAGTATAAGCCTCGAAAAGAGAATCTAGTTGCAGATGCTTTGAGTAGGAAAGCACAGATGAGTCATCTGATGCTTAGGGAGTGGCAGTTGTGGCAGTCTGCAGTAGAAGGGTCTTTCAGAGTTTTGTCCAGTCGTCGACTGTGTGTGTTGGGCAGTTTGTTGGCAGCTCCCGCCGTTGTGAGACAGGTTGTTGAGGCTCAGCAGGCAGATCCTGAGTTGCACAGTGTATTGCTTCTCCCAGAGGTTGAGCTTTGTGAGGACGGAACTGTTAGGTTCCGAGATAGACTCTATGTTCCTGTTAAGGAGTCTGTCAGGAGAGTTGTGTTGCAGGAGGCACATGGTTCCAGGTACTCGATTCATCCAAGGTAAACCAAGATGTATCACAGGTTGAGACGTCAGTTTTGGTGGCCTGGGATGAAGAGAGACATAGCGGCTTTTGTTGCTAGGTGTTTGGTCTGTCAGTAGGTGAAGGCCGAACATCAGCGTCTAGGAGGACTTGTGCAGCCGTTAGAGATTCCGATGTGGAAGTGGGACCATGTGACGACTGACTTTGTTTGTGGTTTGCCGAGGACAGCTGAAGGTTTTGATAGCATTTGGGTTCTTGTGGACAGATTGACGAAGACTGCTAGATTCTTGCCTGTCAGGACTAGTTGGGGTGTGAGTAAGTTGGCCGCGTTGTACGTAGAGCGGATTGTTCCTTTGCATGGAGTGCCGATCTCTATTTGTCTGATAGAGATCCTCGCTTCACTTCTGGGTTCTGGCGCAGTTTCCAGAGAGCTTTGGGGACAGAGTTGGCTTTTAGTTCTGCCTACCACCCTCAGTCAGATGGCTAGTCAGAGCGGACTATCCAGACTTTAGAGGACATGCTTAGAGCTTGTTGTCTAGAGTGGCAGAGATCGTGGTCAGCTCACTTGCCGTTGGTCGAGTTCGCATATAATAATAGCTATCACTCCAGTATCGGTATGGCACCATATGAGGCTTTGTACGGACGACCGTGTCGCACTCCTCTAGACTGGTTCGAGGTTGGCGAACGAATTGTCACGGGTCTAGAGTTAGTTCAGCAAGCAGTTGAGGTAGTTCAGCTTGTGAGGCAGAGGCTTCAGTCAGCTCAGAGTCGACAGAAGAGTTATGAAGATCAGTGCAGACAACCGCTCGAGTTTCAGGTAGGGGACCAGGTGTTTGTCCGTGTGTCTCCTATGAAGGGAGTGGTGAGGTTCGGTAGGCGTGGAAAGTTGAGTTCGCTTTATTCGACCTTTCACCATTTTTGAGCATGTCGAGGGTTGGCGTACAGACTTGAGCTTCCGTCAGAGTTGGCAGCAGTCCACGATGTGTTCCACATGTCGATGCTTTGGATGTACCTTTCTGACGAGTCTCACATTCTCCAGAGTACAGAGTGGTCTGAGGTGACTCCAGTGTTGACTGTACCAGAATTTCCTTTGCATATTGAGGATCGCCGAGTTCAGAGGTTGAGGAACAAGGCAATCCCCTTAGTTCGTGTTGCGTGGCAGCGACATTCAGGTGATGAGTCGACATGGGAGCGAGAGGACGAAATGTGCGAGCAGTTTCCGTACCTCTTTGGTGAGTCTTCTTTCCTTATGTTGTTTGAATTTTGAGGGCAAAATTCCTTAAGGGGGGAGGGCTGTAAGGTCTCGGGTCTTAGTGGATCCTTATTGGGTCTTGTAGAGGTTCGGGTGTGGTTGACGACAAGGTCCATTGTCGTTGACTTGGGGTTGGCGGCCAGGGGCTAGCTGTTGATTGGGTGTTAGCGTCCAGAGATGTGGACGTTTGTCGATGAACTTGACGGCAAGCGGTTTGGACGTCAAACTATTGGCGGTTCAGTAGGCGGCGAGGGATGTGGACATCTACTGGTCGCGCCTGTAGAAATAGGGCAGCCCGAGAGTAGAAACCTTTCTTCTCCTTTCCTTCCTTTCCCTCCACTTCTGCCTTTGTCTGTTTCCACTGCTTCTGATGGTTGATGGGAGTTTGTGGGAAGGCTCTGGTACGCGTGGCGGTGCTTGATCGGGCGGGAAACGTGAAGATTTGGTGTAATTTGCACGGAGACTTCGAGGGGTTCCGGTGCGATTGGTGGCTGTTTGGGAGTTTTTAAGGCATTCTAAGGTAGGGACTTAACCTTTTAACCCTCCTTAGTAAATCAGCATGCTCATTTGTGTGGATTAGTATGCTAATTACATTTTAGGGTTGGGTTATACCATGTCGGGATTTTGGGTGTTTTGGGCAATCCAAGTGTTGGATCGTTTATTTCCGAAATTCTGATAGTGTTAGATGATGTGAGGAAGTGTTTCCCTCCATCAGCAGGTGTTCTGGTTGGGTGATTTTACCCAATTGGACTGACCCGTCACTGTTTTGGGTCTAGGGGACTGCAGAACTTAACGTCCACATCTGTTGACGTTGAGATCTTCAAAATTGATATAAACGACAAGGTCGATTGCCGTTGATTTAGGGTTAACGGCATTGTGAGTGCCGTCTACATCAATATTGGCGACAATCGATGTTGCCGTTAATATCCTGTGTCCCAGCAGACTTTGGTCTTGTTCTGTGTTCAAGGTGTTGACGTGTGATGTCCGCCCTGTTAACACAATTTGCCAGGTTTAGAGTGTGACTCTGCCTGTGCATATGAGTAGTTAGGTGTGACACGAGGTGTTCACTTATTGTACGATGTTTCAGACGTTGAGAGTGTTACCGTCTGTACTCGCGTTGAGTTACCATGCTTCTATTTCTGTTTCTCATCTGGACATAGAGCGATGCTCTGTCTTGATGACCGGCGTGTGGGGGTCCTCCGTCGGTGAGCCAGGACGTTAAGAGCGTCTCTGTCCTGTGCATACTCCTTGTGGTGGTTTTGAGCCGGTCTCCGTGGAGCCCGTTCTCTACCTCTAGGGTCAGGTGTAGGGGGAAAACCGGTCGTGGACCAGACGGGAGAGAGAGCGTCTGTAGTGTGCACACGTGGCTGGGGTTGAGAGCCTCTGTGGTGATGGGACGCCGAGCCACAGACCCTAGCTGGGTCCTACTTACTGTGTGTGTGTGTGAGTGTGTGTTACTGAGCCGCGAGGTTTACAGTTTTGGGTTGTGATGCGACGTGTATTTACTTTCTGCTTTTACTTTCCGCACTTTAGTACTGTTGCCGGTGGGGTTACTTTTCCCTACTGGGTCTCTTTTCTTGAGACTCACTCCCCTCCCTTTCAGGTGGGTCGTCGTCGACTCCCGTTCCAGGTGAGTCTAGCCACTCTGGTGTTGGTGCACCCTAGCTGCAGTGAGTAGTACTTTTTGTTGTGCTTCTGTACTCTGTACTTAGCTCAGACTCTGAGTTGTACATGTTGTGTTTCATTTATAGTGAAATTTTACAGCTTTACATGGTGTGTATCTTCTTATATATAGTCTCCTCGGACGTTCACTTTTTACCCTTCCGAGCTTGTCTCATGGGTTAGCAGGTCAGAATTCGGGTTACTGGTTGGTTACTGGTAATGCGGATTCTGGGTCGTTACATTATCTGTGCCAATTATTTGGCCCTTGTTGTTACCTCCAAAGACAACTTGACATCTATCTTTTTCCACCAACAAACAGAATTTGTCTTTGTTGCCCGTCATGTGCCTCGAGCAGCCACTATCTAAGTACCATTTGTTTTGATTTTAGGCTGCTAGGCATTCCTGCATGGATAGATCAGATAAGAGGTTTTGGTACCCAAATTACTTTGGGTCCCATTTTTTCATTCATGCCAAAAAGTAAATGCTTTGGAATCAAAACTTGTTTGACTTTCAAATTGTTTGAGTTATTCCTACATTGTTTTTCATTGTGCCCAAGTTTCTTACAGAAATTTCATGATGAAGATTTTTTCAAAATAGTTGTTTTATTATTTTGATGAACAACATTCATTTGGAATTTACCCTTTGGTTACCTGGATGGCTGTCCTTTGGCAGCATGTCTCCAGGCCTATCGACAGCTCTCTTTGAGCCTGTCGACAGACTGTTTATTCTTTTGAACACCTGAGGGCTTTTGTTTGGGTTGCTGTTGCTTACCCTTTTCTTGATTTTTCTTGTTCTTAGAAGGAACTTGTTTGCTTGTGCTTGGACTTGAATCAACAAGGAAGTTATCAATGTCTCTCCCATTTTCTTTTGTTTCACTGGTTGATATCTAAGCCCATGCCTTGTTATATTAACATTTACACCCAAAACAGCGTCAAGATTTTGTTTTCCCTTTACAAATCTTATGAGATCGTCAGTCTTTTCTTTTAATTCCTTTTCAGTTTGTTCCAACTTTTTTTTTATTTCTTGATATTCATTTTGAAGGCTTTCAAGAGAATTGCTTAGACTTTGTTTTTCTTTTTCACTCTCTTGTAATTTTACTTTTATGCAATCCATTTCTTCACAGTGAGCTTCCTCATCATTTTTCATCATTTCAATCTCTTTATTTAGGATTGCAATTTGTTCATCATTGGATGTGCTATGAACAAGTGAATTGATTTTCTTTTTTAGTGCTTTATTTTCAGACTTACACTCACAGAATTTTTCAAAAAGCAATGTGTAAGCTTCTTCCCATTCATCTACAGTATAGTTCTCAAAGGAAGAGTTTACCTCAGTGGAGTCCTCACTCCTTGCCATTAAGCAGTGAACTTCTTCATCTCCTGAACTTGTATGTGAATCCTCGTCTTCGTCTTCATCACTCTAAGTTGCCAACATTGCTTTGGCTTTCTTGAAGGTGAATTTTCTTTCTTCAGTTTCTTTTTAAGCTCCAGGCATTCTCCTCCCATATGCCCTTGTCACGTCCCGAGAATTACGCAGCAGATATTATTAATTAATTTGAGTCAATATTTCGAGACGTGGACAGTCGGCAAATAAGCCTCTAGCTAGCACGCACTAAATGTGTATCAACAGAACATCATAATAGGGCCCAAATGTGAACTCAATTACAAATTGTATTCCAATCTCAATCTTGTCTCAGATAAACTAATACAGGACTAAGACTCAATAAAAGCAAAAGTACATACTACCTCACTTCCTACTACATTGTTCTAACACTCAAAATAAACTAACTATAGATAGACTCATGTTTGGAACGCTCTTCACTCGGACGCATTCCCATCCTCGACTTGCTCTTCCTCTTGCACTTCATGGTCACCTAGATTGGGTAAAAGTAGGGAATGAGCAAACTAGCCTAGTAGGATTTATATCTCAATGTGCGGGCAATGATATAAGTGATTAACATTTTAGAACTAGGCAAGTACGATGAATGATATGCAAGTACGAATAAAACACGTTAAAACATGATATATAAAACAAGCTAGAGAGAGTGATTATGATAGAACGAAATTTGTGAACAAGATGACAAGATAGAACTAGCAATAGATCACTTTGTACAAGCACGCAAGAATTCACTTGATGTCAAGAACGCAAGATATCACTAATTCCATTAAATGCAGGACGGCCATATCACGTAAGCAAGCAAGCAAGAATGTACGAGCATGATCAAGTAACACTAATCCGGCACGTAGACACTAATGTACACCGAGAAAAGATCCATCAAGAATGTACACCAGGACACGTGTATGTGGTATTGTATCTATCATTCAACACACACGCACGATTTTCCCAGCGCAGATGCAACGCCAGTAATCATTATACCCCATTGTTAACAGTATATCTATGACTCGCCGTCATTGGGGCTAGATTGGAGCCCTTGGACACACGCCGTGCCCTGTCAGCATCTTACTTAAATTTTTAAATGTAGATACCCACAGTCATTTATAATGGCCAATGAAAGTTTCAATAAGTAAGCATGTGTAATGTCATGTTCATGATGATGAGGAGAACAAGTAGTAAGTAATGGAACATGATTTCACGAGTACAATGGTCAAGAGATAAATTCGGCAGCATAACGGTACAATTTATACTTTAGTTCAATCTTTACATTAATGGCTTTAGTCCAGTTTGTAAGTCTCACTCACGAGAACAAGAAGAGAAAGGAAGTGCGTGCTATCTCCAGGGAACTTCAATAGTACAACCAACTCGTCGGCCATGTGGGAATCCATGGTCAGAGGAGATTTACGGAGGCTTTGGTGAAAAGGTCACTAGTCTACCGATTCGGAATGACCGGTAGAGAGTTTCCAATTTCCCAAGAAAGGCTACCTAATAGTGCTAGTGTGTAGTGCGGTACGCGTGTCTCAATTCACAAACCATCGGTCTCAAACTCGCAGGAAGCACTTGACAAGATAACATGGAATAAAACTATGCACTTTAACTAATCATGGGTTGCAAGATTTTATGATAACCATTATCATTTAAACATGGAAGAACAGTAGGAAGATTAAATCACAAGTAGCACGAATGGATCATAACATTTAAGGAGCACTTAGAATAGCATTCATGTAATTAAAGCTTTTTAAATGGGTTAATCACTTTTAAGCCATTAAACAACAATCATGTAATGATCAAACCCAAGACATGCAACTTACACAGTAATTATCATTTAAACAGACCTCGGGTATATGCGGAAAACTTGTAAGAAAACATGGGGTTTCAGGTAAAAATCCTGAGATCGCGACATGGGCATGTAAGGAAGGCGACACGGTGTTGTCAGGTCGGGGTCAGATCGCGACATAGGTGTGTAAGCATCGCGACAGGGAAGTCAGATCAGGCAGGTAGATAGCGACAGAGCGTATGTCGCCTTGATAAAGTGACAAGGGGTATGTCGCAATCAACCCTCTGAAAGTGACATATCAGGCCGTCGCGTTCACAGGGTCCGTGCCTGGCTCGGACAGAGCAAGGACAGTGCCTTGGATTGCGGACCTATCTTTCCTTCTTTTGACATAGGGTTGTTCTAAAATAGAGAACAAATTGCACAGTGCGTGAAAAATAACGAAACTAGTTTTAAAATAACCTAGACATACTAGGGTACTTCCAGTAAATCGGAATTGAACAATAAATATGGTTTCGATAGGCTTTGATCATGGGGAACACAAGGTCAGACCAAGGGTAACTTGAAGACGTAGTTTTATGCAGCAACCCTATTACCACGCTTATAACTCTCTAAATGA
The DNA here is from genome assembly GCA_014218235.1 of Colocasia esculenta. NCBI lineage: Eukaryota > Viridiplantae > Streptophyta > Magnoliopsida > Alismatales > Araceae > Colocasia > Colocasia esculenta. Next base: position 41,689,105 of record CM024761.1, on the reverse strand, counting down.
TGAGATTTAGACAAAATGTTCAACATGAAACCTGACGAGGACAACTAGTAGAATAATTGTTATGTTATGAGTTTTCCCTAATTCGGTCTTGAAACACGTGCAACATATTAAGAACGGGAAAAGCTCTAACAGTGCAAGACTTTGGCAAAACGCTTATAAATCAAGATCTACTAAATGAAATTCGATGAAACCAGTGGGAAATGAAAGTTAACTTGATGCTCTACACATTGGTATAGGATATGTTAAGGTTTGGCCCGAGAAAGCCTACCTTATGGGTTGAAGAAGTCCCATTTTTCCAGAAAACCCGTGTTCAGACCACTTGGAGGAAAACGCTTACTACTCCGTGCATACTGCATGGAATTTGGGCATTCCACTTGGGTTAGAATGTAGACTTGACCCTCTGTCCAGGGGTATAGGCCTTGCAAGGTTTGTTTTAGGTTTGACTCACCTTTGGTCGACTTCAAGAGAGTGGTTTGTGCAGGTCGCAGCAGACGAGAAGGGGAAGAAGAACGGCTTCTTGTGGTCGTTCCACAGCTCCTCAACCACCAAGAGCTCCTCCACACGACCCTAGCAAGTTCTAAATTCGTTCCTAGGGTTTGGGTGAAGAGTATTTAAGTAACCATGGTGTTTAGGAGTCCTATTATAACTAGGAAAAGAGGATTTCAGGATTGGCATGTTTGGTTTCCTATTTTTGATGATTTCCTCTTCCCTTTGAGTGTGTGGGGCATTGGGAAACCTCCCCTCATAGTTAGGCACGAATTTGGGTTGCCATGAATGCATGATTGCATCCCAATTCAACTCTAATTACCTCTTTTTAATTTCAGCTTATTTATGGTTACGAATATCTATGTATTTTCTAGCTTTATTTGATTTTTGGGCCAAATGTTGCCCATTGGCCCAATTATGATAATGGGTCATCAATATATAATGTTGGAAGTCTCCCCAACACTTTTATTTAATTTTTGATTGCGTCGTATTTCCGTGTTAACGGTTTTCCGTCTTGTTTCCTTATTTAGATAATCGGTCACAATAACTCTCAAACCTAGCCCAAATGATTTTTATTGAACCAAATTTCTTGAGGGGTCATTAGAGGATATTATTTGAAGTCCATATATGATTTTTATTTAATTTTATGACTCATCCACGTACGTGTGATAATGATTTTACAACGTATTCATGAATTACGATAATAAGTCGCGAAACACTTTAAACTTGGAGGATCTGATTTTTCTTGGCACAAATGTATTTGTGAAACATTTTGTAATAATGTTTAGGGTTGATTTATAATTTTTACAAAATTTTCCGATGTGTTTTAGCACATACGATAATGGTACGTATATTTTAAATACTTTGATATTATGAAAATTATTTATTTCCATTTATTTGAATTTTTATGTAATTAAAATTTCCGGGGTGCTACACCCTCCCCCACTTAAGAGAATTTGGTCCCCAAATTCATAGATCATTAATTGGATCCCGATAATTATGATCCATGAGTTGGTTCTAGATTTAATTCCTCTAACTTGTTTCAATCATCGTGGATGTTAGTCCAACATCTACACCCATGGCCACCCATATTATTCATTTGGTTCCTTCAAACTTGGTCTTTTAGCATGGGACAGTTGGGAAGGCGGTGGTTGCGATTTCCACATCGCAGGCAAGCTCCTGCCTTCTTCCAGCACTTTTCTGCTCTATGTCCAGTATTGTTGCAAAAGTTACAATATTCCACCGTCTTTGTTTCTTCTACCTTGATCTTTTTCTCCATGCCATAGTCCTTCCCAATGGTTGGCCTTTTGTTGTTATAGTTATTATTGTTGTTGTTATTTTTGTTATTGGGGAAAGTTCCAGTTGTATCGACTGCTCCCCTTTTTATAAAGGTCGGTTTTGAGATGTCCTTCCCCCTCATGCCTTCCACCTTAGCCATAGTGTCTTCTACCAGTTCAGCTCTTTAGACCATCTCAGTGTAAGTTTGAATGTTGTGTGGTCCGAGCATTTCAATGAACATGGGCCTGAGCCCGTCCATGAAACGGTTAGCCTTTAATCTTTCTGTTCCCACCAAATGTGGGGCATATACAGCAAGTCGTGCGAACTGAGCCTCATACTCAGCCACAGACATCCCTTTCTGTTTTAGTGCAGCAAACTCTGCTGCCTTCTTCTCCTTGACTCTCTCAGAGAAATACTTTCCTCGGAATATCTCCAGGAATCCGGCCCACTCCAGTTCAGCTACGTTTGGCAGGTCGGCCGAGGTGGCCTTCCACCATGCTCGAGCATCCTTGGTAAATTGAAAAGTGGCCAGTACCACTTTCTCCCTATTGGTGCATTGCATTACTTGGAAGATCCTTTCTATTTCTTCCTGCCAATTCTCTGCTTCGTCTAGGTCAGGGGATCCAGAGAAACGAGGAGGGTTTTAAAATCCTAAAATGCTGGTGTAGATCACCAGCTTCGTTCCTTGCAGCTCCAGCCTGATTTCCAGCCTGAACTACATTTTGCAGGGCCTGAGTAAGTCTAGCCACAGTGTCTTGCATAGCTTGCCATTAGTTACGAGCCATTGCAGTTGAGTGAGAGAGTTATGAGGGTTCCTGAGAAAAAGGATGGAAACCAATTAATGTCTATAGATTTATTTTAAGAGTCCATGGGTAGGAGTGTTTAATTCCTTCTAACATATTCCCAGTCTCTACCCATTCTCACCAGGTACTGTATTTAATTTCCAAGACCTAGGTTCCATAGGTATCTCCTATCCCTGAGACATATCCTATTTGGTAATCCTAGGCTCTGATACCACTAAACTGTCATGTCCCGAGAATTACGCAGCAGATATTATTAATTAATTCGAGTCGATATGTCGAGACGTGGACAGTCGGCAAATAAGCCTCTAGCTAGCACGCACTAAATGTGTATCAACAGAACATCATAATAGGGCCCAAATGTGAACTCAATTATAAATTGTATTCAAATCTCATATTTGTCTCAGATAAACTAATACAGGACTAAGACTCAATAAAAGCAAAAGTACATACTACCTCACTTCCTACTACATTGTTCTAACACTCAAAATAAACTAACTATAGATAGACTCATGTTTGGAACGCTCTTCACTCGGACGCATTCCCATCCTCGACTTGCTCTTCCTCTTGCACTTCATGGTCACCTAGATTGGGTAAAAGTAGGGAATGAGCAAACTAGCCTAGTAGGATTTATATCTCAATGTGCGAGCAATGATATAAGTGATTAACATTTTAGAACTAGGCAAGTACGATGAATGATATGCAAGTACGAATAAAACACGTTAAAACATGATATATAAAACAAGCTAGAGAGAGTGATTATGATAGAACGAGATTTGTGAACAAGATGACAAGATAGAACTAGCAATAGATCACTTTGTACAAGCACGCAAGAATTCACTTGATGTCAAGAACGCAAGATATCACTAATTGCATTAAATGCAGGACGGCCATATCACGCAAGCAAGCAAGCAAGAATGTACGAGCATGATCAAGTAACACTAATCCGGCACGTAGACACTAATGTACACCGAGAAAAGATCTATCAAGAATGTACACAGGACACGTGTATGTGGTATTGTATCTATCATTCAACACACACGCATGATTTTCCCAGTGCAGATGCAATGCCAGTAATCATTATACCCCATGGTTAACAGTATATCTATGACTCGCCGTCATTGGGGCTAGATTGGAGCCCTTGGACACACGTCGTGCCCTGTCAGCATCTCACTTAAATTTTTAAATGTAGATACCCACAGTCATTTATAATGGCCAATGAGAGTTTCAATAAGTAAGCATGTGTAATGTCATGTTCATGATGATGAGGAGAACAGTAGTAAGTAATGGAACATGATTTCACGAGTACAATGGTCAAGAGATAAATTCGGTAGCATAACGGTATGATTTATACTTTCGTTCAATCTTTACATTAATGGCTTTAGTCCAGTTTGTAAGTCTCACTCACGAGAACAAGAAGAGAAAGGAAGTGCGTGCTATCTCCAGGGAACTTCAAGGGTACAACCAACTCGTCGGCCACATGGGAATCCATGGTCAGAGGAGATTTACGGAGGCCTTGGTGAAAAGGTCGCTAGTCTACCGATTCGGAATGACCGGTAGAGAGTTTCCAATTTCCCAAGAAAGGCTGCCTAATAGTGCTAGTGTGTAGTGCGGTATGGGTGTCTCAATTCACAAACCATCGGTCTCAAACTCGCAGGAAGTACTTGACAAGATAACATGGAATAAAACTATGCACTTTAACTAATCATGGGTTGCAAGATTTTATGATAACCATATTCATTTAAACGTGGAAGAACAGTAGGAAGATTAAATCACAAGTAGCACGAATGGATCATCACATTTAAGGAGCACTTAGAATAGCATTCATGTAATTAAAGCTTTTTAAATGGGTTAATCGCCTTTAAGCCATTAAACAACAATCATGTAATGATCAGACCCAAGACATGCAACTTACACAGTACTTATCACGTTTAAACAGACCTCGGGTATATGCGGTAAAACTTGTAAGAAAACATGGGGTTTCAGGTAAAAATCCTGAGATCTCGACATGGGCATGTAAGGAAGGCGACAGGGTGTTGTCAAGTCGGGGTCAGATCGCGACATAGGTGTGTAAGCATCGCGACAGGGAAGTCAGATCAGGCAAGTAGATAGCGACAGAGCGTATGTCGCCTTGAGAAAGAGACAAGGGGTATGTCGCAATCAACCCTCTGAAAGTGACATATCGGGCCGTCGCGTTCACAGGGTCCGTGCCTGGCTCGGACAGAGCAAGGACAGTGCCTTGGATTGCGGACCTATCTTTCCTTCTTTTGACATAGGGTTGTTCTAAAATAGATAACAAATTGCACGGTGCGTGAAAAATAACGAAACCAGTTTTAAAATAACCTAGACATACTAGGGTACTTCCAGTAAATCGGAATTGAACAATAAATATGGTTTCGATAGGCTTTGATCACGGGGAACACAAGGTCAGACCAAGGGTAACTTGAAGACGTAGTTTTATGCAGAAACCCTATTACCACGCTTATAACTCTCTAAATAATGAGATTTAGACAAACTGTTCAACATGAAACCTGACGAGGACAACTGGTAGAATAACTTTCATGTTATGAGTTTTCTCTAATTCGGTCTTGAAACACGTGCAACATATTAAGAATAGGAAAAGCTATAACAGTGCGCGACTTTGGCAAAACGCTTATAAATCAAGATCTACTAAATGAACATCGATGAAACCAGTGGAAAATGAAAGTTAACTTGATGCTCTACACATTGGTATAGGATATGTTAAGGTTTGGTTCTGAGAAAACCTACCTTATGGGTGAAGAAGTCCCATTTTTTCAGAAAGCCCGTGTTCAGACCACTTGGAGGAAAACGCTTACTACTCCGTGTATACTACATGGAATTTGGGCATTCCACTTGGGTTAGAAAGTAGACTTGACCCTCTTTCCAGGGGTATAGGTCTTGCAAGGTTTGGTTTAGGTTTGACTCACCTTTGGTCGACTTCAAGAGAGTGGTTTGTGTAGGTCGCAGCAGACGAGAAGGGGAAGAAGAACGGCTTCTTGTGGTCGTTCCACAGCTCCTCAGCCACCAAGAGCTCCTCCACAGGACCCTAGCAAGTTCTAAATTCGTTCCTAGGGTTTGGGTGAAGAGTATTTAAGTAACCATGGTGTTTATGAGTCCTATTATAACTAGGAAAAGAGGATTTCGGGATTGGCATGTTTGGTTTCCTATTTTTGATGATTTCCTCCTCCCTTTGAGTGTGTGAGGCATTAGGAAACCTCCCCTCATAGTTAGGCACGAATTTGGGTTGCCATGAATGCATGATTGCATCCCAATTCAACTCTAATTGCCTCTTTTTAATTTCAGCTTATTTATGGTTACGAATTTCTATTTATTTTCTAGCTTTATTTGATTTTTGGGCCAAATGTTGCCCATTGGCCCAATTATGATAATGGGTCATCAATATATAAAGTTGAAAGTCTCCCAAACACTTTTATTTAATTTTTGATTGCGTCGTATTTCCGTGTTAACGGTTTTCCGTCTTGTTTCCTTATTTAGATAATCAGTCACAATAACTCTCAAACCTAGCCCAAATAATTTTTATTGAACCAAAATTCTTGAGGGGTCATTAGAGGATTTTATTTGAATTCCATATATGATTTTTATTTAATTTTCTGACTCATCCACGTACGTGTGATAATGATTTTATGACTTATTCATGAATTACGATAATAAGTCGCGAAACACTTTAAACTTGGATGATCTGATTTTTCTTGGCACAAATTTCTTTGTGAAACATTTTGTAATAATGTTTAGGGTTGATTTATAATTTTTACGAAATTTTCCGATGTGTTTTAGCACATACGATAATGGTACGTATGTTTTAAATACTCCGATATTATGAAAATTATTTATTTCCATTTATTTGAATTTTTATGTAATTAATATTTCCGGGGTGCTACAGCCCTAGTTTCTTGCACTCATAGCACACAATCATGTCAGATTTTTTGTTAGACACAAATTTATTTGAAAAATCTTTCTTTTGAAAAGATTTGGAGTTACCTGAGTCTTTCCTTTTGTACTTAAGGAATTTCTTGAATTGTCTAGTGAGCATAGCCATTTCATCGTGCTTACTATCACTAGACGTTTTATTGTCATCACTTTCCTATTGCACGTCCTTTTTAGAACTTGAGGAATTTTTGTTGGAAGCTTTTAGAGCTATAGATTTTCTTGGATTTTCTTCAATTTCTTTCCTCTTTATGTTTATTTCATAGGTCATCAAGGAACCAATCAATTCATCTAATTTCAACTTTGAAAGATCTTTAGAATCCTCAATGACAGTGGTCTTAGTATTCTATGAGGATGGAAGAGACCAAAGTATCTTCCTAACTAAGTCACTATCTAAGTATTCTTTCTTAAGACCTTTCAGCCCGTTGATTATTAACATGAATCTTACAAACATATCTGATATGGTTTCCTCATTTTTCATTTTAAACATCTCATATTCAGATACTAGCATGCTTGCTTTAGTTTCCCTTACCTCGGACGTACCTTTGTAGATGAGTTCAAGCTTGTCCCACATCTCTTTTACTGAGGTGCATGTGGAGACTCTTGAATACTCCTTAGGATGTACAGCGCACTGCATCATGTTCAATGCGCTCCAGTTGAGAGTTCCCTTAGCAATTTGGTCCTTTGTCCAAGTCTCTTCATCCTCAGGTAGCACATATGCTCCTTTGCTGACGATCTTCCAAAGCTCAAAGTTTTGAGCTCTCACAAAAACCTGCATTCGATTTTTCCAATAAGGATAGTCAGTGCCATCAAGAAAAGGTGGCCTAGACACTGAATGTCCTTCAGCCATATACCCCTTGTTAGATTCCATGAGATCGAGAATCTCCTGATCATAAGATCAAGCTTTAAAACCAATAAATTGGAGAAACCTTGCTCTGATACCAATTGAAAGATGTGCGGAATTGCCTATTATGGTAATCTAGAAGGGGGGTTGAATAGATTACTATCAATTTAAAACACTGTGACCTTCTTTTTGATGGGGATACAGACTTATCGAAATTTCAAACAGATTTAGAATTGATCAAAGATGTGCGTTAATTGTAAGTAGAAGAAACAACAATTTATCTAGCGTGTGAAAGACCAACGTGCCTACCAATCATCTAACGTAAAACATTCAAAGCACAGACACGATGATTTAAGGTGGTTCGGAGTACACAACTTGTGTATCCTACATCCACGGTCCACACACACACGCAGAAACAACTGCTTATGAGCAAGTTCCACACTACAACTCACACACACACGTTGTTTGATGTGAACACACTATCAGAAGAACATAGGCCACGTGAATCAAGCACAAGGAACGCTTGAATCACAACCACACACACAGAAGTATGAGAAATAGGAAAAGACAAGACTTCTGAGTTGAAAGAACAAATCCATATGAAGAACACTTGTCGTTGATCGTCCAGAAGAACTCCAAGTTTTGTTTGAAAGTAGTTCAGTTGATGGAGAAGCTTGAGTTGTGGATAGACCGGCTTCAAGTCCGCTCGCAAGATGGTTCTTCTTCGCTCTGTATGGAGGCTTGAAGCAGAGCAGCAGGGAGAAGCTTTCTCTCTTGAGTTTTGCTTAGGGTTTTTGTATTGTGTCTTCTTGCTGTGAAAATACCTCTATATGATCTATATATAGTGGTGTCCAAGTATGGAGAGACGTGCTAAAAGGAAACACCATAATATAGAACATATCCAAATCTCGTATCTGAGTTTTCTCTTCGTCTGTCAACAGGCACTTCATAGTTGTCGACAACTACTGCACACTTGTGGTTTTCCAGAAGCATGTTGTTGCTGGAAGACTGGATATGTCGACGGGTAATGTCTTGCTGTTGACAGGCAGACTTCATCTGTCGACAGGCACATCTTAGCTATCGACAAGTACTACTTTCTGAGTGCTTCTAGAAACTTGTTTTGTTTTGTCTTGTCCATCTGTTGACAGGTGACTTCTTGGCTGTCGACAGGTGATCACTTGAAGTTTATTTCTTGTTCTTTTTCACTTGAATCTTGTTGCTTGGCTTATATGCATTCATACCTACATAAGAAAGACATTCTAAGTGAGATACAATGAATACATAGGTGTTCATCAAAGCATTTGCTCACTTGATCATTTCATTCATGTCTTTAACAAATATGGCATTATACAAATATCAATTACAACATTCATTGAATTCACATCATCAAAAATATTTAATCTCATGTTAGTCCAACATCTAGGACTCTCCCATGCGATTTTCCATGAGATTTATCTCTCCATTTTCTTATTTATCAATTAAAACGAGATATTCTCTGTCTTCCCTTATATAAGCAAGGCCTCTCCTTCAGAGGAAGGGAGAGCCCCATTTTTGTCACGAAGTGCTGCCGAAATTTTCCCTGACCTAGACTTAGCTCGTGATCCTCTCTTGCCCTCTCATTATCTCTTCATCCTTGGAGCTTTGTGCATAAGGGAGGCAACCCCTACATCTTCAGGACCTTCTACGACATCTCTGGACACCATACAACGCCAGGGAGTCACCCCTATTGGTGCTGTTTCTTCCCTTCCTTCCTCATTTCTCCTTTCATGCATGTTATTTGCTTTCTTACATAGGAATGCATTTTCATTTTCCTTCCCACATTTTCCAACAACCCAAGGGGTTTAAAAACCACCCTAGTTTCGTTCCCCCCATGCTCGCATTTTGCTTTTCAATTTTGGATAGATATTACACTTAGCATGGTCTAACAGGGTTTTATTTGTTGTTTTCTTTGTATTGGCAGGCACCCAAGCATCAGTCCACGAGGAGCTCTTGTCCCCTGGTTGGCCAGAGGACAGGAAGAAGGTCCAATCACATTTTCTTCCGCCCTGCAGAGAACGTGACAGACAAGGGCGTCGCAACAGCATGAACGCGCCTTGGTAGGGCGTCGCGACACCAGGCCCATCGCGGTGGGTCAACCCGTCACGATCTCAGTAAGTCCTCCATTCTCACCTCCTTTTCCTAGCGTAGTTAGCCTATCTATTTCTCTATTCTGGCAACTATGTAGGTGGCGATCACACCCTCCATATTTCCATGTTTTTAAGCAGATATTTTAAAACGTGCTTTATGTTTCGAGGGGTGCACAACCCCGTGATTACAATAGAGTCAAAGGAACAAGAATAAGAGAGAAAGGAAGAGAATCCTACTTGATCTTGGAGCTTGGAGAATGATACTTTCTCCTCGATGGTCCACAACATCTGGAAAATAAATGAAACTAAGGTGCAACGTTGCTGCCTCCAATAGCTACAGCTTTCAACACTCTTGGTCGAATCAATGGAAGCAGCAGGTCCTCTTGGTGCAGAGAAACGATAGCCACAACGTAGCAACTAGTCACCGATGCAAGGGTGTAATCTCAGTACAGTAGGAGCTTCTTCTAAGCAAAGGAGCAACATCAATCTCCTCCAGGCAGCGACAGCAGTAGCAGTAGCCCAAAGCAAAATAGCCAAGAGCAGTAGAGGTGAAAGAGAGGAAGAATGGGATGTCGGCTGGTGAGGGTTCTTATAGCTCCAAAGCGCCCCATGCATAAAGGCACGTTGGCCGCCCAGGTGTTGCGATAAAACCATTTTGTTTCCTATAGCAACACGTCTCACATGCAAGCTCTTCAAAGCTTACACCTATGGGGCAAACGTGTAGGCCTCACACCCAGGTAAGGTGGCTCACACAGCCCCTAACACGTAGGCAAATAAAATTACCCAAAAAATGACCACCGTAAATGGCCCAAAATTCGGCTGGCCCAATAATCACTATGTAAATGTGTTCAAACGAAGTCCGCTTGTATTAAAAATTCAACCATAGACTAATGTAATGGTTTTACAAATTATAGTGATTTTAATTTAATTTTTAGAATTTATTTTCTACTGGGTGAAAAATCGCTCAGAAAATAGTTACGTCGGCTCAATCTTGATATCCGCACGTCAAAAATTCTGGATATTTATATTTCTGGTATCACCACATTTTTCTAAGAATTATGGTATTCTCGGATTTTATTTTCGTTACAGTTTTCTGGTGTCGCCCTATCGGAGCGCGTACCTCTGAGTACGACACTGGGATAACATTTATTAATGCTAATTAATCTCAGATATTAATATTCAATCTCATAATAATAATCAAGTCTACTAATCATATTATTCATGTTTTCTAACAAGTAAAATTTTTCGGGGTGTTACAGTGAGTCTCTAGAAGAGACCCAGTAGGGACACTAACCCCCTCTGGCAAACTATACAAAAAGAAGTGCAGGAAGAAAAACTACGCTAAAGAAATGCTTTACTAAAGCAAATAGGAACCGGTGGTGTGACGGACATCTCCTTGCAGGAGTGCGTCAAAAGACTGGAATATCGCAGGCTCAACAGCACACAACAAACACAACAACAGTCACTGACACACTCACCCAGAAAGGTAGGACCAGCTGGGGCCTATGGCTTGATGCCTCGACACCATAAAGTCCTCAAACCCAAGCCACATGTGCACCCTCAGACGCCCTCCCTTGTGTCTGGTCCTCGACCAGTTTTCTCCTACGTCTGACTCAAACGGTGGCGAAGGGACCCCACAGAAACTGGCTTGTAACCACCACAAGGGGCACGCATTGAACGGAGTCGCACTCGACGCCCAAGCTCACCGATGGAATAGCTCAACGCCAGTCATACAAACGGAGCCCAGCTCAACGTCCGAGAAAAACACAGCACAAGTACAACCACGACATAGCACAACATACGCACAAGTGGAGATGCTCTCAATGTCTGGCACACCACGCTAGGAGGTAGACACCATGTGTCCCAGTCTCATACACACAAAAGGGCTCAACTGTTGGGACCTACCTGTGGGGTTGACGACAACCCCGATTGCCATTAACCTAGGGTAAACAACACAGCCCCTACCGTCTGCCATAGTAGACAACAACATTCCCTAATGTTAACCTCACCTTGATGTCAAGACACCTTTCCGTCAAGTTCATCCTAAAGAGTTTGACGGCAACAACCCTTGACGTCAAGTTCGTCAGCTTCCAGCAGCTAAGATGGCCCTAGGCCGCTCCCAAGGGCAATCCATCATAGATAAACAAGATCTAATGATGGGAAATGCTTTCCCACATCAAATGACACTAGTAAAAAGCCGAAAAACATCGATCCAATGCTTGGATCGACCAAAACACCTTCAAAACCTGGCATGGAGAAACCCTCCCCAAATCTCAATTTTTCACACAAATTACATGCATTCCATGCTCACAATAGGAATAAAATGGGTTTAGGGGTAGGATCTCTACCTCAAAATGCCAAAAACACCAAAAAGAGGCTCAAAATCACATCGTTTGTCCATGCACACCCACGAGGTTGAATCCCTAAATCTTCCATCTTCACGCCTGATTCGAAGCCGCCACGTGCACCATGATCTCCCCACGTGCTCCCGTCGGCTGCAAGAAGTGGTGGAGAAAGGAGGTGAAGGTGGTGGGCGGAAAGGGGAGAAAAGGCTGGAAGAGGGGGGGGGGGGGCTCGGGTTGCCTTATAAAAATAGGCCCGAAATAGGTTGACGTCAACATTGATTGCAGTCATGTTTAACACTCGAAAAATTCCAGAAATCAAAGGTAGACGACAACATCGCTTGCCGTCAAGACCAAGTAGATGACACACTCTACTGCCGTCAACTCATTGTTGACGTCAAATCCCTTTGACGTCAACCTTCTCTATTTCAGAAGGCCCATTAAGGGTCCAATAAGGCCCATGGCCTTACAATGGTGAAGACCCATTGAAGATATTGGGTAGGCTTAAGTAATCCAATGTGCAATTTATTGCTCACTTCTCCCTTATGATAGCTTGTCCATCCAAATTCCATAGGCACTTCTATTGCTAGAAGAGGCAACAATAAGGATCTAGGTTGAGGTGATATGTGATGACTTCTAGGGGAATATTGGGGAGATCATACTTCAACCATGCAAACATGTCTTGTTGGGTTCCAAAAAATGTTGATAAACCATTTTCTCTTCTTTGTAAAGAAGGGAGTTGATCCTCATTATGTGGTTTGGGTCTGCCTACACCTAGATAATGAATACGTTTTTGGCTAGAACTCTCTTGCTTACAGTAGGGACATAAGTCCTCAACTTCTTCTCTAGCATAGTCATCTTGAGTGTCTTCTTCTTGGTGGATATCAGATAACAACATCGAGACTACCACTAATTTCCCCTAGCCTCCCACTCTATAATGGGGTCAAGAATTTTAGTTTTTGGTGGAATGAGAATGGCACCCCTCCCACCTATCCTATCATGACCTATGATAGCATTATAATGGGCATTCCATTCACGATCATGAAGTCATCCCCAACGATGATGTCCCAACTGGTAGTTCCCAAGGTGATCAAAAGAGTGATCCAACTCCGTGTAAATAATAGATCCTAAGAACCAACATAGAGAGGTTTTTTTTTTTTTTGGGGGGGGGGGGGGGGGGGGGGAGGGGGCGCACTTAAGTTAGGAGACATCCATACCAATCACTAGAAGATAGTCATACATGATAACATATGAAACACTTCCATTAATCCATAAGTACAAGATGCATTGTACATTAGTTTACGGTGGTTGAAATGACCAAAGCATCAATGTGGGGGGTGGCCATGCCCTCCAAGTAATCACTGAAGAACACGATGGATTTCTTAAGGCATTCTTTTGTGGGGTATTTTGAGGGAAGCTCTTAGCGTCTCGAAGGATCCCGCTCAACTTGGCTTACCCTCCTCACATATGAGTGCCACCTACTGGAACTATCTCCAACCAATGCTAGTCCTTTAGAGATCCTCATAATCTCCTTTCCACGTGACTTGTTGTCAATAGATTGAGGCATGTTCATTCTTTGTTGCTGCTCCATTGACTTGGTTATGAACTTGTCGAGAAGACTCTATAAATGAGGTCCATGATCATATCTTTGAGCTAGATTCATTCCTCGATGTTGTGGCCATGGTTTTGATGGAAGAGGTAGTACTTCATTAGGTTCCTCCTCGTTGGGTTGACCTTCAACTTCTTAACTCACTGGAGGAGGAATTCATCTTAGATCTCCATCAACATCTAAAGGATCTCTGTGACTGTAGGGGCCTAGACTTTTAGGTTCCGTTAGAGGATGGCATCTTGGGTGCCTTGCGCCAGTATAGTCTTTGTAAGGTTGTCATACAAGCAAGGGATGTGGAGTGTTACCTTGCGGAAACAAGCAATGAAGTCCTAAAGAGACGTGTTGCATCCTTTCCTAATAGTAAAAAGACTAGTAGCTCTTGGCCACCTTATTGATGTTGAGGAAGTTTTCCTTGAACATCCTCTTCATCTACTTGAAAATGGAGATGGAGCTACTAAGAGAGACTCAAACTAGGCCCAGATGCTCTCTCGAAAAGTGGTGCTTAAGGCCAAACACTTCACAATATCTAGAGCCTAATGAAAGATTAGGTGGGTTCGAAGTTGTGAAGATGGTTAGCCAGGTCAGTGGAGCCATCATATAGCATGAACGGTGGCAATTGCAACTTTGGAGGGATCGACGCCTCTAGAATCTCATGAGAGAAGGGGATGTAAAAGTCAACATCATCTTTAACCAAGCCTTTCAACTTTGCCACTTGGATAATGTCATCCAAGTAACAAGCCTTCCCCTCCAACTCTTTCCTGAAGTTGTTGCCTACCGTAGTCACCTTGCCATACAAAGGTTGGAGTGGAGAGGTCTTCTTAGATGCGGGCCATGAGTGACATATATCTTTGATTGTGTCTACTCATGGCATGCACTGGTCATAAACTACCCTCACTTTTCAGTAGAAGAGGTTGTGGCCCCATGCTCTTGCGCAACTTATCGATTCAAGAGGCCTTAGTAAGCCTCTACCATTTGGAGCAGCTCGTACATCATAGTCAGCTCCTCAATCACCATAACCATTAGGTGCTTTCAGAGACCTAGGGGAACAATAATGACTGACTAGACCATTGCACGATGGAGCACAAGAGCCTACTTCACTCCCTTCGGGGCAACTCAGTTTCTTGTAGTTCCTACGGAATGTCATGGCTCTTTGCTCATTTCCCACAAACATTGACAAGAAGTATAGAGGTTGAAAAAAATTCTAGTCAACTAGAATGTTCGATCTACGCACTTCTCAAATTTATAGTGGATGGAAACATGGTGAATTACCTGCAAAATGGAGCAAGCAATTAAGGGCCACAAGTGTTGTCCCAGTGGAAAACTCTTCGATAGTTAAGTTAGAAAGAGGTGGGAGAACAGCGATAGTAGGGAGAGAGTAGGAAATGAAATACTCAAATATGCAGGTGTAAGCATCTGAAAGTGCATACCTCATTTCATGTTGGTCCTCTTATAAGCATCATTTGGAGTTCATGTTGCTCTCCACAATCTCGTCCACTCATTATGTGACATGGCTTTAGGAATAGTTGAAGGCTCTTATGTGGGTGAACTAGTCATGATTATGGGCTATCACACCTTCTAATGGAGCGTACTAGGTTCATGACTTGCCTTACCGCCATTACCATGTTCTGGAGTTGTAGGGATATACCTAGCCATCATTATCATAATTTGAGGTGTTGAAGACATGCATGCCTTGTCATGACCATTGTTACCTTAATGTTGTATTGCTCTAAGGATTCACCATCTATAGAAAATGTTGAAAATCAACTTGGGGCATCACATGCGCAGTGGAAGTAAAACAAAAAAAAAGTTGATTTTCATACAAGTACTTGATCGGGCTATGATGTACGGTACATGTAAACATACATACAAACAAGGCGTGAGACCATCTCACCTAGGGGAGATTGTATATCCTCTAAAGCGCAGAACTAATCCTTAGTTTGAAGAGCTCTCGCGAGACTCCTTCTAGCAGTCTCCATACAGTGGATGATCGGCGATGACGATGACTCCTCTTTCGTCAGTGGTCCCACTCCTCCACGTCGTGCAATGCCACATAGTGGCCAACATCAGCAAGTAGTAGTAGCAATAAGAGGGGCGTCCCTCCTAGTTCTCCTCTTCCCTAGGGAGAGCACTAGAGGGAGAAATGGGAAGGAGGATGAAGAAGGTGGCTTCTCCTCTCAACATCTAGCCTATGAACTTTAAGGATAACCCCTTCTATTTAGAGAGAGCCTATGGGACACCTTAGCAGGGACACCTCATCCGGGACACCTCGTCATGTCATGATTACAAGGAAACCTCATCATGTCATGATTACAAGGACACCTCATCAGGGACACCTCGTAGGACATCTCATCATGCCATCATGACTAAGGACACCTCGTCAGGCTATCATGACTAAGGACACCTTGCAGGACACCTCGTCATGCCATCATGACTAAGGACACCTTGCAAGACATTTTGTCATGTCATCATGGCTAATGATGATGAGGTATCCTCCTTCTAGAAGGGGTGACACTTGTCATCATACAAGATGATGAGGTGTCCTCCTTCTAGAAGGGGCGAGGTGGCATGATCCTGATGTGCTCCCCTTATGGATCCTTTCACTATAGACCAAATAACCCATGGATCTCTATCCATTAGGTCTAGGCTTATTGGGTCTCACCCAATAGATCTATAATGGGTTAAAGAAGGCTTAATGGATGAATTTATGAAATCCTCTATTCATTGTGTTATCCACCATAAGTGTGTGATCCTCTAGACCCAATATCGAATTGGCCGTTGCACCCATCAGAACTTCTTCCAACTCAGTGAATTATTATCTCCATAATAATTCACTCAACTCATCGATTATGATCATACTAGGCCACTATGCCATAATTCCCAAACGGTACGAGTGATCAAATCCATTGGACCTGTCTGCCCACAATTACCGTGTACCTGTAGTTCCTCATCCATCTATTATTCCATAGACCATATATTAGGCATGGTGTTCTCAGGCCTATACGAAATATGTTAAAGTCAAACTCTTATCAGATTCTCCCGAAGAACTCCTCTCTAAATCCGATCGACCCTAGCCAGGGATTTGCCTGAGTAAGACAATATGGGATATTCCTCTCATGATAGCGAGAGTGGATGATCCTCTATTGACACACAATTGTCTTCGTAAGGTTGACTACCATTCCAAATGATTAGATATACTAGACCTAGAACATCCAGATCTATAAATCCAGTATCAAAGAATGGAGTACTCAAATAAGACATCTTTGGTGTCTCAAGTCTAAGGACCAGTTACACAACTGAGACTACGGAATCGCTATCTAAAAATCAAGTATCGTTAACTATACAACATTTCGAGAACGGATCATTCAGTGAACTCATTCTCCAATGAGCACCTACACCATATCCCTAGTGTCTCCACACAAGCAACCATGAGGCCAGCTACCTCCATCACATGGACGGGTATATGTCACACTAGTTTGTCCACTCATCTCAATGTCCTTCTTGAGCAACCTATGACTAGGAATATTTAGGATTTGTGTTTAAAGAGAATCAACCTCATTATCATAATCTCATCATTATCCAATTCCCATTGCACAGACCCATGGACATCACAATATACATACACAGAATATACAATGAGAAAATACCATTATAATATTACCAAAAGAGATTGTACATAATTACAAGTGCCATTACTCATGTGAATTGGCTTCCAGGTCACCTATAACTAGCAATCTCCCACTTGACCTAAAACCAATCACCTACATGTCTGATCCCTATCAGACCTTGGTGTCACTAAAAAAACAATTTGAGTTAGTGGCTTTGTTAGTGGATCTGCAATGTTATCCTTGGATGAAATTCTTTTTACAGCTACATCACCACGAGTCACGATCTCCATTATCAAGTGGAACCTCCTTAGAACATGCTTCAATTTCTTGTGTGACCTGGGTTCCCTTGCTTGAGCAATCCCCCTTTATTGTCGCAAAACAATAAAATTGGCTCTCCATGGCTAGACACCACTCCTAAATCTGCAATGAACTTTTTCTTCTAGATAGCTTTCTTTACTGCTTCTGAAACAGCAATGTACTATGGCTCGGTAGTCAAGTCAGCAGTAGTCTCTTGCTTGGAACTCTTCCAGCTTACTGTTGCTCCATTCAGGCTAAAAACATACCCTAAGTTAAACTTTCTATCATTGATATCGGAGTGGAAACTTGAGTTGTGCAGCCATCAACCTTAAGGCTACCTCCTGCATATACTAGTAAAAGATCCTTAGTCCTTCTCAAGTACTTAAGGATACACTTTACTGCCTTCTAGTATTCAAAACTTGGATCTACCTGATACTTGCTCGTAACACTTAGACCATGCACTATATTAGGTCTAGTACATAACATTACATACATGATAGATACTATAGCAGACGCATAGGGTATTCTATCCATGTATGCCCTTTCTTCTAAAGTCTTTAGGGACATACTCTTAGAAAGAGAAATTCTATGTGGCAGAACGCCTCGGCCAAGCCGTTAAACCGATAACGTACTTGATCCGAGTCTGCCTCTCGCGAACGGGCCGAAGCCTCGCAAGAGATACCAAACCACAGTCCATGTAAACACAAAGGAACACACCATTTTATATATATATTTCACAAGTTTACATAGCCATATTTCCATAAAACTGAAAAGAAAGTACAAGAGCCTGGGGCATACCCCGAGGTACAACTGAAGAAAGTAAACAACTAATTACACTACACTGCTGGAGCTGCTACTACACAGCTGGAGGTACTGACCCTGCACCGTTACGACGCGGCTCTGAACTGGACGACGGTCGAGAAACGTCCTCCTCACTCTCACCTGTGGGGGTAGGGGTGAGCCTCGCTAGTCACTGGCTCAGTAGGGAACTCCCCCAAAATCGAGCAAACCAAAAACCACAGGTACAAAAGCAATAAACAGTACCAACAATTTATAGAACAGCTAAGTCGGATATGAAAGCTGTAAAAGTACTCACCGTCTGCCGACTAAGTAAAGCAACTATATTAAATAAACGGCAAACTCAAACAGGTGTACGAGCTAAAGTAGAGACAGCCAAACACGAGTCATGTGAACTGATTCGCGACACCAGAGACTGACTCAGACAAGCTAACACAGGTCTACCTCTCAGTCTTGCAGCCACGGACGAAAGGTCCAGCTGCCGCTCCACGTGAAAAGGTCAAGCAACTGTGGAGACCAACTAAACACCACCACCTGCGGACCACACGGTCACAGGCCCATGCCTGGCACCTCTAGAGACCCTGGCCCGGGCTCGCTAGAGTGAGGCACTGGAAAAGGACTAGCTGGGGACCAGTGTCGACTACTGCTGTCCGTACCCCCAACTACGAGCGCGCTACAAATGACTAAAGACAAACACAAGTGTCACTGTCCCACTGTCGTCTTTCCCTCAGCCGGACGTACAACTCAAACACAGGAGTGAGGGTGTCCAGGTCAGACGACACAGACCTCGACGGTACAACACAAGTACCGGGACAAAGCCCCGAGCTAACAGCCTAGCTCACAAAGAACCTGGGGCACCCAACTAGAGAGGTAACCACAGTAGGCGTCGTACTACTTGCCACGTACACAAAACCACGTGCACGTCACACACAAACCACGTGAAACATCACATAAACCTCAGGTGACAACGGTCCACTACACGTGGACTCAACTAGACCCGCGTAAACAACACGCAGCCTCGAAAGTGAGTAACTAACTGCATACCCTGTATGCTAAACACAGAAACCATGTGCACTCAGTGCACCACAGGTGCCAACGCACCATTCATTATCGATAAATATCATAATCAGCCATTTCTACTTATACACATGTTGGCGGCAACATCGACTGCCGCTTATGGGAAGTAGACGGCAAAGGATCTGGCCGTCTGTATCCCGGCTGATGAGCTTGGCGACAAACGATGTTGACGCCAAGATCTTCAGCCTCTGCTACTGCAGAAACCCTAAATCGATTCTACAGGATTTACAACCATCAAAACAACGAGGAAACATAAGGAAACTCTTTCCCAAGTCAAGCATGCATCATTTTAAGATTAGAACTACATGATTAACCATCAAATTCCATCAAACCACCCTTAAAACCCCGCATGAAGAACCTTTACCCAAAAACTCGATTAACAGGCTTTTACATGTTTTCTATGCATGTTTTAATGATTTAGAAACTCTAATGGGATCGTCCCCTACCTCTGAACACGCTTAAAGACACCTAAAAATCTCTGGTTCACGCCGAGCCCTCCGCGAGCTCCGACGAAGATTACACGTCGCCACGGCGTTTCCTCGTCCGATTCGACAACGCCACACGTTCCCTGATCCTTCAACCACTCTCCTATGACTGTTGGAAGATTTAGGGATACGGGGGCGTGAAGCTAGGGCAAGGGAGAAAAAGAACCAGGTGAAAACCTGCCCTCGGGTGACCCTATAACCTGCAGATTGCACAGGTTGGCATCAACCCCTCTGCCATTTAGGGCAACCGCCACCATAAACGTCAATATCTTATGCCGTTAAGTTCATAACTTAACATCACCTTAGCTGGTCGTTAACCTAGTAAATGACCACCTCTGGCCGTCAACCTGCAACCAACAGCAGCCGGTACTTTTCTGTTTTAGGTCCCAAACCTGCACACTCCACAAACCTGCACCATACTGGCCTCACAACGGCCACCACAACCACAACACACACGATCCAAAAGGATCCGAAAACGCGCGACGTTACATTACTATCATCTAAAAAGAAATTCGACCTCGAAATTCATAACATAACATAAACTTCAACATCATATTATATAAACATTTTTACAAGTACTATCATCTAAAAGGAAACAACATATTTTACTCAAAAAGATAGGGATACCCTTTAGCCATCTCACCGGCTAACTCCCAGGTATCCTCACCACCCAACCTATTTTCCCATCGCACTTTAACTAGCTCAATTTCTTTATTTCTCAACTTCTTTATTTTTCGATCCGTGATCTGCACCGGATACTCTGGCATAGTCATATCCGGCCTCAGGTCACCACCTTGATATCTGATTATTTGAGCTGGATCTTCAATACACTTTCTTAACATAGAAACATAAAATATATCATGAACATCTGCAAAATCTGCTGGCAAATCCACCCCATAAGCTGTTTCCCAATTCTTTCAATCACCTGGAAAGGTCCCACATACCTTGGACTCAACTTTCCAGTCTTACCAAACCTCATAATACCTTTACTCTGGGAAACTCTCAAGAAAACAAAATCTCCCACTTCAAACTGAAGTGGTCTCCTCCAGATATCTGCATAACTCTTTTGCCTGCTTTGAGCTGCCTGCAATATTTCTTTAATAAGCTTCACTACTTCTGTGGTTTACTGGATCACTTCAGGACCCACTAATTGTCTTTCTCCCACTTCATGCCAGTTCAATGGAGTTCTACATGGTCTTCCATATAAAGCTTCATACGGTGCCATCCCAAGACTGGTATGATAACTATTATTATAGGCAAACTCAACCATTCCCAAATGATGCTCCCAATTACCTCCCCAAACTAAACAACAAGCTCGCAACATATCTTCAATCGTTGAATAGTCCTCTCTGTCTGACCATCTGTCTGGGGATGATAAGTGGAGCTATATCTCAGTTCAGTACCAATTACTCTTTGCAGGCTTCTCCAAAAACCAGAAGTAAATCTTGGATCTCTATCAGACACAATAGTCTTCGGAATACCATGCAGTGGAACAATCTTTTCAACATAAATATTTGCTAATCTGTCCACTGTCCAAGACGTACTTACTGCCACTAATCTGCACACCTTGGTCAACCTTTCAACAAATACCCATATTCCATTATGCCCGGAACTCGATCTTGGTAAACCTGCTACAAAGTCCATAGCAATATCATCCCATTTCCACAGTGGAATGGGCAACGGTTGCAATAAACCTCCAGGCTTCTGATGTTCTGCTTTAATCTGTTGACAGATAGCACACCTTGCAACAAATTCCGCTATTTCCTTTTTCATATGAGGCCACCAGAAATGCTTTCTTAAATCGTGGTACATTTTAGTACTACCCGGATGGATAGTGTACCTGGATTTATGAGCCTCTTCCAACACTCGCTGCTTCACCTCTCTTTCTGCTGGAACAAACAACCTGCCTCTGAGCCTGACCACACAATTATCATCAATGGTAACTCCTTCCATTTTCATAATTTCAGCTAAACTTGCATCTGCTCTCTGAGCTTCAACAATCTGCCAATACAAAGACGGCTCTACAGTACTAGCAGCTAGTACTGCCCGTCGTTGACTACTGGGCACATACAAGGAGTTCTTCGCTATCTCTTCATACAGCTTCCATTCTTTAATCATCATCAAACTTACATATGCCTTTCTGCTCAAGGCATCTGCTACAACATTGGCCTTACCCGAATGGTAAGCCAAACTGAAACCATAATCTTTCAAATATTCAATCCATCTGCGCTGACGAAGGTTTAAATCTTTCTGCGAGAAGATATACTTTAAAGTCTTATGATCTGTAAAGATCTCAAATCTGTCGCCATACAGATAATGCCTCCATATTTTCAAAGCAAATACAACTGCTGCCAATTCCAAATCATGAGTGGGGTAATTCTCCTCTGTCGGCTTCAATTGCCTGGACGCATAAGCTATCACTTTGCCATGCTGCATAAGCACTGCCCCAAGTCCTCTCCTTGAAGCATCTGCATAAACCACAAAACCACAACTCCCTGCCGGTAATGTCAATATAGGTGCTGATGTAAGTCTTTTCTTCAATTCCATAAAACTTTTCTGACATTCACCGGACCACACAAAAGGCACATCTTTCCTGGTCAATTTAGTCATAGGTGCCGCAATCTTAGAAAAGTCTTGAATAAAGCACCTATAATAACCTGCTAATCCCAAAAAACTTCTAATCTTAGTTATTGTCTTAGGCACTTCCCATCTCATCACTGCTTCCACTTTACTCGGGTCCACTGCTACTCCTTTAGTTGAGATGACATGACCCAGAAATTGAATTTCTTTCAGCCAAAATTCACACTTATTGAATTTAGCAAATAACTGGTTATCCCTTAACAATTGCAGGGTAAACCTCAAATGTGCTGCATGCTCCTCTTCAGATGCTGAATAAATCAGAATATCATCAATAAAGACCATAATGAATTGGTCCAAATATGGATGAAAAATTCTATTCATCAGATCCATAAAACCTGCAGGAGCATTAGTCAGCCCAAATGGCATAACCACAAACTCATAGTGACCATATCTAGTTCTGAAAGATGTCTTATCTATATCCTCCTCTTTAATTCTCAACTGATGGTATCCGGACCTCAAATCAATTTTAGAAAACACTTTCGCTGATTGCAACTGATCAAACAGATCATCTATCCTCGGCAACGGGTACTTATTCTTAATGGTCACATCATTTAACTTTCTATAATCAATACACATCCGAAAACTTCCATCTTTCTTTTTCACAAATAAAACTGGCGCTCCCCACGGAGAATGACTCGGTCTAATAAACCCTTTCTGCAACAACTCTTCTAATTGCTTTTTCAATTGTTTAAGTTCTGCTGGTGCCATCCGATATGGGGCTTTAGAGATCGGCATGGTACCTGGCAACAACTCAATGATAAAGTCCACCTCTCTATGTGGAGCTAAACCAGGCAAATCTTCAGGAAAAACATCAGTAAATTCCCTAACCACGGGAACTGCTTCCACTGACTGACTAGCTTCTACCAAACTTACCGAGGCTAAGTAAGCCACACACCCAGCATTTATCAACTTTCTAGCTTTAATTGCAGAAATTAGAAACTTAGAGGTATAAAAAGGCATACCTTGATATTCAAATACTGCACCATTAGGATGACAAAACCTGATCCTCTTCTTTGTGCAATCTAATATTGCTCCATAAGTCTCCAGCCAATCCATACCCAAAATAATATCATAATCTGACAACTGCAGGGCATATAACCGACCCGGCATCTGGTTCCCTTCAATCATAACAGGAGCATCATCTATATAGCTCGAAGTGAGCAGGAACTCACCCGAGGGAACCTCCACTACTAACTCACAAGACTTTTCTTCTAAAGGATGAGTCATGCAATCTAGAAATTCTTCGGAAATGAAAGAATGAGAGGCACCCGAATCAAATAAAACTCTTGCTGAATAATCATAAAGAGGTAAAGTACCTTCTATCATATTCGATGCCTCCGCCTGAGCTCGAGTGATAGCCATAACCCGGCCTCTTCCTCGCTGCTGCGGTGCTCCCCTGCCACGACCTGCCTGTGGCTGCTGAAACTGCTGAGGCTGTTGCTGCTGCACACCTCTTCCATATCCATATTCTCTCAGATAGGGACAATTGCGGATAAAATGCCCTGGCTGATTGCAATTATAACATCTATACCCTGGTGGAGTAATGGGCTGCCTGGCAGTACTCTGCTGCGACTCCTCCACCTCAGGCCTACATCGGCCTTGCTGAAATTGCTGACGACCTCCCCATCCTCTTCCTTTTCCTTTAAATGCTTGCTTCAATTTCTGACCCCATTTACCAAAGCCTAATGAAGAAGGTCCTGCTGGTGCTTTACCCTTACTTGCACCTACTGACTGCTGCGGTAGCCGAAAACTACCTGAGCCTGACTCGCCCACCTGACGAGTCCGAATAGACCTCTCCAATATAGCTGCTCACTGGGCTGCTTCTTCCACTGTCTTACACATGAGAGGTACTATTGCATCTTGCAACTCCACTCTCAAACCTCTAATGAAATACTCAACCATCATATTATTATCTGATACTACATAAGGCGCATATCGGCTAAGCGCCATAAATCTCATCTGGTACTCTAAAACTGAAGAGTTACCTTGCTGGAGTGTCCGAAACTGCTCTCTCTTTACTTGCTGCACTTGAATCGGAAAGAATGTATCGTTAGATACATCAAGAAATTCCGACCAAGTGATAGCCTCTTCTGTCCTACCTGCAAAAGTGGTCTGCATTTTCAATCGCCACCATTCTAATGCAAAACCCCTCAACTGATAAGCAGCTAACACGACTTTATCTGCTGCCGAACACCTCATAGTTGCAAACACTCTTTCGATCTCATGAACCCAGTGCTCCACTGTATCTGGATTCGGCCCTCCCGAATAAGTAGGCGGCTGCAATCTCAGAAACTTCTCAACTTGCATCACTGGTTCCTCTCCTAATAACACTGGTGGTGGTGGTGGCACAGGTGCTACAAAAGGAACCTCTACTCTTGGCGGGACTGGAGCAACAGGTACAGTTTCCCCATCTCCAGGTGGCACTGCAACCGATGGTACCGGCACCTGCTGATCCATCCTTGCCCGAATATCCGTAAGGGTTTCCCAAATCCTTTCTATCATGCGCTGAGTACTTTCCTCCGGATCATCTCCTCCACCACCCCAATCTCTTCTATCAGCCATTTCAAATTTCTACATAAACAAAACACCAAACAAAAAATCAAAACAACAAATTATCAGAAACCAGGGTCCCTACCAGCAGTGTAAAAAGACCGAAATAAGGCTATGTATCTTTCTAATTTCCTTATATTAACACAGACCTTGCTCTGATACCAACTGTGGCGGAACGCCTCAACCAAGCCCATTAAACCGATAACGTACTTGATCCGAGTCCGCCTCCCGTGAACGGGCCGAAGCCTCGCAAGGGATACCAAACCACAGTCCGTGTAAACACAAAGGAACACACCATTTTATATATATATTTCACAAGTTTACATAGCCATATTTCCATAAAATTGAAAAGAAAGTACAAGAGCCTGGGGCATACCCCGAGGTACAACTAAAGAAAGTAAACAACTAATTACACTACACTACTGGAGCTGCTACTACACAGCTGGAGGTACTGACCCTGCACCGCTACGACGCGGCTCTGAACTGGACGACGGTCGAGAAACGTCCTCCTCGCTCTCACCTGTGGGGGTAGGGGTGAGCCTCGCTAGTCACTGGCTCAGTAGGGAACTCCCCCAAAACCGAGCAAACCAAAAACCACTGGTACAAAAGCAATAAACAGTACCAACAATTTATAGAACAGCTAAGCAGGATATGAAAGCTGTAAAAGTACTCACCGTCTGCCGACTAAGAAAAGCAACTATATTAAATAAACGGCAAACTCAAACAGGTGTACAAGCTAAAGTAGAGACAGCCAAACACGAGTCATGTGAACTGATTCGCGACACCAGAGACTGACTCAGACAAGCTAACACAGGTCTACCTCTCAGTCTCGCAGCCACGGACGAAAGGTCCAGCTGTCGCTCCACGTGAAAAGGTCAAGCAATTGTGGAGACCAACTAAACACCACCACCTGCGGACCACACGGTCACATGCCCATGCCTGGCACCTCCAGAGACCCTGGCCCGGGCTCACTAGAGTGAGGCACTGGAAAAGGACTAGCTGGGGACCAGTGTCGACTACTGGTGTCCGTACCCCCAACTACGAGCGCGCTACAAGTGACTAAAGACAAACACAAGTGTCACTGTCCCACTGTCGTCTTTCCCTCAGCCGGACATACAACTCAAACACAGGAGTGAGGGTGTCCAGGTCATACGACACAGACCTCGACGGTACAACACAAGTACCGGGACAAAGCCCCAAGCTAACAGCCTAGCTCACAAAGAACCTGGGGCACCCAACTGGAGAGGTAACCACGGTAGGCGTCGTACTAAATGCCACGTAGACAAAACCACGTGCACGTCACACACAAACTACGTGAAACATCACATAAACCTCAGGTGACAATGGTCCACGACACGTGAACTCAACTAGACCCGTGTAAACAACACGCAGCCTCGAAAGTGAGTAACTAACTGCATACCCCATATGCTAAACACAGAAACCATGTGCACTCAGTGCACCACAGGTGCCAACGCACCATTCATCATTGATAAATATCATAATCAGCCATTTCTACTTATAGACATGTTGGCGGCAACATCGACTGCCGCTTATGGGAAGTAGACGGCAAGGGATCAGGCCGTCTGTATCCCGGCTGATGAGCTTGGCGACAAACGATGTTGACGCCAAGATCTTCAGCCTCTGCTACTGCAGAAATCCTAAATCGATTCTACATGATTTACAACCATCAAAACAATGAGGAAACATAAGGAAACTCTTTCCCAAGTCAAGCATGCATCATTTTAAGATTAGAACTACATGATTAACCATCAAATTCCATCAAACCACCCTTAAAACCCCGCATGAAGAACCTTTACCCAAAAACTCGATTAACAGGCTTTTACATGTTTTCTATGCATGTTTTAATGATTTAGAAACTCTAATGGGATTGTCCCCTACCTCTGAACACGCTTAAAGACACCTAAAAATCCCTGGTTCACGCCGAGCCCTCCGCGAGCTCCGACGAAGATTACACGTCGCCACGACGTTTCCTCATCCGATTCGACAACGCCACACGTTCCATGATCCTCCAACCACTCTCCTATGACTGTTGGAAGCTTTAGGGATACGGGGGCGTGAAGCTAGGGCAAGGGAGAAAAAGAACCATGTGGAAAACCTGCCCTCGGGTGACCCTATAACCTGCAGATTGCACAGGTTGGCGTCAACCCCTCTGCCGTTTAGGGCAACTGCCACCATAAACGTCCATATCTTATGCCGTTAAGTTCATAACTTAACGTCACCTTAGCTGGTCGTTAACCTAGTAAACGACCACCTCTGGCCGTCAACCTGCAACCAACAACAGTCGGTACTTTTCTGTTTTAGGTCTCAAACCTGCACACTCCACAAACCTGCCCCACACTGGCCTCACAACGGCCACCACAACCACAACACACACGATCCAAAAGGATCCGAAAACGCGCGACGTTACATTCCATGTCTCAGTGGTATGAGATCTCTTTTGGAATTTTCCATGCCAAATCAATTGACTATGGTGTCTATGTACATGGACTAGGACAAGCCAAGCATCCTTTAAAATCTATCTCTATAGGTTCGAATCCCTAAAATATAGGATGCTTCCCTTATGTCCTTCATGGAGAAGTTCTTTGATAACAAAGTCTTAACTGTTGATATCATTCCAACATCATTCCTAATGAAGAGGATGCCATCCACATACAACACCAAAAAAATGATAACACTCCCACTTACCTTCTTATATACACAAGGCTCATCTTTGTTCTTAACGAAGTCATAAGATCTGATTACCTCCTTAAACCTTATGTTCCAATTTCGGGAAGCTTGCTTTAGTCCATAAGTGAACTTAAGCAACATGCACACCTTATTTGGACTTTTCTTGGAAACAAATCCCTCAAGCTGTATCATATACACCTTTTCCTCGAGGTTGCCATTTAGGAATGCAGCTTTTTACATCCATCTCTCAGATCTCATAGTCATGGTATGCTGCAATGGCCAATAAAATTCTGATAGACTTTAGCATGGCAACAGGTGAGAAGGTTCCGTCATAGTGAACACCTTGTCTTTGACGATATCCTTTTGCCACAAGCCTTGCCTTAAAGGTCTCTACCTTCCCATCTACTCCAATCTTCTTTTTGAAGATCCATTTGCACCCAATGGGTACAATACCCTCAGGTGCATCAACTAGGTTCCAAACTTCGTTGGAGTACATGGAATCCATCTTTGAATTGGTAGTGACTCTGGATATTTATGCCCAATAAGGATCCATATCCAACTCCGCCTCCCGCGATTGGACCGAAGTCTCACAAGGGATATCTCACACAAGTGTCCAGTAAGAATATAAAAGACACCCACAATAGTATAAAACACAAGAAAGTACATGTGCTCATACCTGTATACAACAATGTACAAGAGTCCCAATACATCATTACATGTCTAAAAGAAAAGTACAACTACCTGGGGCATACCCCGAGGGAGCAAAGCTCATACTAACCCGACTACAAGTCAACTACTGGTGGTACAAGTCTGCCCCAGCGTCACTGCAAGCCAAACATATGGCAAGTCCTGAAAAGAACTATAGGGGAGTGAGCCTCAACAAGTCACTGGCTCAGTAAGAACCTCCCAAAAACAACAACCAAAAACTCAAGAGACCTCAACCCCAAAAGGGCTCTCACTGGCAACACCGTTAGCCAAACCATGTCATGCTCACAACAATCATGATTAACAGAAACTAAAACATAGTTGCACCAGCTAATGCAGATCTAAGAAGATAAGAGAAACAACAGGACTAGCACAACACCACTAGTCGGCCAACAACTGAAATGCCAAGGACACAAGCCTCAAAGGCAAATCACTACAACAATTGATTGCCTAAGCTATAAGCCTCATAAGCAAACCACTACTTAGGCTACAAGCTTCACAGGCAAACTTCAAACACATAGGTAACAAGACTGCTAGCCAAGAGCTAGTCCATTATACCCTAGAACCACAACACATCAGAAGGCTACCTTTAAAAGGGTACAACACGGCAAGTGAAAGGTCCTACAACACAACCTCTACAGAGCACAGCTCCACCTCACAACCTGAAAAGGCTGGTATACAACGTACCACGACAAACGGTTATCCACGAAGGTGCAAGTACCTGCCACCACGAGGTACCACCACAAAACCTCAACACAACTATGCCTCCAACAAGGCACACCACAGCAAGTCAAACAACAACCGGTGAGTCAACACTCAAAAGCCACAACCACTGGCAAAGCAGGAGTCGGAAAGAACGACGTCACCACACGGGAACAAACTACTAGTTCATGACGCCAGTATCCAACCCGGACAACATAGGACAAGAACTACCTCTCAGTCTTGCAGTAACGGACGAAAGGTCCAACTGCAGCTCCAGTACCACACAGTAAAGCCAAAGAACAGTGGAGACCAACCAACACCACCCCTGCAGACCACACACAACTATAGGCCCATGCCTGACACCTTTAGGAACTCTGGCCTAAGCTCCCTAAAGTGAGGCACTGGAAAACAGGACTAGCTGGGGCCCAGTACGTTTACTGGTGTCTGTACCCCCAGCCACGAGCGCACTACAAGAGACCGCACACCCACAAACACAAGTCGCTGCCCTCCGTCATCTTTCCCTCAGCCGGATGTACAACTCAAACACATGAGTGAGGGTGTCCAGAAAGACGACACAGACCTCGACGGTACTCACAGTACTAGGACAAACCCCGAGCACTAACGTGCTTGGCTCACACAAAACCTGGGGTACCCAACTAGAGAGGCATTCTGGAATAGGCGTCGGACCACCAAACTCGGCAAGCACACAAACCATGCCAATTACTTAACACAACCATAAAACTTATACCATGATACACAAACCACAATTAGCTCGTCACTGGTCACCACGTGACCTCCAAGCAACTACACACTATTAAGTACAGGATTCACATTATAACCTTGCCTATCATTGGCCATCTTATGGCCTCCATAGCAACACCCCATTATATACATAAACCTTACATATGAATCACATAACCTTTCTCACACGCTTAATATGATTAACATAACCGTTAACCTAAACATGCTTTACTAATCACTAATCAACTTAGAACAACTTAAAATACCTTAAAACAACCTGAGCTAGGTACACACAAGGCCTTCATTGCCCAAGGCCCAACAATCTACTTCGGCCAGAAGAATGCGACGAGGGCCACTGTCGCGTTAAGAACGCGACGGCCCAACAAGCCGCAATCACACACCAGAACGCGATAGACTGACAAACCATAAACCCATACTGGAATGCGATGGAGTCTACCGTCATGTTAATAACGCGACGGCTCGACAGGCCGCATTCACAAACCAGAACGCAACAGGGCCAAGGGTCGCGACCTGAACGCAACCGCCCGATCGGTCGCCTTCTCAGATAGAAACCCTGCACTCTAGTTTACACACAGAAACCAGCTCAAAACTCCATTTCCATGCATACCAAACTTCTGCAAATCAATTAAACTATACAAGAAACACAACTACACATCGATACACCTTGAACATGCTTCAAATCAATCAAATAATGCAATAAAAATAAGGAAAGTCCCCACCAACAAGAAGAACTCGCAGAACGAGGCTCGATCGATGTTCTCCACGCTCCAAGCAGCTTCTACGCACCAAAACCACATCAAAACATGAGCTCCAAAGCCGACGTCGCCAGAAATCACCATAGCAACCCTCTCCCTGGTCGAACAGAGTTCCCTACTCTGTTTGGCTAGAGGGCCAAACTTATCCTAACTGGAAACCAGAACGTGACATAGCATCATGTCGCCTTCAGAACGCGACGCACCTAACCGTCACCTTCTGAAAATTTTCCATGCCACGCGTCACAAAGGCTGTGTAGAGAACGTGATGGATGCGACCGTCGTGTTCAAAACGTGACGCTTCACCCTGTCGCATTCTCAACCAGTGAATCTGTGGACTGTTTGGGCTAAAACCTTCGGCCCACAATACCGACACAACACACAGAGACCACGACAAAGGCTTAATGACCCCACATTGGTCATGAGCACCACACCAGAACCAGTAAGCAAGGATCTGAATGACCACAACGTTACATTACTATCACCTAAAAAGGAATGTCATCCTCGACAGTCAAAACGAAACCACGGCAAGTCGGACTATCACCTAAAAAGAAATAAAACCATATTCATAATAAGTAGGATACACTTCCTTTGCACTTGCCTTTTAGATCATTCTGCATTGATTAACATAGTATGTTTCTTTCCGTTCTGGTTCTGCTTTCTCCTTTCTCTTTAATTCATTTCACATCTACTCTGCTCTAGTGATTTCATCTGCTTTTCTTTACCTTTCAACTGTAGGTGATTCTACTTAGCTGTTGGCACTTTATCTCCTTGGACTCAACCTACTTCCACATTTTCCTGGTTGTGTTTGCAACATTCCTTTCTGTGCCGCTTCACTTACTTAAAACTCTTTACCATATGCTGCTACTCTTAACTGCTCTGCCATATTAAATTGTCTTCGAATTACTGATTTCTTGGTGCTATTTCTTTATCGGCCTATTACTACCAACTGTTATTCTGCCTAGCCTTTACTCATATTCTCAAGTGTTAATTCCTTGAAGAAAAACCGAAATACCTTATCTGAATTTCCTACCTCTGCATATCAATCTGGTTATACTGCTTTAAATTATTCTTGTTAAGAACCATTGCCTCTTTAATTAGCTCTACAAAAACATCAAATTCTTTTTTTTTTTCAAACACTTAAGCTTCTGATGACCTCGGAGTCTTGAATATGTTATGTTTCCTCTGTGCCACTCTGATTATATTAAATACTTACCAAAACACTTCATAAATTATGCCTTCACTTTACCTTTAATTCTCTTTATTTCCACTACTACTCTAATTCTAACTGAGCTAACTTCACTTATCAAATCATCTTACCTAATTAATTACCACAGAAAGAAAATACCTGAATTCATGTGCTACTTTCTTTAATGATTCAACTTTATCTGTGCCATACTAAATTCTGACATACTGCTACTGATATGCTTTACTCTTTACATACTTACCTTACTTCAAAGAATATTCTCTGACTGACTCTAAAGACCAAACTCATAACTCTTCACAATTTCCATTCTCATTGTTGTGACACTGTACTCTCTGATCGGAAAATAAAACTGCTTAATTAATTCTACACATATTCTGCCTTCAACTTTACCAAACTCTTTCTCGATCAAGTGCTATCTGACCTAAAATACGTTGCTGCTTAACCGATCACACTTTTCCTTTCCATATTCTACAATCTACTGACTTTAACACTTCCAATTTCCATACATTTCTGTTCTTTCCTCTCTATTTTGCCATACTTTAATTTGCTTACTATTCTTTAACTGGCCTATTTTAGCTTTCACATCAAACTCTGGAAATACCTTTATAATAAAACTCCGCGGTTCATCTGAATCACTTTCTGCACACTGCTATATAAACTCTTTCTAAACATTTCTTAAATCATCTGACTATTATCACTATATAATCTGCCACATTCTGTCTATCTCTTGTTAATGATACTGAGCTTAAACTATAATGACAATCATATTGAATATAATACCATCTCTGCAAAAAGACTTTCCCCTAATCATTCCACTATCTAACTAATCTCACTACACCATCTACATTGTGACCTTTCTTAACACGGAATTACCTTTCACTGAAACACTGTTGAAACCAGAATCTAAATACCCTTTTTTTAGATACAATAACCTGCTCTGACTAATTCCTCTGTTCCACACTGTTGATTTACAATCGTAGTATCTACCTTTCCAATTGCCTTACCATAACTGCTTTATTCATAAGAACTGGAACCACTACAGTCACAACATACTCTTTAATAACCCTTTCATTCAATCCTTTACTTTAATTCTTTCACAATCTACCTTTCTGTTCTGCTCAGCCGTTCCCTTATCAATTTCTTAACTTACTCGCCTCTCTTTTTCCTCATACTGACCACAACTATTAAACATTACTGATCTAGTCTTTAACACTGCAACTTGTAACTAATCCTTCCATTGAATCTTCACAAACTGCCACTTACCAATTGAATATATGTGCTTCAAAATTCTCAGAAAATTTAACTGAACACTAATCTTCCCTTATTCTCTCTTCACTCAACTACTGTAAGGCCCTCTAATTTCCGTCGCATTATTTGTATTTATGTGTGTATGTTTGTACTTGCGTATGTATGTACATATTTACGTACGCATTAATTAGTATAATTACGTGTGCTTGTGTTTATATTAAATATAGATAATACATGTATTGCATGGTGATAGTATGGGTATAATACCGTATACATATTGCATATATATATGCATGGTATGCATGGTTTTCTGCATAACTTAGGGTTCTGGCCGAAGCCCCTTGACGTCAACCCCTGGCTGCTGAGGTGGTGTCAGCGTCCAGACCTGGACGCCGACACTAATTCGGGCGTCCAGCGATATGGATGCAAATCTCTCTGGCCTGCATGCGCAGCAGAGCTGCAAGCTTCTGAAACAAGGCAAGCCAACCATTGGGGGTTGTCCCCAACGGCTCTGAAGGCTGTCAAATCAGCCTGGTGAGTGGGAGAGAGACTCTCTTTAGGTCTGAACCCGAAATGGCTCTCCCCACTCCTCCCTTCACCTTGCAAGAGGAGAAAAAGTGAGAAAGAAAACCCTAGAGAAAGTCTGTGAGAAAAACCCCTCTTAGCACCCACAAATCCGACCCCCCTGGAGCTTGATCTGGAGATCTACTGCTTCAAGAAGGTAGCTGGATCAAAGGAGGAGGCTTCCCCGACATCCCCTCGGCGTGGAGATCATCCAGGAGCCCGGAGGAGAGATCGTTTGGAGGGAGTTCTGCACTTCTTGGGACAGCCCAAGGAGGGCTTAACCAACACCCTAAACCCTTTGGAAGAATTTTTAAAAGGCAAGTGACCTATCCATGATGTCCCCGTATGAGTCTAGGTCGGTTTTGCTATTTTTATGGATTTTTCCTCGAGTCCTAGACCCTCCCATTCACCCAAGTTTGAGAGCTCGGGTCTGTGTTTCTGCACAGACCTGGCTTGACGGCAAGGTCCCTGGACGCCCAGATCATGCTTGGCGTCCATCGGCCCTGTTGCTGACTCTGAGTCAGTGGCCAGAGACCGCCCCCAAGTTCCTCTGGACAGAACAGTGAGCTGTTCTACCCTTCTTATACATTAATTTCGGTATGGTTTCCGTGATGAGGATATATGGTAATCCTATACTCTATGTATATAGTCAATTGTGGTGTGTGGATGAATATGGTGTGTGATGGTGAATGTGGAATATTGTATCCCTTGAACTTATGAGCACGACTTATTGAAAATCTTGCAAATTTATGTTTCATGATTAGAATTAGTATGAATGCCTTGGTTTTGGTCTGATCATGAAGGTTAGTGGGTCAGTGTATGGGTTTGCAATTTTGGTAAATTATCCATGCTTGTGTAACTTGCTAATAAATCCGATTCGGTAGAATAAAATAAAAGCATGCAAGAATGGTTTGTGGTGATCGATCTATAGATGTATGATTTGGGGTAGACTATGCATTCTCAGATCATGTATGTGACAGAAACCCCTGTTCAACAGTAAGTGGCAGTATTTCATGATATGTTAAATTCCATGTAACTTAAATTGTGAATGGCATGCAAAATAAGTGTTTGATTTTCTGTAATTTATATTTAGCTCAGAAAAATCTGAAAATTTGAGTGTATGATCATGAACCCGAAAACAGCATGTGGTTAAAATTTCAGGTTATTTGGATCAGTAAATAAAAAGTTATGTATTTTTCATGTGAAATGTGATAAGTTATGCATATGATCGTAATGTGATTAAATATTGCCTAAACCCAACATGATTAGTGTGTTTACTGTGTGTTAAACTCTTGAAATTCTGTAGTGCCATGTTAGGAAAAATAGAGATATTCATGTGAGTGAGAAAGTGAATGTGATGAAAAGTGTAAAATGTAAAACCATGTGTAAAACGGTAAATGTATAAATGTGTAACTGTGCCAATGTGACACTGCTTCCGTAGAGGGCAGTGGAGCTGTATCAGGGAAAAGTCCCCCGGAGAAAGTTCAGTGTGTAAGTGACCCTAAGGGCATTAGGGGGAAATCCTGGAGGTGGACAAGTACCACTGGTTAGGGTGGAGACTTGTTCTCCCGGTCTGCGCAGTCCAAGAGTCGCCATTGGAATGCCTAGATGGCGTCTATGTGTAATGTAATGTGTATATGTCCTTCTTTGGTGGTTTGGACTATGTGTCACGGCACCTAAAATGTGTAATGTGAAATGTGTAAAGTGTATGTGTCCATGTGTAAATGTGTAAGTGACAATGTGAATGTGTATGTGTAAAGTGAACCATGTGAAAGAGGAAATTCGTGTAAAGAAAATGTGAAACTAAAGATGTGAAAATGTGTTATTGGAAACCATGTGAGACAAATCTGAAATCATGTGAAATCAGTGAATTTATGTTATTATCATCATGTTATTATGTGCAAAGATGTTTAAAATCCATGTTAGGGATAATTGGTGAAAATGGGCAAAAGATAGCATGATTGTTTGAACACATGATATGTTTTATGCATTATTGTAGCTCTCATGCATAGGTTTTCAGCCATGAAACCATATGAAATCAGCAACCTAAAGCATGTGAAAAGGTTCATGTATGTGTTTAAAAATATGTAAAATCCATGCAAGTTGTGTTTCCCTTCATGTATGCATAACGTTCATGTTGATAGCTCTCATGTTTTGATTCTTTAAGGACAAAATCTCATGAGTAAACAGAATAGAGAGCATGTGATAGGTGAATTGTATTCTTAGAAATTTGAAGCATGATCCATGTATAAAAATTGTAAACTTTCATGATAGGTTGAACTTTGAATCGACTAGCATGCCATGTGTTGCAAATTGTAAATGTGCATGTAGAAACCACTAGGACTTGTAAGTGTATATCATGAGTAGTGTTGCTTGCTGAGTCCTTGGACTCACTCCTTGCTTCGGCGTACAGGTGTAGTTGGTGACGTGGCACCTTTGGAGGAGGCAACAGAGACGGACTCCGAGCGTGGAGATTAGCTAGTTTTGGAGTTTCTTGTGACTCGTGTATTTCATAGTATGTAAATTTGGAACATTGTACTAGAAGTATCATGAGAAGGATGTATAAGTGTGGACATTTGTATTTAATTTCAGAAATTTAAATCATGTGAACTCTTAGTTCCTTTTTGTTAATTGCAAACTGCATGTATGTTTAATGTGGATGATGAATGAATGAAGATAGATGTCTTTTACTTCCGCTACTCTGTTGTATATTCGCGTGTATCTCAGCTGTATGTATCGTTTGGGTAAATGTCCCACTGTGGCGGTGCTCGCTATACCGATGTGGGTTGGTATAACCGTACCGGTATAATGAGGGCCGTCACAACTACTCACCTTTGCACACCCTTATATTGATCTTTATACTAAACTTAATGTTACCATCCTCACTTATAACCACATTATTCTCAAACTCTATGCTATAGCCATTTCTAATCCCAAAACACATTTAACTCTGTTGTAGCAAATCACTGCTCCTCTGTGTACTAATACCTTTTCTGAAACTGATCTAACCCACTTAACCATTCCAAATCTTCCATATCACTAACCATATTGTCATCCAAACTATTTCTTAACACTTACTGACGCAAATCTCAAACATAACAATTATCTTTGCTGACTTCCTCAATCATAATCCTCACATTTTCCAATCTTTAACACACACACTGCTCTTTAATTCGACATTGTTCCCACTGTAACTCAATTACACAACTATTTCTGCAAAAACTTCCACTTATACATTTCCACAATCATTACCTTATACCTGTCTCTGCTGATTCTCTACCTTGATAAAATACCTTAATCACACTAAATCATACTCTTCTCAGAACATAACTTTTTCTTTACTAAATATCACAACTAAACTTACCAATTCTCTCAACTCTCCACAATTGAAAATATTTACACAATCATCTCTTTCTCTACAACAAACCAACTTATTAAAAATACTCAGCAACCCATACCATTACCAACCTTACCATTCCTCTGCAATTACTAACAACTGCCAAGGTGACCAACTATACACACAATTCACATACCAAAAACTCACGTGAAAACCACACTGAAAATCACACAAAACCACAGAATTACTACCAACAATGGACATTAAACCATGTCTTGAGATATTGTAACCTTAATGTCTTTTCGTATTCTAACTAGACCATGCTCTGATACCAACTGTACCGACCCTGAATATTTATGCCCAATAAGGCTCCATATCCAAGTCCGCCTCCCGCGATCGAACCGAAGTCACGCAAGAGATGTCATGCCCCGCCAATTTAGCAGCGGAATAAATCGGAGAGATGTGAGCAAAGTATATAGTAGAGTAAAATGTACAACAGTGGAATGATTCAGAGTATCTAATGAACAATAATTGGAATAAACTCTTTATTTCATTATAAATTTCACTAAGACTACTACAACCACTAATCCAGAGCCACTACATTAAGCTCAATGACGTCATTACATTGAAAAGAAATCTAAAGCAATAACTACTAGACTCCATGGTACTAGGGTAACTTCTTGACTTGACTCCAGATCACTCGTCATTCGGGTCCTGCCCCATTGGTGTGAGTAACGTCATCGAGCTTACCTGAGACACAATAACAAATAACGAAGGGTGAGCGATAACACCCAGCAGGACTTAAATCTCAGGATCAATCATGCATTAAATGATTAACGTATTAAACGGCAAAGTATCTAGAGATAGAGAGATTCATGTAAAGTCCAGAAAGTAAAAGCATAAGTAACATGGTTCAAATAGCAGATGAATCAAGTATAGCACGATGATTAAAGTCAAGTCACGATAGAAAACGATGTCAACACGATAGCAAGAAATGTCAATGTCAAGCAATAGCAAACAACACGTGTAGCAAGGAGAGAGAAAGTAGTTGGCCATATAAAGAGTAAATTGCACTTTGATTGATTTTCATCAATTGAAATAGTATAGCACTTTTGATTAACTTTCATCAATCGAGATAGTAATTGCACTTTGGTTATCGTAGATAGCCAAGAGAGAATATAGCACTTTTGTTGTCAATAGACAACGAGAGAATATAGCACGTTGTTTTGTTTGTTAAATGGCACTTTGTTGTCAAATGGCACTTTGTTGTCAAAGGACAACGAAAGAATATATCACTTGTTTTGATTATTAAATGGCACTTGGATGTAATGCCGACATCTTGATCATGTTAACTCCCATGGGCAAATGGCACTTTTCGGGCGCTCCTCCCAGGACCAGATCGGGGCCCTATTGCGCAGGCATTAGTTATTTTGTTTATCTTTAGACAATCAATAGATGGCCAATAGAGAGTACCAAGAAATAGATGAGAGTACTAGATGAATAGACAAGATAGTAGAGCGAATATGAATAGACGAGTGAGTAGAGTATAGATGAGAACTAAGGGACTTTGCACATAACACGTCGAGTAAACAGTTGATAGTAACAGATGCACAACACGCGCAATTGGTGTTGCCAGTCAGGTGGAATTCAATACCTTTCCGTTGGCCATGTTACGCACAGGTCCAGAGGTACGGTGTGATTCAAGATAAGAGCAAACTTCTAGTAGCCGTTTGGATCATGTTGATCCCTAAAGGGTATCATAGGTGTTACGGTACAACCAGCTCGTCGACCATGTGGGAATCCATGGACAGAGGAGACTTAAGGAGGCCTTGAACAAGGATTCACTAGTTCGGCAGAAGGAGTATCCGACGGAGAGTTCATCCAAGTCAAGAAAAAGTGTGGATAGAGAAACAAGTGCTCGACGTTCTAGAGGAATTCTAGAACAGTGGAGTGTCGTTAACGGTATTCCCAAAACATCGCACGAAACGAAGACAAGTTCATTTAAAAATATGGCAATTTAAATATGCAATTGAATTAAATTACCAGATGTATTATGAGATATTTTCATGCCAAGTTAAGCCATATTGGATGGTTCAAAGTGTGTGCATGTGTCATGAAAAATCATGGACATGAAGGGTTATGTGAAGGATTTTAATTAATTAAAATATATCCAAGATTAACAGCTTCATTTACTGTGTTTAAAAGAGTTAACATGATATGGTATTACTGTAGAAAATCAAGACATGTAGAATAGAGGGTTTCATGCAAAAATCCCAGATCATGACGTACCCCTGTAAGGGTCGCGACAGGGTCGGTTAGAACGCGACAAGATCATGCACAGGTCACGACAGGTCGGCCAGAGCAGGTTGCCAGAACGCGACGGTGTGGCCTATCGCATTCAAAATGCGACAGGTACTGTGTCACGACGGCCCTGAGAACACGGCCTATCAGGTCGTTGCATTCTCAGGTCTTGCGCCTGAGTCCGAGCAGGAGAAGGATAGGCCTTGGATTGCGGTCCAAGCCTTCCCGATTTTGACATAGGGTGATTTAAAATTTCATAACTAAATGTACAATTGATGAAAATTCATGAAACTAGTTTTACACGACTCCAGACATGCAAGAGTACTTATAGTAATTAGGAATTTGAAAACATACATAGTTTCGGCATGCTTTAGTCATGAGTATTCAAGAAGAATAGGGAATAGTGAACAGTCGAGGTAAACGAATTAATTCGCGAGGTAGGGTGGATGAAAATTAGGGCTTTTAGGGGCCAAAAATTCCTAACAATCATCAGTATCACTAGTAAAAATTTCATGGCATGGGATAGAGTATTCAAGAAGATATAAATTTAACATGATGGGTCGGAGTCAAGGGGATTGTAGAACTTCAAAAATGAAACATAAAAGATTGGGTGAACGAAAAATTATGAAACAAAAGGGGTTTTGTTCCTGATGCTTGGAACAATCTACAGAGAAGTTTAATTAGGTTTTGCTCGTGAGAATGCCTACCTTTGACTATTTTTCTCTTCTAGGGCTAGAACTTGAAGAACACGGGATGAAGCTTGATCAAGCCTTCTCCCCACGAATTCTTCTGCTCCTTGGCCTCCTCTCCACGTCTAGAAAGCTCCAGCAACTTGTTAGGGCCGGCCATGGAGGGTTTAAGTTGTATTTAACCTTGTTGGGTTTCTATTTCCTAATAGAACTCTAACTTCTATTTAATTCTGAGATTTCCATATTTCTTTCCTCCTTCCAAGCTTGCCAACTCCTAATTGGGTTAGGATGGGATCTAAATTCGTGACCAAGCAACTGGCGTAGGTTTAGGAATCTAATTCCAACTCAAATTACTTATTTTAATGTTTTAATATCCCTTTTCTATTTAGGTAATATTTATGTTACGAATTTAGGATATTTTCCTATTATTCTCCTTTTTAAAAATCCCTATTTTGGCCCAATAACTTTAAGAGGGTCCATTTATTAAAACCCATTATTTAATGGAATTTAACTTATGCGAATTTCCCCTTTTAATTAGGGAATAATAGTGTTTTAGATTTATTATATTTTTCCTTACTTGAATTTATTCATGGGCTATGCGAGGTCCATTGGTGCAATTCTGATAATGGGTCATCAATGCATGATGTTGGAAGTCTTTCCGACATGTTCATTTAATTTATGAGCACGTTATATTTCCGTGTTAACAGTTTTCCGACTTAGTTTCCTAATTTGGATAATTAGTCACATTGTGACGTACACTTGGCCAATCGTATTTTTCATTGCATGAATTTCTTAGTGGAATAATAATATTTTGGGGTTGATTTATAATTTTTACAAAAATTTTCGATGTATTCATGCACATACCATAGTGGTACGTATGTTTCTATTTTTCGATTTTAAAAAAAATATTATTTCGAATTTTTAAGTATTTAAATTTTCCGGGTTACTACATCCTCCCCCACTTAAAAAAGAATTTGGTCCCCAAATTCTACGACTACTTCAGTTAGATATAAATCCTCACTCTATGCTAAAGGTAGTAATCAGGGTAAGTTTAGAGTTACCTTCCACAACTCCACCCTCCTCAGTGGTCTCAACTTCCTGCACAACTTGAAGTCGGTCAGGCTTCTTTTGCTGAGTCGGGCATTTCTCTTTCTCTTGCTCCTTAAGTATAGGACACTTGGAAATGCGATGATTGCGATTTTCGCAGCGTAGGCAAGCGTCTGCTTTCCTCCAGCATTCCTCCGATATGTGGCCTATCCTATTGCAGTTCTCGCATCGTCTTTTGCGAATAAGGGCTAATTGTATGTCGTTCTTCTTACTTTTCTTTATATTTGTTTTATCACCGTTTGGCTGGTTCCCTCTTATCGTGAAATTGAGATCTTTTGTGTTAGTTGGTGGTTCCCTTAGAAGAGGGCAGTCTCGCATTTGATGCTCCAGATCGCCACAACGTAGACATGCACCAACGCTTCGCCAACACTCTTTGGCCGCATGACCTGGCTTGTGACAATGGAGGCAAATGATTCTAAAAATCTCGTTGTTACATTTCATTGGCTAGTTTGCCTTCTTGCCATGGTTATATCTTCTCTTTCCATTCTCGTTGGTCACCTTTTTAATCTTCTTAGTCGCTTCTAGAGCTCTTTCTAGTAGTTGGGCAGCTTGTTGACATGCCAAAACTAGCCTCTGAGTTGGTCTCATGTCGGCGTCCATTAAAAGTTCCTTCAAGAATAAGGTTGGCATTAGGATGCTAAGTAATATTAAGTTGATACATTCGTATAGATAAATGTATTCAGATCTTAACCATGGTTCTACCCAATCCTCACATAGGTATGGTGGGTGTCTTAGACACGTGTCATGGCAGTTCACCTAGAACATCTTAGGACCTAAAATATCCTAATAAGGACATCCTACGCTCTAATACCAACTGTCACGCCCCGCCAATTTAGCAGCGGAATAAATTGGGGAGACGTAAGCAAAGTACATAGTAGAGTAAAATGTACAACAGTTGAATGATTCAGAGTATCTAATGAACAATAATTGGAATAAACTCTTTATTTCATTATAAATTTTACTAAGACTACTACAACCACTAATCCAGAGCCACTACATTGAGCATAATGACGTCATGACATTGAAAAGAAATCTAAAGCAATAACTACTAGACTCCATGGTACTAGGGTAACTTCTTGACTTGACTTCAGATCGCTCGTCACTCGGGTCCTGCCCCATTGGTGTGAGTAACGTCATCTAGCTTACCTGAGACACAATAATAAATAACGAAGGGTGAGCGATAATGCCCAGTAGAACTTAAATCTCAGGATCAATCATACTTTAAATGTAACGTATTAAATGATAGAGTATCTAGAAATAGAGAGATTCATGTAAAGTCCAGAAAGTAATAGCACAAGTAACATGGTTCAAATAGCAGATGAATCAAGTATAGCACAATGATTAAAGTCAAGTTACGATAGAAAACGATGTCAACACGATAGCAAGAAACGTCAATGTCAAGCAATAGCAAGCAACATGTGTAGCAAGGAGAGAGAAACTAATTGGCCATATAGAGAATAAATTAGACTTTCATTTATTTTCATCAATCTAAATAGTATAGCACTTTTGATTAACTTTCGTCAATCGATATAGTAATTGCACTTTGGTTATCCGTAGATAGCTAAGAGAGAATATAGCACTTTTGTTCTCAAAAGATAATGAGAGAATATAGCACTTTGTTTTGTTTGTTAAATGGCACTTTGTTGTCAAAGGACAACGAGAGAAAATAGCACTTGTTTTGATTATTAAATGGCACTTGGATGTAATGTCGACATCCTGATCATGTTAACTCCCATTGGCAAATGGCACTTTTCGGGCACTCCTCCTAGGACCAGATCGGGGCCCTATTGCGCAGGCATTAGTTATTTTGTTTATCTTTAGACAATCAATAGATGGCCAATAGAGAGTACCAAGAAATAGATGAGAGTACTAGATGAATAGACGAGATAGTACAGCGAACGTGAATAGACGAGTGAGTAGAGTATAGATGAGAACTAAGGGACTTTGCACATAACACGTCGAGTAAACAGGGGATAGTAACAGTTACACAACACGCGCAATTGGTGTTGGCAGTCAGGTGGAATTCAATACCTTTCCGCTGGCCATGTTATGCATAGGTCCAAAGGTCCGGCGTGATTCAAGATAAGAGCGAACTTCTAGTAGCCGTTTGGATCATGTTGATCTCTAAAGGGTATCATAGGTGTTAGGGTATAACCACCTCGTCGACCATGTGGGAATCCATGGACAGAGGAGACTTACGGAGGCCTTGAACAAGGATTCACTAGTCCGGTAGAAGAAGTATCCGATAGAGAGTTCGTCCAAGTCAAGAAAAAGTGTGGATAAAGAAACAAGTGCTTGACATTCTATAGGAATTCTAGAAAAGTGGAGCGTCGTTAACGGTATTCCCAAAACATCGTACGAAACGAAGACAAGTTCATTTAAAAATATGGCAATTTAAATATGCAATTGAATTAAATTACCAGATGTATTATGAGATATTTTTATACCAAGTTAAGCAATATTGGATGGTTCAAAGTGTGTGCATATGTCATGAAAAATCATGGACATGAAGGGTCATGTGAAGGATTTTAATTAATTAAAATATATCCAACATTAACAACTTCATTTACTAT
The DNA here is from genome assembly GCA_014218235.1 of Colocasia esculenta. NCBI lineage: Eukaryota > Viridiplantae > Streptophyta > Magnoliopsida > Alismatales > Araceae > Colocasia > Colocasia esculenta. The sequence goes on along the minus strand of CM024761.1, from coordinate 41,645,567 downwards.
GTTTAAAAGAGTTAACAGGATATGGTATTACTGTAGAAAATCAAGACTTAAAGAAAAAGGGGGTTTCATGCAAAAATCCCAGATCGCGACGTACCCCTGTAAGGGTCGCGACAGGATCGGTTAGAACGCGACAAGATTATGCACAGGTCGCGACAGGTCGGCCAGAGCAGGCTTCCAGAACGCGACGGTGTGGCCTGTCGCATTCAGAATACGACAGGTACTGTGTCGTGATGGCCCTGAGAATGCGGCCTATCGGGCCGTCGTGTTCTCAGGTCCTGCGCCTGAGTCCGAGCGGGAAAAGGATAGGCCTTGGATTGCAGTCCAAGCCTTCCCTATTTTGACATAGGGTGATTAAAAAATTCATAACTAAATGTTCATGAAACCCATTTTACACGACTCCAGACATGCAAGAGTACTTACAGTAATTAGGAATTTGAAAACATACATAGTTTTGACATGCTTTAGTCATGAGTATTCAAGAAGAACATGGAACAGTGAATAGTCGAAGTAAAAGAATTAATTCCCGAGGTAGGGTGGATGAAAATTAGTGCTTTCAGAGGCGAAAGATTCCTAACAATCATCAATATCACGAGTAAAAATTTTGTGGCATGAGATAGAGTATTCAAGAAGATATAAATTTAACATGATGGGTCAGAGTCAAGGGGATTGCAGAACATCAAAAATGAAACATAAAGGATTGAATGAACGAAAAATTATGAAACGAAAGGGGTTTTGTTCCTGATGCTTAGAACAATCTACAGAGAAGTTTAATTAAGTTTTGCTCGTGAGAATGCCTACCTTTGACTCTTTTTCTCTTCTAGGGCTAGAACTTGAAGAACACGGAATGAAGCTTGATCAAGCTTCTCCCCACGAATTCCTCTGCTCCTTGGCCTCCTCTCCACGTCCAGCAAGGCCCAGCAACGTGTTAGGGCCGGCGATGGAGAGTTTAAGGAGTATTTAAGCTTGTTGGGTTTCTATTTCCTAATAGAAATCTAATTCCTATTTAATTCTGAGATTCCCATATTTCTTTCCTCCTTCCAAGCTTGAGAACTCCTAATTGGGTTAGGATGGCATCTAAATTCGTGGCCAAGCAATTGGGGTAGGTTTAGTGTAGTACCCCGGAAATTTATTAATTCAAAAATAAAGATAAATTGAAATTTTTTTTAATTAATAAACTTAAACTAGTTAAAAGGTACGTATCATTATCACATGCGTAAAACCCCTATAAAAATTTTGTAAAAATAGTAGTTATACTTTAAATAATGTTCTCTAATGACCCATCATGAAATTTGGGCATAGAAAAATCATTTAGACCGAGTTTAAGAAATTATGCGACTTATTAGCTTAATTAAGGAATAAGTCGGAGAACCCATTATTTTATGAGCCAAAGTGGTTTATAAATAAAAATAAACATGTGAGTAGACTTTAAATAATATGGGATGATAGTCCATTATGATATTTGGACCAATGGACAATCTTGGCCCATAAATAAATTCTTTAATGAAAAGGATAAATAAAAACCCATTAAGTAAAGTAAGTACATGGGTTGTACAATTAAGCTCACATGAGTTATTGGGCCAAGAGTAATTGCCCAAATGATGAATATTAGAAATATGGGCATGAATAATATTTATTCAATTTAAAAATATAAAATTACTTGAATAAGTGTGATAAATAGATTTACATAAGGATAAATGGTGATCAATTGGAAACTAAATCAATACTCATTAAACTAAATTAGTAATGAGTTTTACTAATGGTCCTAGCATAAATTGTTGGGCCCAAATATGAAGATCTCATCATGAGATGGGAAGTAATTATGTTAAATTCGTACCTAAAAATAGTAATAAATAAAAAAAGGGTTAAGATAATGACTATTTTAACTCTTACTTATCTTAAAAGAGTCCTAACCATAGTCTAACCTAATAGGACTCTATCTTAATCTAAAATTTGGATTTAGATGAGAGACAATTGGGTTAAATATAAGAGACCCAAATTAAATAGGGAAATTCGTAACTATATTATCTCTTAATTAAAAACGGATCATTAAAGCACTAATATGACTCATATATATCTTAATAAGAGTCCTAATCACATCCTAAACCATTGGCCACGAAATTAGGCCTCTCCCTTACCCAATTAGATAGATATAGCAAGAAAAATATGTGATAATTATGGAAATTCGTAATTAAATGAGGAGGAAAGAGTTTTAGGTGATTTAGAACTCTACAAGCCATCAAACACCCCCCATTTGACCCTAGCACCCCACAATTTCATGCTAAGACTTTTGGAGAGGAAGAGGAGAAGATCTGGACCAAGGAGCAAGGAAGGAGAAGGCTTGGAGCAAGAGGGGTTTTCATAATTTCGTCATCCAAACTAGGGCTTTCTTACTCCACGAAAAAGGTAGACAATCTCTCAAGAAACAATCGTGAAATAATTACCCTAGGTATCCTTCATGTACCTCTTCAAAAGTCCTATGGTTTTGTTGTATTCTGTTCATCCATTTAAGCGAATTTAATTCGTGAAATCCTACTGTCACCATGAACCCGAATCTCATGTTTTCTCTAATACCTTGCACGTACTTGTTCCCATGCTATGAGAAATTCTCATTGATACTACCATGTAATAGCTTTCAAACACCTCTGGTTTCGTACTATTTCGATCTCCCATGAGGGAGAATTAATTCATTGAATCCCTTTCAGATACATGCACCCTACCCTTCATGATTGCTTGTGAACCCCGTTGATGCTTGACTTTAGATCATGATAAAATTATCATAAATACTATCTCTTGTTATCTTTTAAACACCCCTAGTTTTGTAATTTTTCGTCATGTATACCTCTCTAATTAATTCATTGAACCCTGACTGTGCCTGTTTACGTCACCGAAAAGTAACTTGATCAATGCATGTCTAAACCTTATCTATTTTCTAATTAATCATATATGTTGATAGATATACATGTCTACTTTCGTTTAAAACTAGTTTCGTGCTTTTTAGATCACCGTGCTATTTTATATGGAATTTATAACGTCCCTATATCACAGAGGACTCGCCCTGGGAAAAAGGGAAAAAGAGCAAACCCACCTGTTATCGCGACGGCGCGATCCGCCGCGATAACAGGCATGTCGCGGTCGGCCTTCAGGTCGCGTCATGAACGCGACGGGCCTCGCCGCCGCGTTCCCAACCCGAACCGGGCTAGGTCGGCCGGTTTGCCTGTCGCGCTAGGCCGCACCACCATGGACAGAACCGCGACGGGATACCCCGTCGCGACCCTATCAGTAATGCGCCCATGCACCCCGTCGCCTTCTTGGAATTTCACCCAGAACAAATAATTGTGCTTATATCCCTGCTGATTAGTCTATATACTTCTTAATTATCCATGATTAACCCATGTTATAATTAATTCGACTTGGTAAATTAATAATTGGCATTAATGATATACATTTAATTATTTAAAATGACATTTGCACGACTTGTCATATCCTCAAGATTTCCTTACACTTACGCACACACAATATTATTAAATGCCATTTGACCTTGATAAATTATGCAATAATGTATTCGGTAAATTATCGAAATAAATGACTAAATTACCCTATTTTGTTAAATACAATTGTTTACGTTTTTACTCGCGCATTTTATCTACCGTTACAGTTTTCCCTCGGCCTTCGAGCACTCGAGGCACGACGGATCCGTTTTTTACACACTTTCCCTTGACTTGGACCACCTCTCCACCGGGAATACTCTCGATTGGACCAGGGACTCCTCGTCAAGACCTCCGTAAGTCTTCTTGGCTTTGGCGCACATCCTTAGTCAACGAGCTGGTTGTACCTCAAAACCCGTTACACCTTAGGGATCAGTACGATCATACCTTAGTATATTACTTCTCGTCTTGAGTTCACACCGGACCACCTGACCCGTGTACACAGTACGGTTAAGGGGCGGTTGTGACTTCTACCAGACTATCGGCACTCGACTTGGTGCTGTGCAACCGTTACTATCGTGTTTATCATCGTTTTACGATTGTACCCCTCTCATCTACAGTCTCTTTACTCTCATCTGTTCACATTCTCTCTACACTCTCATCTATCTCGTCTAGTACTCTCTTATCTCTTCTTGGTACTCTCTTGGCCATACAATTGATTGTCTAAATTAAACAAGCAAGTACTATATGTCAAAGCAATAGGGCCATGTCTGGTCCTGGGAGGAGCTCCCGAAGAGTGTTATTTCCTTGCAAGGGTAACATGATCAAGATGTGTACGGCATGCATCCAGCGCCATTCAACAATAAATACAATTTAATTTATGACAATCAAACAATTGCTTTACTATATCTCTGGGTTGACATGATGCTCGACCGGGGAAGTGCTAGTGCACCTTGGTGCAGACGTTACATATTCTTTCACTATATGGCCAATCCTCTATCATACTAGTTGCAATTACTTTTGAATATGCTATCATCCTCTTGTTTACTATCGTTCTCTCGTAGTTAATGTGCTATTACTCTCTTGACTTTACTTGATCGATCTCACTAGTTAACCTGCTATACAAGACATTAATCATTTAAAGCCTGCTTGTTTACATGAGATATTAAGTCCTACTGAGCGTTATCGCTCACCCTTCGTTATTTGTCATTGTGTTTTCAGGTAAGTCAGGTGATGACCTTACACACAACAACAGGATTAAACTAGAGTGATGAGCGTCCTGAAGTCATAGCGATGAAATGTTCTTAGTACCTTAGAGTCTAGTTAGATATTTGCTTTAGATTTATTTTACAATGTAATAATGTCATTAAGCCCTATGTTTTGGCTCTGAATTAGTGGTTGTAATAGTTTAGATGAACTATCAATAAAATGATGAGTTTTAATGCAATTATTGTTCATTAGTTGCTCTGATATTTGCGAATATATGCGTAATTTACGTTACCATACACGTTGTTCATGCCTCCCCGATTTATTCCGCTGCTAAATTGGCGGGGCATGACATTTAGGAACCCAATTCCAACTCAAATTACTTATTTTAATGCTTTAATACCGCTTTTCTCTTTAGGTAATATTTCAGTTACGAATTTAGGGTATTTTCCTATTATTCTCCTTTTTAAAAATCCCTATTTTGGCCCAATAATTTTTAGAGGGTCCATTTATTAAAACCCATTATTTAATGGAATTTAACTTATGAAAATTTCCCCTTTTAATTAGGGAATAATAGTGTTTCAGATTTATTATATTTTTCCTTCCTTCAATTTATTCATGGGCTATGGAAAATTCATTGGTCCAATTCCAATAATGGGTCATCAATGCATGATGTTGGATGTCTTTCTGACATGTTCATTTAATTTATGAGCACGTTATATTTCCATGTTAACAGTTTTCCGACTTAGTTTCCTAATTTTGATAATTAGTCACATTATGACGTACACTTTGCCAATCGTATTTTTCATTGCATGAATTTCTTAGTGGAATACTTAGGAATAATGTTTTCGGGTTGATTTATAATTTTTACAGAATTTTTGATGTATTCATGCACATACGATAGTGGTACGTATTTTTCTATTATTTTGATTTTAAAGAAATTATTATTTCAAATTTTTAAGTATTTAAATTTTCTGGGTTGCGACAAGGGATATCTCACACAAGTGTCTAGTAAGAATATAAAAGACACCCACAATAGTATAAGACAAAAGAAAGTACATGTGCTCTTACATATATACAACAATGTACAAGAGTCCCAATACATCATTACATATCCAAAAGAAAAGTACAACTACCTGTGGCATACCCCGAGGGAGCAAAGCTCACACTAACCCGACTACAACTCAACTGATGGGGGTACAAATCTGCCCCAATGTCACTGCAAGCCAAACATACGACAAGTCCTAAAAAGAACGGTAGGGGAGTGAGCCTTAATAAGTCACAGGCTCAGTAAGAACCTCCTAAAAACAATAACCAAAAACTCAAGAGATCTCCCCAAAAGGGGTGTCACTGGAAACACCATTAGACAAACCATGTCATGCTCACAACAATCATGATTAACAGCAACTAAAACATAATTGCACCAGCTAATACAGATCTCAGAAGATAAGAGAAACAACAGCACTAGCACATCACCACTAGTCCGCCAACAACTGAAATGCCTAGGCCATAAGCCTCAAAGGCAAACCACTACAACAACTGATTGCCTAAGCTACAAGCCTCATAAGCAAACCACTGCTTAGGCTACAAGCTTCACAGGTGAACCTCAAACACATGGGTAACAGGACTGCTAGCCAAGAGCTAGTGCATTATACCCTAAAACCACAACACATCGGAAGGCTACCTTTAAAAGGGTACAGCACGGCAAGTGAAAGGTCCTACAACACGACCTCCACGGAGCACAACTCCACCTCACCACCTGAAAAGGCTGGTATACAACGTACCACGACAAACGGTTTTCCACGAAGGTGCAGGTACCTACCACCACGAGGTACCACCATAAAACCTCAACACAACTATGCCTCCAACAAGGCACACCATAGTGAGTCAAACCACAACCGGTGAGTCAACACTCACAAGTCACAACCACTAGCAAAGCACAAGTTAGAAAGAACGACACCACCACACGAGAACAGACTACGGGTTCATGACGCCAGTATCCAACCCGAACAACACAGCACAAGAATTACCTCTTAGTCTCGTAGTCACGGATGAAAGGTTTAACTGTCGCTCCAGAACCACACAGTAAAGCCAAAGAACAGTGGAGACCAACCAACACCACACCTGCAGACCACACACAACTGTAGTCCCAGGCCTGACACATTTAGGAACTTTGGCCTAAGCTCCCTAAAGTGAGGCACTGGATAACAGGACTACCTGGGGCCCAGTACATCTACTGGTGTCCGTACCCCCAGCCACGAGCGTGCTACAAGCGACCGCACACCCACAAACACAAGTCGCTGCCCTCTGTCATCTTTCCCTCAGCCAGACGTACAACTCAAACATAGGAGTGAGGGTGTCTAGGAAAACGACACAGACCTCGACGGTGCACACAGTACGGGGACAAACCCCAAGCACTAACGTGCTTGGCTCACACAAAACCTGGGGTACCTAACTAGAGAGGCATTCCGGAATAGGCGCTAGACCACCAAACTCGGCAAGCACACAAACCATGCCAATTACTTAACACAACCATAAAAGTTATACCACGATACACAAACCACAATTAGCTCGTCACTGGTCACCACATGACCTCCAAGCAACTACACACTATTAAGCACGGGATTCACATTATAACCTTGCCTATCATTGGCCATCTCATGGCCTCCATAGCAACACACCATTATACACATAAACCTTACATATGAATCACATAACCTTTCTAACATGCTTAACATGATTAACATAACCATTAACCTAAACATGTTTTACTAATCATTAATCAACTTAGAACAACTTAAAATACCTTAAAGCAACCGGAGCTAGGTCCACACAGGACCTTCATTGCCCAAGGCCCAACAATCTACTTCGTCCAGAAGAAAGCGATGAGGGCCACTATCGCGTTAAGAATGTGACGGCCCGACAAGCCGCAATCACACACCAGAACGCGACAAACTGACAAACCATAAACCCGTACTGGAGCGCGATGGAGTCTACCGTCGCGTTAATAATGCGACGGCTCGACAAGCCGCATTCACAAACCAGAACGCGACAGGGCCAAGGGTCGCGACCTGAACGCAACTGCCCGATCTGTCGCCTTCTTAGACAGAAACCCTGCAATCTGGTTTTCAGATAGAAACCAGCTCAAAACTCCATTTCCATGCATACCAAACTTCTACAAGTCAATTAAACTATACAAGAAACACAACTACACATCGATACACCTTGAACATGCTTCAAATCAATCAAATAATGCAATAAAAACAAGGAAAGTCCCTACCAACAAGAAGAACTCGTAGAACGAGGCTCGATCAATGTTCTCTACGCTCTGAATAGCTTTTACGCACCAAAACCATGTCAAAACACGAGCTCCAAAGCCAACGTCGCTAGAAATCGCTGCAGCAACCGTCTCCCCTATCAAACAGACTTCCCTGCTCTGTTTGGCTGGAGAGCCAAACTTATCCCAACCGGAAACCAGAACGTGACGTAGCATCCTGTCTGCTTTAGAATGCGATGCACCTAACCATTGCCTTCTAAAAACTTTCGATGCCACGTGTCACAATGGCGGTGCGGAGAACGCGACGCATGTGACCATCGCGTTCAAAACGCGACGCTTCACCCTGTCGCGTTCTCAACCAGTAAACTTGTGGGCTGTTTGGGTTAAAACCTTCGGCCCACAATACCCACACAACGCATGGAGACCATGACCATGGCTCAATGACCCCACCTTGGTCATGAGCACCGCACCAGAACCAGTAAACAAGGATCCGAACAACCACAACATTATAGAATTCATGGCCTCTTGCCATTTCCTGGAGTCTATGCTTGTAATAACCTCCTCGTAGGTTTGAGGATCTATATCCTCGGAGTCCTATCCCTTGATATGTCCCACATATCTTTTAGGTGGGATAGGAACTCAACTTGACCTACGCAAAATTAGATTTTGCGTGATAGGTACCTAAACAGACTCTTCTTGCATAATGGTGCTTGAGCTAGGTTCTCCAACCTCGCTCAATTCTATCACACTCCCACTGTTTCCACCAGGAATGTGTTCCTTCTCAAGAAACACTGATCTTTTGGCAACAAAGACCTTTTGGCCCTCAGGGTGATAGAAGTAATACCCACAAGTTTCCTTGGGGTATCCCGTGAATATGCACTGTTTTGATCTTGATTCCAACTTATCAGGATTATGTCTCTTAACGTGGGCAGGGCAGCCCCAAATCTTAATAACTTTAAGATCTGACTTATTCCTTTTCCATATCTCATATGGAGTAGACACTACCATCTTAGTTGGATCTCTATTCAGAAGGCAAGCTGTGGTCTCTAGGGCATATCCCCAGAATGACATGGGTATGTTAGCAAAACTCATCATGGATCGCATCATATCCAATAGTGTGTGATTCATCCTTTTCGATACACCATTGAGCTGAGGTGTATGAGGAGGAGTCCATTGGGATAGAATCTCATGGTCCTTCAAAAATTGGGTGAACTTTGTACTTAAGTACTCTCCTCCTTGATCTAAATGAAGAATCTTGATACTCTTTCCAATCTAATTTTCTACTTCATTCTTATATTCTTTGAATTTTTCAAAGGCCTCAGACTTGTACATCATTAAGTGCACATGTCTATACCTTGAGAAGTCATCAGTGAATGTAATGAAGTAAGAATATCCACCTCTAGCTTGTATGGACATAGGTTCACATGCATCAGTATGTATGAGTTCTAGTAACTCAGAAGCTCTCTCTCCAGTTCCACTAAATGAAGAGTTGATCAATTTTCCTTGAAGGCAAGATTCATAGGTTACATATGATTCATAATCAAATGGATCTAAATATCCATCCTTTAGCAACCTTTGAATTCTACCCTCATGGATATGACCTAGCATACAGTGCCAAAGGTAAGCCTCGTTCACCTCATCTCTCTTTCTTTTAGACTTACTAACATTCATGACATGTGAAGCAACATCTAATGTAAACAAACCAATGAACAATGTTCCTTTACTAATGATCTCATCATTCAAAATTAGTAAACAACCATTGTTCTCGAAAACAAACTTATATCCATTTTTAGTCAAACATGAAATGGAAATGATGTTTTTGATGATAGTAGGAACAAAGTAACATGTATCCAATACAAGTGCGGCTCCATATGGTAGTAGCAGGTTGACTTCTCCGACAGCAACAACAACAACTTTTGGGCCATTCCCCATTCTTAAGTCAACCTCCCTCTTTGCCAGTCTCTTACACTTTGTTAGAACTTGCAACGAATTGCAAATATAAGATGCACATGCAGTATCTAATACCCATGCATTATCATAATTTTCTGACAAATGGAGATCAATCATGAATATACCTGAAGCTTCTGCTTTACCTTTTCTGCAAGGTATTCCTTGCAGGTCCTCTTCCAATGCCCATCCTTGCTATACTGGAAGCACTTTCCTTTGTCCTTGGCTGGGTCTTCCTTGGCAACCTTTGCCTTCCCATTTTGTTGCCTTTGCTTTTGCCCTTCTTAAGGGTCTTCTGTGCATTCCTCTTCTCGTTGATCTCATCAACATGGAGAACTAGCTTCTCTTCTTAATGGAACCCTCAACTTCCCTCCACATATTAAGGAGCTCAGGCAAGGTTGCCACTATCTTGTTCATATTGAAATTCATAATGAACTGTGAAAAGGAATCTGGAAGGGATTGAAATATGAGATCCATACACAGGTCATCCTCTAGGCAAGTCCTAGACCTGTAAGCTTCTAGATCCACTCAATCATCTTTAGGACATGGTTCTGAACCGATGCCCCTACTGCCATCCTAATCCTGAACAGATTCTTTGATATCTCGTATCATTGAGTTCATCCTTGCTCCTCAAACAAGGTGCGGAGATGGAGCATGATGGATTGAGCATCCATCTTTTCATGCTATCTTTGTAGCTCGGGAGTCATGGAGGCTAACATATAACATTGAGCAAGAACTAAGTCCTCCTTATACTTCTTGTAGTGAGAAACATCTTCCTCACTAGCCCCTTCCACTTGCTCGGACATGATCTCATCGAGGACATACACAATTTTCTCCATCATAAGAACAATTTTTAGGTTTCGAAGCCAATCAACGTAGTTAGGACCAATAAGACGATTGACATCTAATATGCTATGGAGTGGGTTTACAAGCGACATTTTTTGAAAATAAAGATGTAGCAATAATAAACAACATATAGAGTTTTGGATTCGTAGAAAATTAAGACATGGATTTTTATCTCAATTTTATCCCACTATTTTCTCACAAGACACATGACACCCGCCCTCTAGCATGTGAATTGCAAGTTTCTGGCAAACTCCTAGTGGGGATCGAGATCTAATTGGCATCTTGGCATGACCTTGAGGGACTCGACCAATCCTACCAAGCAAACATGGTAGGCAACTCTTGTCATTCAAAACTCTTGTGATTCCCGTCATAATTTGACCTCCAAATTACCATGGTCCAGAGGGACTCCATCAACCATGATGTTTGGTTAAGTTATGACCATCATTACTAGATGAGTTTGATTCGGTGATATGTTCCCGAGGGACTCGGCCAAGCATACCCTATCCTCAAGTCACTGGTGACATCTCCATGTCGTAGGCCAGATATCAAATCCCAATATAGGTGAGCACGGAGTGACTCCGCCAACCCATTATATATCAAGAAAAGACGTCTGCCCTATAATGATGGAAGGCCACATGAGTCAATCTTATTGCCTCATGCTTACTTACTTAATATATTAGTAACAGAGAGAGTTTTTTATTTTTATTGAGTGGTCTCATAGCTGAATAATACACGTCCCTCACATATATTTAGCATATACTTACATTGCATGTAAATATGTACCTAGTAGGTGCGGAAATGAATAAAATCATATATATAAATAGCCACACCGGATGATCAAGGACCAAATTCTAGCATGATCAAGCCTGAGCCAAAAGACTTGATCACTAAACCCTAAGTATGTTCCCAACACATCCCATGCACGATGTTCATCCTCCTCTTCGTTATTAGCTCCGTCGGTTATTTCACGCTTCTGCCGTGCCTCCGAGAGTTATTTCAAATAATTACAATAATTACAATTGACTATAGGCATGCAGGCCCAAAAATGTACATTTAATCAATTAAGAAACCTTGATCATATCAAGGGGAATTACACCATTTGGAGAGGTAGAAAATACACAATGAATTTAACGAGAGAGAGAAGGGGGCTCGCAGACCCCAATGAATCACCACTACACACATAAGCATCACACCTAGGTCTATGATCATTCGCCCACAACATATGCATCACATGCATATATATAAGCTACTAGAAATTAATTAAACACTTTAACTAATTAAATTATTAGATTAACTCTTAATCTAATACATGGATTAACTCTTAATCGTTCTGAATTGATCAAAATATCAAAACCCGGACATCATAGCCTAACCTTGACTCTGATACCACTGTTGGAAATCAACTTGGGGCATCACAAAAAAATCGATTTCCATCCAAGTACTTGATCGGGCTATGATGTACGATGCATGTAAACATACATACAAATAAGGCGTGGGGCCAGATCGTATATCCCCTGAAGCGCAGAACTAGTCCTTGGTTTGAAGGAGCTCTCGCGAGACTCCCTCTAGCAGTATCTACACAGTGGATGATGGGTGATGCCGATGACTCCTCCTTTGCCGGTGGTGCCACCCTCCACGTCGTGCAATGCCACATAGTGGCCAACAACAGCAAGTAGCAGCAACAACAAGAGGGGGCGGCCCTACTAGTTCTCCTCTTGCCTAGGGAAAGCATTGGAGGGAGAAATGGGAAGGAGGATGAAGAAGGTGGCTTCTCCTCTCAACATCTAGCCTATGAACTTTAAGGAGAACCCCTCTTATTTATAGAGAGCCTATGAGACGCCTTAGCAGGGACACCTCATCTAGGATGCCTCATCATGTCATGATTATAGGGATACCTCATCATGTCATGATTACAAGGACATCTCATCAGGGACACCTCGTTATGCCATCATAACTAAGGATACCTCACATGACATCTCGTCATGCCATCATGATTAAGGACAACTCGTAGGACACCTCGTCATGCCATCATGACTAAGGACATCTCGCAGGACATCTCGTCATGTCTATTGAGCAACTATCCTTAAAATATTACTAATATATTGATAAACATTTATCATAATGTTTTTACTATGATAAAACCTTTTAATATATTTTAAATATCTTTTTACTACCATTTATAAAATTAATATACAAAGGCTTTCATACATACTGTAATATATCTTAGCCAAAATTAATGCTTACATAGAATCATTGTATCAACACTGACGAAAATTTCTCTAAGTCCACGGCGTATACTGTATATCATACTGACTCCAACTCCGGACTCCGACTCTCGAAAAGTCGAAGTAGTGCTTCAATTGATGAACAAATTAGTAGTACTCCAACTCCGGAAAAGTCGAAGTCTGGCATGACTCCGACTCCTCAAAAGTTGAAGTCTCTATACTTATTGCTTATCGATTGAGCGTTACTCTGACTCCTGGACAGTCGAAGTCGGACTTACTCGACTTCCTAAAAGTCGAAGTCTACTATCCTTTTGCTAGCACTCCAACTTCTTAAAAGTCGAAGTTTGACATCGATTGATGAACAAACTTTTCTCACTCCGACTTTCCAAAAGTCGATGTTTGTGATCAATGTCTCACTGCGACTTCTGTGCAGTCGAAGTTCTTTATGCATATCTTATCTTTGACTCCGACTTTAGAAAGTCGAAGTATACTATATCAACTTCTGTGTACTTGATACTTAAATAAATTTTGTTTAAATTTGTCATTCCACGGAATTTGTGAAATCTTAATCTTGTTTATTTCAAGTTATTTGTGATCCCTATGGGATCCTTTACAAAATGAATAGCACTTGCATATCTTACAGAATATTATTTTTATTGCTACCACCATTAAATATTCTGTTAGGTAAAAAAAAAGTTATATTCTAAATGACAATATAAAAATATCTTTGTGTAAGATCTGTAATAATTATATAATATGATCTCTTCTTTGCTGTCAGAAGCTCAGTTCTTCTCCATTTGACAGTTGCTATATAGTAAATGCAATGGTAGGTATAAGCAGCATGGGCTATCTGTCAGAGCTCACCTACCACTGTCAGAACACCATGACTTTAAGGAAAAGACTTTGTATTCCCCATACAATTGTCTGTCTGATCCCTAAATGCTCTGAATTTCTGTCTGTCTAAGCTCATTCTTGCTTTATATTTTCTTTATCTTACCTACCTCTAAAAGTATGGAGGTATCCTGTCTGTCTTGTCCTTTCAGGTTTTCAGAACATTAATGCAACATGCTTAGCTTTCGGCCTTGAGCATGGAGTTTACAGAACATTAATGAAGCTGTCTATCAAGCCATGAAGCTACCTACATAGCCTGAAGACGTTGGACTCTGAAGAGCTAAAGATCTGATAGACACCTAGGAAGCTCATAGTCTCTTTTCAAACAAATATCCTTCAACGGCTAGCTTCCAACGGTCAGTTTCAAATGGGAAGTTATCTGAAGCTCATATATAGAATCCAGAGTTTGAACAAGAATACATACAGATACCAACTAGCAACACACTTAACTTCAATTAATTTGCAAGCAAGAGTTTTCATAGCCTTCTACTAAAAAGAAAGAGAGAGAGAGTTGTTTCTTCAGTGCATGACTTCCAACCTATCTAGTTCTTTAGAAGTCTTTCTCCTTTGGGTGGCTTTTTGTAACTGTAGATCTCTCTCAGTCCACCCATTTAGATTCAGAAGAGTTAGAGCTTTAATTCTCATTTGTATCTCTTTCTGATTCTATGTCTGCTGATCCAGTTGAGCAGACACACAAGTGTTCTTTATTCTGTATTAGATAACCCACAGGACATTTGTTTCCTGCAGTGCCCCTCTTGTGAAGGGAAGACCTACTGGTGTAGGTAGTCTTTGTAGCCCTTGGTAAAGGGAAGACTTGCTTGGGAGCAAGTGGGTTTGCGGAATTTCGGAACACACAGTTATATTCGTATCAGAAATAAAGCAAAAACTAGGATATAAGATTAATTAAGGCAAGTTCCTTAATCAAATACATCCCCAACAAAATAGAACTAGGAACTCCATAGGCCACCATAGACCCCACAAGAATGTCATTACAAGAAAACTACTCAGACATCTACTCAGCATCACAGCTTCAAGATGACGGTATGCTCTTCACTCAAGCCCCTTCCTTCTGTGTCCACAAGATCCTCCTCAATTCCTGAAATGTGTAGGATAGTAGGGTGAGCAAACTAGCCCAGTAGGATTTACATCTCAAGTGCAGACACTAATATACATGATTAGTGTTTTATTATGCAGGAGTTTACGGAGCAGGATAATCATGCAGGCTTGCATGCTAATCAATGATTTACTGAAGCAAACTAGGATTTTGTCAACAATATCATAGAAAAACATATACAGACTTTCAAAGGTACGGACAAAGAATTTCCAGGGATATGATAGTATCACAAGACAAGGATTTGGCCATTTACACACAGATATCAGATAATTACAAGATCAAACGTATCATATTGAACTAAACGTATCAAACTTATCATATCAAATGAAGGCACATTCACAAATCTTGCACACATATCAGTGCCATGCCAAGCACCACAAGTCCATACTTCCGCGGTTAACAAGTACGTTGGGGAGCTCCTCCCCAGGACCAAACAGGTCCCCTTATTTGCACAGGCATTAGTCAAATAGACCGAAGTCCACATTGTGTCGATCATACACATATTATGGCACAGACTTTCAAGAACAAGCTCACAGTAAAAATAACATGATCATTCGTAGAGTTCAGTTTATAACAAGCTAGAATTTGGACATAACTCATATCAGTCATATAGTAGATAAAACCAATCAGTAGAATTTCTTATAATATAATTCATGTTCTTATGGATTTCACGTACGTTGATCACTTTTAGGCCACTAACTAGATACATAACATGATATGTCAATAGGGCATGCATATGATTCACAGGATAACTCAGTAAAACAATCGGGATTTTTCCATCGGGTTGCATGTGGGAACGATTACAACCGAAATCGATGTAGGAGCAACTACAACAAAAGTTAATGTTTACAACCAAAGTCGATGCTTATGATTAGAGTCGTTACTTATGACCAGAGTCGATGTTCAAGACAGAGTCGATGGGGAAACAAGTGTATGTGAGAACAAGCCGGTGTGAGGGCAAGTCGATGAGAGGGCAAATCGTTCTGAGTGCTAGTCGTTGTAAGGGAAAATCGATGTGATGTCAAATCGTTCTGAGAGTGAGTCATTATAAGGGCAAGTTGATGTGATGGCAAATCGTTCTGAGAGTAAGTTGTTGTTTGCAATGATTCTGAAAGAGTCAATATTTATAAAGACTCTAAAGGAACTGATGTTTACAACGATTCTGAAGAGAGTCGATGTTTACAAGGATTCTGAAGGAATCGATGTTTACAAGGATTCTGATGGAATCGATGTTTACAACAATTCTGAACAGAATCGATATTCACAACGATTCTGAGGAATCGATGTTCACAATGATTCTGAAGAGAGTCGATATTCACAATGATTTTGAAGGAATTGATGTTTACAACGATTCTAAAGGGAGTCAATATTCACAACGATTTTGAAGGTTGTCAAAGTTGGATCGATTTCGACCTGAATCGATGTGGGATCAGTTTCATCCTTCAGTAACTCAGAGAACACTACAGACTTACACGAACAAGCGTATAACTCGAAATATGGGGATTTTTGGGCAAACCCCTGGACATGAAAAATGTAGAGGACAACAAGTAGAAGGGATCCAGGGTTTTGGTTTGACCCAATCAGACCTTGGTTTGTGTGCAACACCAAAAGAACACAAGGAGCCTTCAGTATTGCACGACTCCTTCGAAACACTTAAAACACTATGCACACTCAATTAAACTTATAGGAAATAGACACGTGGAACTAGACTCAAGGATTTCCACATGGGAATGTAAGATTTAAATTTTTTGCCCGTGAAAACCTACCTCTGTGTTGCTCTAGAATCCACTCCCACTGTCTGATGCCAAGCTTAGGGAAGGCGAGCTCCTAGAAGTTCAGCTCCAAGTAGGTCGAAGTAGTAGTTGATGGATGAAGAACATCCAAATCCTCTAAGCTTCAAGTTCCAAACTTCAGGATTATCCTTTCAACTTTGGAGCTCTCCACAGACTCAGACTTCCAAACCGCTCTAACAGATGCCCTTGGAAAGGGCAAAGAGGCTCTCAAGCTCCAAGACTTCCCCTTGAGGAAGGGCATAAAGTTTGGCCAAGAAGGGCTGTGTGGTCTTTTTAAGGGGTCTTTGGTTACCTTCAGGACCCTTTTTCCTAATTCCCATCAAAAGGGGCAAGAGAGGACAGAAGGTTCAAGCGGGCCTTACGCATGCCAAGCCCAAACCCTACCCTGCCATACCTAACACTGATTTGGTCTGCAAAAAGGACAGATCTGTCGCACCCATCCTGGTCAAAAATATCGAAAAAGGATAGGCCCACCATGCCTGAGCCATGCCCTGACAACTCTTAGAGTGGTGTGCCTTAAGGTCAAGTTTAGGTACCACTACTTAATTACTTTCCCACAACTAATCTCCAAATGATTCTGCCACACTGGGAGGGCGCAACCTCCATCCTTCTGAGTTCAAGGCTACATCAACTACTATACAACATAGAAATTGACAGTTGATGTCACATTGTGTGTTTTTAATATTTGATAGTATTGAAATTTTCCAACTTTTCAATTTATTTCAAAATTTTCAATTCCTTCTAATTTTCCGGGATACTACACCCCTCCCACTTAAAAGAATTTGGTCCCCAAATTCATATGAACAAAATTCACGGATAGTATCTTACCAAATATGTCGGGATAGTTCCGCCTTATTATTGCTTCAGGTTCCTAGGTAGTTTCTTCCACACCTCGCCTGTTCCATTGAACCTTGACCATAGGTATACTTCTGTTTCACAGTTGCTGGACCTTTCGATCCAGAACCTTGACATGCTTCTCTTCATATGTCATATCTCTCCTTAGCTCTAGATCCTCAAACTGAATCACATGATCGGTATCATATACATAATTCCTCAGCATGGATACATGAAAAACATTATGTATTATTGCTAATTGTAGAGGTAATGCTAATCGATAGGCCACCTCTCCACCCTTTCTAGAATCTCAAAAGGGCTAATGAACCTTGGACTCAACTTTCCTTTGATTCCAAACCTATGTATCCCACGCGAAGGTGAGACCTTGAAGAACACATGGTACCAACTTGCAACTCTAGGTCCCTTCTTCTCTTGTCTACATAGCTTTTTTGTCTAGATTGAGCTATTTTAAGATGCTCACGAATGACCTGGACCTTCTGAGTGGTGTCTGGCACTATCTCTAGTTCCAACCATTGCCTCTCTCCTGCTTCTTCCCAACACACAAGTGATTTGCAACTTCTTTCGTACAATGCTTCGAAGGGTGCCATCTTTATGCTTGCTTGATAGCTATTATTGTATGCAAATTCAACCAGTGATAATTGTTCACTCCAGTATCCTTCAAAGTCAAGCACATAGGCTCGAAGCATATCTTCTACAATTTGGTTTGTCCTTTCCGTTTGGCCATCGGTTTGGGGGTGAAAGGCAGTGCTGAAATTTAACCTAGTGCCAAGTGTTGTCTGCAACTCTCACCAAAAAATGTGACGTGAGCCGAGGGTCCCTGTCCGATACAATGGACGAGGGTATTCCATGTAACCTAACCACCTCTTTAATGTATAATGCAGTAAGCACATTCACGGACCATTTTCTCCTTATAGGCAAGAAGTGAGCTAACTTAGTTAATCGGTCCACGATTACCCATATTTCATCAAGTCCTCATCTGGTTCTAGGCAAACCCATGTTGAAATCCATTCCTATGCTTTCCCATTTCCATTCAGGTATATCTAAGGGTTGTAATACACCTGCTGGCCTAAGATGTTCTACTTTGACCTGTTGGCAAGTCAAAGAACGTGCAACAAATTCGGCTACTTCCCTTTTCATGTTTGGCCACCAATAAGTTCTCTTCACATCTTGATACATCTTAGTGGCTCCAGGATGAATTGTATACCTAGATCAGTGAGCTTCAGTCATCAGCTTCTTCTTGAGTTCTTCATTATCCGGTACACAGGTTCTTCCTTTAAACACTAGTCTGCCATTCTCAATTATGGAAAAATCTGGCCTTTGATCAATCTTCTCTTTAATCTCCACTAAGAAAGGATCATTGTCTTATTGTTCTCTGATTTCAGTTAGGAGATCTGATTGTATGCTGATGTTGGCAATCAATACTTGGTCGCTTTCCTTGTCTATCTTAAAATCTAGACTTGCAAATTGCTCTAGCAATCGCCACTCCCCAACCATTAAGCTGGCTAGTGACACTGTCGGCTTTCTACTCAAGGCATTTGCCACAGAATTGGCTTTACCCAGGTGATATTGTATAGAAAGGTCGAAGTCATTTAAGTACTCCAACCATCTTCGCTGTCTCAAGTTCAACTCCTTCTGGAAAAGAGATATTTCAGACTTTTATGGTCTGAGTATACCTTAAATGGTTCACCATAAAGATAGTGTCGCCAAATTTTTAATGCGAACACCACCGCTGCTAATTCTAGATCATGAACCAGGTAATTAACTTCATGCACCTTCAGCTGCCTAGAGGTATAAGCTATTACCTTACCTAGCTGCATTAAGACACATCCCAGACCAATACCCGATGCATCTGTATATACCTCAAATCCTCCCCCTTCAATGGGTAGGGTGAGAACAGGAGCTGTAGTCAAACACTCCTTCAATGTACAGAAGCTCTTTTCACAATCTTCTGCCCACACATATGGATTTTCTTTCCTGGTCAATCTAGTCAAAGGTACAACAATTTTGGAAAAGTCCTTTATAAATTATCTGTAATATGCTGCCAATCCCAGGAAGCTTCTTACTTCGGTCACACTAGAGGGTCTCTCCCAATTCATCATGGCTTCGACCTTAGATGGATCAACTGCAAGACCTTCTTCTAAAATTACATGCTCCAAGAAAGATACTTACTTCTGCCAAAACTCACATTTACTCAACTTAGCATACATCTGGTTGTCCCTCAACAATTGCAAGGCTACCCTTAAATGTTCCTCGTGATCTTATTTAGTCTTGGAGTAGATTAGGATGTCATCAATAAAAACCACCACAAACATATCAAGGTAGGGCCGATATAGGTCATTCATCAGCTGCATGAAGGTGCAGGGGCATTTGTTAGTCCAAAAGGCATGAAAACAAACTCATAATGCCCATACCTGCTCCTGAAAGCCGTTTTGTATATATCCTCCTCTGAAATCCTTAATTAATGGTAGCCTGATCTGAGATCAATCTTGGAGAAATATTTAGCTCCAGAAATTTGGTCAAATAGTTCATCAATTCTCGGTAGGGGATATTTGTTCTTGACTGTGAGTTGGTTTAGCTGCCTATGAAGAATACACAACCTCATTGACCCATCCTTCTTCTTAACAAAAAGCATTGGAGCTCCCCAAGGTGAGGTGCTCGATCTGATGAATCCTTTCCTCAATAACTTCATCAGTTGTTCCTTTAATTCTTTTAACTTTGCTGGTGACATCCTATACGGGGCTCTAGAGACTGGGGCAGCACCCGGTACTAAAGGAATAGAAAATTTTACTTTCCTCGTGGGAGGAATACCTGGTAACTCCTCGGGGAACACATCGGGAAATTCCTTTACCACAGATATGTCTTCAAGGTTTACATCCTCTTTCTCCCTGACCACTGAAGCAAGGAAGGCTACACACCCTTTTCTGATCATTTTGTGAGCTCGTAAGGCAGAAATAAGCGATAGATGTCCATGGTTGTTAGCCCCCGAGTAAACCATCCTTAGATACTCGCTAAAAGTTATCCTACTCTTCCTACAGTTTACACTAGCCCCATGTTGGGTTAACCCATCAGCTCCTAGAATTACATCATAGTGATCTATGGGCATGTATACAAGGTCGGCCAGAAGCTTCTTCCCTTCGATGATCACATCAGCAGAGGAAAATATCGTTGAGTTTGGTTCCTTGCCCAAGAGGCATTGTGACAGGGAATTCACAACTCAACGATACTGGTTTGGTGGATAAGGTATCGGCAAACTCTTGTGATATAAATGAATGTGTGGCACTAGTATCAAATAAAACAAAGGCAGGCCGTGAAAGTATTTGAAGGGTACCTTCTACTACACCTCCTTCCTCCACTGTTGACGGTTTTAGAACAGCTTGTAGGCGGCCTGGCCTTCTTTGTCCATTTGGACGCCTCTCTTGTGGAGTTTGTTCCTTAATCATTATGCAGTCGGAGATCTTGTGGTCACGACTTCCACAACGCAGACATCTCCCTTGCGCTCTCCAGCATTGTTTAGACTAGTGACTAGCCTTGTCACAATGTTTGCATTTCTCCACGGGCACCAAAGCTGACTGCTTGTTTGAGTCCTTCGGATTCTTATCCTACTGTTCAGTAAAACCACCACTGAGCCTCTTCTTTCCAACGGTCGGTTGATATCTTCCAGTGGCAGATACTTGTTCCTTCTTCACATTCTTTCCTTTTATCCTTTCAGCAGTCTCCATAGCATCTTCCAGTAACTGGGCTCTCTTTATCATATCAACATAGGTTTGTATGTCCATTGGCGCCTGTTGGGTGATATACTGGGGTCTTAAGCCATTTAGAAAGCGTTTAGCCTTCATCCTCTCGGTCCCAACCAAATGAGTGGCATACCAAGACAGGCATGAGAACTGAGCCTCATACTCAGCTACAGTCAATCCACGTTGTTTCAAGGCTGTAAATTCGGCTGCTTTTTTCTCCTGCACCCTTTCCGAAAAGTATTTACTATTGAAGTGTTCCACAAATTGTGCTCACGTTAACTGTTGTCCTTCTAAGGTCGCTTCAACAGACTCCCAGCATGCCCTGGCATCTTTTTCTAGCTGGAACTTTTCCAGTAGTACTTTGTTTCGGTCAGTACATTACATGACCCTGAATATCCTTTCAATCGCCTTGACCCAATGTTCAGTAGAATCCGGGTCAGTACTACCCTCAAACCTAGACAGATCCATGCTACGGAAATTCCAATGGAGATCACCGACTCCGCGGTTTCCTCCACCCTAGGTGGTTTGTAATATTGCCTGAGTTAAATTCTATAGGGTTTGTTGCATGTTTCTAGCCTGGGCACGCTCAGTAGCCATGAAGCAGTAATTACCTTCAAGAGGATAATACTAGTCAGGCTTCTGAGTATAATACATGTGACTCCCTTACCCATGGCTCTACCCAAGCTCATATTAGGTGTGACTACTTGACATGTATGGTCTAGACCATTTTCATCTTACATTCCTATTCCCTTGGACCTTAAACGTTCATGCTCTGATACCAATAAGACTGTCACGCCCCGAAGCAGAATTTCGGAACGCGTACTTATATTCGAATCAGAAATAAAGAAAAACTAGGATATAAGATTAATTAAGACAAGTTCCTTAATCAAATAACATCCCCAACAAAATAGAACTAGGAACACCAGAGGCCACCATAGACCCCACAAAGCAAAATAATCATCTTTTATGAAGCAAATGCCATTACAACAAAAACTACTCAGACATCTACTCAGCATCACAGCTTCAAGATGACCGTATGCTCTTCACTCAAGCCCCTCCCCTTCTGTGTCCACAAGATCCTCCTCAATTCCTGAAATGTGTAGGATAGTAGGGTGAGCAAACTAACCCAGTGGATTTATTTTAACCCCTTCTGCGGGCACTAATATACATGATTAGTGTTTTATTATGCAGGATAATCATACAGGCTTGCATGCAAATCAATGATTTACTAAAGCAAACTAGGATTTTGTCAACAATATCATAGCGAAACATATACTGACTTTCAAAGGTACGGGATAAAGAATTTCCAAGAATATGATAGTATCACAAGACAAGGATTTGGCCATATACACATAGATATCAAATAATCACATGACCAAATGTATCATATTGAACTGAACGTATCAAACTTATCATATCAAACGAAGGCACATTCATAAATCTTGCACACATATCAGTGTCATACCAAGCAACCCAAGTCCATACTTCTGCGATTAATAAGTACGTTGGGGCGCTCCTCCCCAGGATGAGACAGGGCCCCTTATTTGCATAGGTATTAGTCAAATGGACCGAAGTCCCACATTGTGCCGATTATACACATATTATGGCCACAAACTTTCAAGAACAAGCTCACAGTAAAAAGAACATGATCATTCGTAGAGTTCAGTTTATAACAAGCTAGAATTTGGACATAACTCATATCAGTCATATAGTAGATAAAACCAATCAGTAGAATTTCTTATAATAGAATTCATGTTCTTATGGCTTTCACATACGTTGATCACTTTTAGGCCACTAACTAGATACATAACATGATATGTGAATAGGGCATGCATATGATTCATGGGATAACTTAGTAAAACAATCAGGATTTTTCCATCGGGTTGCATGTGGGAACAATTACAACTGAAATCGATGTAGGAGCGACTACAACAGAAGTCGATGTTTACAACCAAAGTCGATGCTTATGATTAGAGTCGTTACTTATGACCAAAGTCGATGTTCACGACAGAGTCGATGGGGAAACAAGTCTATGTGAGAGTAAGTCGGTGTGAGGGCAAGGCGATAAGAGGGCAATGTTGGGTTGAGTGTGTTTTGGAATTTCCTAAAGTTGTATTTTAATGATGACCGATGAACATCACTCATACCTTGATTTTGATGATGACATATTGAACATGTTATACATTTTATACATATCACAACAATGCTTAAACAACATATTTTAATGTTAATATCTCACATTTTAATGATAATATCTTGTATTAATGGTTTACACTTTATATTTTCAGGTTTACACAAATTTGTCACAGTGGTGTCGACACAGTCCACCTGTGTGTCGACACTGGCTGACTATCCAGAAGCATGTTCTGAAAGAAGAAACCAGTGGTGTCGACACAGTCCACCTGTGTGTCGACACTAGATGACTATCCCAGGAAGCAGTCAGAACAGCTGAAGCCAGTGGTGTCGACACAGTCTGCCTGTGTGCCGACACACTTCGACTAAAGCTCAAAAATGAGAATTTTTCTGAACACGTGGCTACTTAGGGATCAAGGGGATTGACCTAGATATTTATGCCCACGCACCCCAAGGCACCACATGGATATATGGGGCTACAAATACCCATGTTTCTTGTACTCCAAAGGAGCGAGAGACCAAACATCTCCAGAAAAAGGTGTGGCGGTTGTAGAAAGGGAAAAAGGGAGCCTGCATCAAGAAAGGGAGCAGAGCAGTGTTGTTTAGAAGGAGAACGTGAAGAAGAAGAGAAGAGGAGAGGAAAGAGGATAAAGTATATGCATCCATAAAGGGAGCAGAGCAGCGCCATCAGATTGAGGAGTAGAAAAGCAACAAAGGAAGAAGACGAACTGGCAATCCGGATGCCACTGAAGCAGAGCATCGTGGATTGAAGAAGATCTCCAACGAATTCCTTCAAGCGTCTTCAATCAAGCTTCTACAAGTCTTCTTCATCAAGGAACATCCAAGTCACATATATTTCATTTATTTTCTTGGAGTGTTCATCTAGTTTTTCATTGTGTGATCTGTGTATGTGTTCTACACAGATCACTTAATTCTGTCAGTTCTATTTTTATCATTGTATTGAGATAGATCGGGCTAGAGGATCTATTCTCTAATTGAGCTTGTTCTAGTAAAACTCGGATCCTTCGTGGTCCAAGAGTTTTGGAGCCGTAGTGCCCTGGCTTGGAGCCTTAGTGCTCTGGAGCTGTTGTGCTCATTTGCTTGTGAGTCGTCATACTCACAAGTGGTTTATGGAGTAGGTCACTGTGCCTATCTCCTGAGTTTCCTTTGAGTTGTCGCACTCAAAGGATTGGAGGTCATCGTACTCCAGTTGTGTCTTGAGTCGTCGTGCTCAAGGGTATTTTGGAGTCGTCGTGCTCCTTGTGTGTTGTACTCAGGGTTTTGAGTAGTGTGGCCTCACTATGTGAGGGGTGGACGTAGGAGTCACTGGGGATTTCTTTCGAACCACCTAAAAATCCTCTGTGCAGTGGTTTGACTTTGTATTGCGCTAGATGCATGCATTGGGATTTCGCTCACACTACTAATTGATTTGCTCACACACACTAATCACACATATTGCATCTGTTCAGTGGGGTTTTATTTGAATAGATATCTTAAGTCGAAGTAATTTTTATATTGCTTAAGCTTCCGCAGTAATTGGTGTCAGATCTATTCAACTCCTCCCCCTCCCCCCCCCCCCCCCCCCCCTTCTAGATCTAATCCATCCCCCTATTCGATCCTACAATTGGTATCAACGTAGGTTAACCACTCTAATTGTTATGTCTAATTCCTTGTTACATTGATTCATTGTGATTAGATCTAATAGTCTTTTGAGTTTTGGTATAATGACAAATTTTTTTAATCTACATGAATTTCCTGTTATATTTCAGAGAAATCCCCAATCTCACTTTCATCAAGTTTTTTAGAGGAAGCACAAAGAAAAGGAGAAAAAGGAATTCACAAATGCTCAATGGCAAAGAAGAACTTCAATGAATCCAGAAAATCTCCAATTCAGAAAACTGTGGCTCTCACAGCATATTCTAAGAGCTCAGAGCATTCTTCATCCTTTCAAAACACAAGAAATCAAATGGGTGTCTACAAGGTCAGGTAAATCTACTCCAGACTCTATCTATGTATTCTAACTCTGATTGATGTAGATGAAGGAATGTCTCAGGTTAAATTGATTGAATTATGTAAGAAGATACAAAATCTTAATATACACTGAACACTAAAAATAATGACTTGAAAAAGACTTTAAAACATTGCCATGAAGCAAATGAGAATTTGAAAATTGAAGTTGAAAATTTAAATTCTGAGAAAGAGAATTTGGAAGATGAAGTCCAAATCTATGAAGATAAATTGAATGGATTAAAAGATAACTATGAGCTATTGAAATAAAAAGTCATTAATCTGGAAAATGAAAAAGAAGAATTGATTGATCTCAATGAAAACTTCAAATCTGACAATGATCAATTAAACAAACAGATTTCTAACATGGCTCATGATCATCAAATAACTGAAAGATGCAAACAACTTGTTGAAGAAAATTGTCACTTAAAGAGAAAGATTGAATGCTTGTTACATGACAAACCATTAGATAATGATTGTAGCAATTTCAGTAATAAAATTGCTGATATGGAAAAACAAATTGCTCAATTTGAAAATGAAAAGAACAAGATAAAAATGGTTTGGATGTCTTGCTAAACATGCTTCAAATTTCAGAAAAAGAAGTTGTTGCATTAAAAGCTGAAAAATAGAAGCTTCAACATGAATTGAATAATTAAATACCCAAGTCTTGCTTCTGTGAGAGATGAGAAAAATGAAAATAAAACAAAATTAACATTTGTTAAAGCTGCTGCGAACAAGAACTCTGCTAGTTCTAATGAAAAACTAGTGAAAGTTCTTGTTCAAAAATAGACAGAGAAAAAGAAAAATGCTACGGTCAAGAAGATTCATCTACTTCCTCCATCAGTCCAAAAAGCTCTAAGGCAAGTTCTAAATTCACATCATGCAAGAGCCACCAAAAAGTACCTCCTTCTCCTCATGGTATGCATCCTCACAGGAAAAGGAGATTCCAGCAAATGCATACATGCCAAGGTAAGTACCAGGTAAGAAATACTTTCATTTGCTTTAACTGTAATAAACCTGATCATCTTGCCAAACATTGTTGGATTAGAAATCAAAATCTCAATAAACATGCCAAATCAGTCCAATACTTTCATTGTCATAAAATTGCTCATACTTCTAGGGACTGTTGGTACAAAAATGATTTTGTTGTGCATGCTCAGAAATTCCAGTCTAATACATATGCTCATACACATAGGAATAAATATCACGTTCATACTAAAAATGTTCAAAAATTACATGTGTATAGGCATAGAAATGATGCACAAAATCATTCTATTTCTACTTATATTAAAAATCCAAAAATTGGAAAACTTCATGAAAACATAGATGCATTGAGAAAGGCAAAAAAAAATTGGAACTACTTCTACTCATAGTTCTATCAATGAAAGAAATGCAACTATACCAAAATAAAATCATTTTGGATTCAGAAATCTTTATTACACTCTAACATTGATTCATTGTAGGACCCAAGCAAGTGTGGGTCCCAAAACCAGCTTGATCAACAAGCTAAGGAGTCCTGCAACCATACATTATAAATGGATTCAAGATATTGGCTGTGCAAGGTAAGAAATGATTGGAGAACACAAGTAAAATCTTTTTTAAAAAAATGAAGACTGTTTAGGTAAAATTTCTTTATCATTTCAAATGTAAATTGTCTGAATTAAAATGAATGTTTAATTTTTATCTGAACAATGAGAAATGTGTTTCAATGCTGCTTCCAACAGGAAATTTATGTCATAACAATTGAAATCATGTTTGTTTGTTTGTGCCCATGACTCTTTGTGCAATCTTCTTTTTTGACTTCTTGGTATATCAAATGATGACATGTGGAAAAAGAAAGTTATGCTTGTTTGGAAACTATCATTATGCATGAGTAAATACTCCGCCAAGTACCAAAAGTCATGTTATGCATTAAGCTAATTGAATGCATAATCATGTGTGAATGATTATAAATCTTTTTTTTCATTCCATGCACATGTTAAGGGGGAGTAAATTTTGGGAAGTACAAAATGCTCTTAAAAATGCTGCAAATAATTGTTAAAACTTGTTGGAACTTGACAAGTTTAGAAACTTGAATTTGATCATGCTCTGTCGACACACATCTTCTCTTGTGTCGACACCATTTTTTTTATCATGATCAGGTTGACACATAGTGCACATGTGTCGACACTAGTTGTTCACTGCTGCTCTATTCTTGAAAAGTTATTCTGACAACATTAAGTCTGCTACTTCTGTAACTGTCGACACATGAGATCCAGTTGTTGACAGATTCTTTGAAAATCTTTGGATATTGCTTCATTCTAGAATGAAGGCTTCTCACACTGCATTGGCATTCTTGATATATTAAATAGTGACTTGAAGAAAGGTAAGTCAAGCTTGTCTTGACACTTTCACTATGCATGAGTGTAAGTCTCCGCCAAGTATCAAGAGCCTTCTTTTTATGCAATTCTTGAGAGGGAGCATTGTTTTTCTAAATCATTCTGGATGATTCTACTTTCACTTCACTGAAATGTTCCTTCTTCAATAATCTTCATTTTCACCTTGAGAAGGGGAGCAATATGAAAGGGGAATCTTTCAGTATCAGAATTTGTGCTCATTGTCTATTCTTCACTCATTTCTCTTGACAATTGTTGTCTATTCTGAGCCCCAACTATCAGACGTTTTGAGTCCTTGTGTTATTTTCATGTGAGAGACTTAAAACATTGAAACTAAATTCATTGTGCATTTAATTTAATTTTAAAGATTTACTTTCATCTCAAAGTTGTGCAATCTTAATACTAAATGTTTTTAAAATGATTTGCAAAACACTATTATAGGCACATGAGTGGCTTTAATATTTCATATGTGCATGTTTAAGCTTCATTTTTACCACATGTTAAGAATAATTTTTCTAAATTCGTAGTCATGACTTGTCTGGTCAAAGTAAACATATTCCTGCAAAACATCAAAAGAAAATGATCAATAATCTGGAAAGATACAAATAGAGCAATGCAAATTCTTGAACCACTGAGTAACGGGCCATCTCACCTAACCAAGGTTTTGTCTTGCGTCAAAAAGTGTTTAACAGTTTGTCATCTCTGTACAAGGTAATGAATGTTAAACCACTGAGTAATCAGGACGTCTTGCATCTGATAAATATGATCTCTTGCATTGAAAAGTGAGATTTAACTAATTTATTCTTGTATTCTTTCATAGTTAAAAATGAAAGCAAATTCAAAAAGACAGGATAGAAAGCTCATGACCTGAATAAAGTTTATGTATATTGAGTTTAAACCTATTATTCTACAATGTGTTAAACTTCAAGCTCATAACATCTCTGTTAAATATTTCTGCTCACTCATATAGGTCACTTTACTTCACATTTGCATCATTATTTTAACTACATTCAGATCATTATATCTTGCAATACCTTGTGTTGAGTGTGTCTTTGTAATTAAACTTTGTTGCACAATAACAAAAACACAATAATTTCTCTCATTTGACAATATCACTTTGCCTCACTTATTTTGATTATTTCTGACAATTTATTTCCTACATTTCATTTCTTGATCTCCTACAATCTTTGTTTCTCTCTCTTATCTATCTTTTTGATGCTGTCAGAAAGCGGGAGAAAGTTCTTTAAAGGGGAGAAAGTTTCTTATGGGAGAAAGTTCAAAGGGTGAATATGGTCAAGGGGAGTTATTGCAGTCAAGGGAGTCAGGCTATTGGAGATTGTGCATATATTTTGTCATCATCAAAAAGGGGGAGAATGTTGGGTTGAGTGTGTTTTGGAATTTCCTAAAGTTGTATTTTAATGATGACCATTGAACATCACTCATACCTTGATTTTGATGATGACATATTGAACATGTTATACATTTTATACATATCATAACAATGCTTAAACAACATATTTTTGAAGTTTAATATCTCACATTTTAATGATAATATCTTGTATTAATGGTTAACAATTTATATTTTCATGTTTACACAAATTTGTCACGGTGGTGTCGATACAGTCCACCTGTGTGTCGACACTGACTGACTATCCTAGAAGCATGTTCTGAAAGAAGCAACTAGTGGTGTCGACACAGTCCACCTGTGTGTCAACACTAGATGACTGTCCCAGGAAGTAGTCAGAACAGCTGAAGCTAGTGGTGTCGACACAGTCTGCCTGTGTGTAGACACTACCACTATCCCAGGAAGCAGTCAGAACAGTTGAAGCCAGTGGTGTCGACATAGTCTGCCTGTGTGTCGGCACACTTCGACTAAAGCTCAAAAACGGGAATTTTTTGGGACATGTGGCTGCTTAGGGATCAAGGGGATTGACCTAGATATTTGTGCCCACACACCCCAAGGCACCACATGGTCACATGGGGCTATAAATACCCATGTTTTTTGTACTCCAAAGGAGCGAGAGACCAGACATCTCCAGAAAAGGGTGTGGCGGCTGCAGAAAGGGAAAAAGGGAGCCTGCTTCTAGAAAGGGAGCACAGCAGTGCTGTTTGGAAGGAGAACGTGAAGCAGAGGAGAAGAGAAGAGGAGAGAGGATAAAGTATCTGCATCCAGAAAGGGAGCAGAGCAGCACCATCAGATTGAGGAGCAGAAAAGTAACAAAGGAAGAAGAAGAACTGGCAATCCGGATGCCACTGAAATAGAGCATCGTGGATTGAAGAAGATTTCCAACGAATTCCTTCAAGCATCTTCAATCCAAGCTTCTACAAGTCTTCTTCATCAAGGAACATCCAAGTCACATATATTTCATTTATTTTCTTGGAGGAGTGTTCATCTTGTTTTTCATTGTGTGATCTGTGTATGTGTTCTACACAGATCACTTAATTCTATCAGTTCTATTTTTATCTGTATTGAGATAGATCGAGCTAGAGGATCTATTCTCTAATTGAGCTAGTTCTAGTAGAACTTGGATCCTTCGTGGTCCAAAGATTTGGAGTCATAGTGCTCTGGTTTGGAGCCTTAGTGCTCTAGAGCTGTTGTGCTCATGTGCTTGTGAGTCGTCATACTCACAAGTGGTTTATGGAGTAGGTCGTTGTGCCTATATCCTGAGTTTTCTTTGAGTCGTCATACTCAAAGGGTTTGGAGTCATCGTACTCTGGTTGTGTCTTGAGTCATCGTGCTCAAGGGTATTTTGGAGTCGTAGTGCTCCAGTGTGTGTTGTACTCAAGGTTTTGAGTAGTGTGGCCTCACTGTGTGAGGGGTGGACGTAGGAGTCACTGGAGGAGATTTCCGAACCACCTAAAAATCCTCTGTGCAGTGGTTTGACTTTGTATTGTGCTAGATGCATGCATAAGGATTTCTCTCACACTATTAATTGATTTGCTCACACACACTAATCACACATATTGCATCTGTTCAGTGGGGTTTTATTTGAATAGATATCTTAAGTCAAAGTAATTTTAAATTGCTTAAGCTTCCGCAGTAATTGGAGTCAGATCTATTCAACCCCCACTTCTAGATCTGATCCACCTCCCTATTCGATCCTACAGGCAAATCGTTCTGAGTGCGAGTCATTCTAAGGGCAAATCGATGTGATGTCAAATCATTCTGAGAGCGAGTCATTGTAAGGGCAAGTTGATGTGATGGCAAATCGTTCTGAGAGTAAGTCGTTGTTTGCAATGATTCTGAAAGAGTCAATATTTACAACAATTCTGAAGGAACCAATTTTCACAATGATTCTGAAGGAATCGATGTTCACAACGATTCTTAAGAGAGTCGATATTCACAATGATTCTGAAGGAATCGATGTTTACAATGATTCTGAAGAGAGTCGATATTCACAACGATTCTGAAGGAATCGATGTTCACAACGATTCTGAAGGAATTGATGTTTATAATGATTCTGAAGAGAGTCGATATTCACAACGATTTGAAGGAATCATGTTCACAATGATTCTGAAGAGAGACGATATTCACAATGATTTTGAAGGAATTGATGTTCACAACGATTCTGAAGAGAGTCGATATTCACAACGATTCTGAAAGATGTCGAAGTTGGATCGATTTCGACCCGAATAGATGTGGGATCAGTTTCATCTTTCAATAACTCAGAGAACACTATAGCCTTACACGAATGGGCTTATAACTCGAAATATGGGGATTTTTGGGTAAACCCCTGAACATGAAAAATGTAGAGGACAACAAGTAGAAGGGATCCAGGGTTTTGGTTTGACCCAATCGGACCTTGGTTTGTGTGCAACACCGGAAGAAGTCAGGGAGCCTTCAGTATTGCATGACTCCTTGGAAACACTTAAAACACGATGCACACTCGATTAAACTTATGGGAAACAGACACATGTGCAACTAGACTCGAGGATTTCCCTGTGGAATGCAAGATTTAATATTTTTGCTCGAGAAAACCTACCTCTGTGTTGCTCTAGAATCCACTCCAACTGTCCGATGCCAAGCTTAGGGAAGGTGAACTCATAGAAGTCCAGCTCCAAGCAGGTCGAAGTAGCAGTTGATGGATGAAGAACTTCCAAATCCTCCAAGCTTCAAGTTCCAAACTTCAAGATTGTCCTTTCAGCTTCGGAGCTCTCCACAGACTCAGACTTCCAAACCTCTCTAATAGACACTCTTGGAAAGGGCAAAGAGGCTCTCAAGCTCCAAGAATTCCCCTTGAGGAAGGGCATAAAGTTTGGCCAAGAAGGGTCGTGTGGCCTATTTAAGGGGTTTTTCGTTACCTTCAGGACCCTTTTTTCCTAATTCCCATCAGAAGGGGCAAGAGAGGACAGAAGGTTCAAGCGGGCCTTACGCATGCCAAGCCCAAACCTTACCCTGCCATATCTAACACTGATTTGGTCTGCAAAAAGGACAGATCTGTCGCACCCATCCTAGTCAAAAATCTGGAAAAAGGATAGGTCCACCATGCCTGAGCCATGCCCTAACAACTCTTAGAGTGGTGTGCCTAAAGGTCATGTTCAGGTACCACTACTTAATTACTTTCCCACAGCTAATTCTCCAAATGATTCTACCACGCTGGGAGGGCACAACCTCCATCCTTCCGAGTTCAAGGCTACATCAACTACTATACAACATGGAAATCGACGGTTGATATCACATTGTGTGTTTTTATTATTTTGATAATATCAAAATTTCCAACTTTTCCATTTATTTCAAAATTTTCAATTCCTTCTAATTTTTCGAGGTCCTACATTTGTAATACCTCTCAGGTTGAGAGAAGGCCATGTGTTCTTGGCAGTTTAGTGAAATCCCAAGAGGTTACTTGGGGAATGGACGTAGGACTTCCATGTGGGAAGGGCCAAACTAGGA
The DNA here is from genome assembly GCA_014218235.1 of Colocasia esculenta. Taxonomy (NCBI): domain Eukaryota; kingdom Viridiplantae; phylum Streptophyta; class Magnoliopsida; order Alismatales; family Araceae; genus Colocasia; species Colocasia esculenta. The sequence goes on along the minus strand of CM024761.1, from coordinate 41,612,848 downwards.
TAAAATCTCTTGTGCATTTGTGTGATTGTTTTCACCAAGCTTTCACTTGTTTCACACACACCACACTAAATACTAACAACTCTATTTAGTGTTATCTATTTTCAGATAAATTTTTAAAAGCACAAGAAGTTCTATTCACCCCCCTCTAGGACATCTCTAATGCCATCTCGATCCAACAATGTCATCATGGCTAATGATGATGAGGTGTTCTCCTTCTAGAAGGGGTGACACTTGTCATCATACAAGAGATGAGGTGTCCTCCTTCTAGAAGGGGCAAGGTGGCATGATCCTAGTATGCTCCCCCTATGGATCCTTTCACTATAGACCCAATAACCCATGGATCTCTATCCATTAGGTCTAGGCTTATTGGTTCTCACCCAATAGATCTATAATGGGTTAAAGAAGGCTTATTTGATAACTTTTATCCAATCCTCTATTCATCTAGTTATCCACCTTATGTGTGTGACCCTCTAAGCCTAATATCGAATTGGCCGTTAGTTGCACCCGTCAAAACTTCTTCTAATTAGTGAATTATTATCTCCATAACAATTCACTCAACTCATCGATTATGAACATACTACGTCACTATGCCATAATTCCTATATGGTATGAGTGATCAAATCTATTGGACATGTCTACCCATAGTTACTGTGTACCTATAATCTCTCATCCATCTATTATCCTAGAGACCATATATTAGGCATAGCGTTGTCAGGCCTATACGGAATTTGTTAAAGTCAAACTGTTATCAGATTCTCCCGAAGAACTCCTTCTCTCTAAATCCGATCGACCCTGGCCAGGGATTTGCCTAAGTAAGACAATATGGGATATTCCTCTCACGATACCGAGAGTGGATGATCCTCTATTGATACACAATTGCCTTCGTAAGGTTGACTACTATTCTCAATGACTGGTTATACTAGACCTATAACATCCAGACCTATAAATCCAGTATCAAAAAATGGAGTACTCAAATAAGATATCTTGAGTGTCTCAAGTCTAAGGACCAGTTACACAACTGAAACTATGGAATCACTATCTGACAATCAGGTATCATTAACCATACAACATTTCGAGAACGGATCATTCAGTGAACTCATTCTCCAATGAGCACTTGCACCATATCCTTAGTGTGTCCACACAAGCAGCTATGAGACCAGCTGCCTCCATCACATAGATAGGTATATGACACACGGTCTGTCTAGTCATCTCAATATCCTTCTTAAGTAACTTATAAGTAGGAATATTTAGGATCTGAGTTTGAAGAGAATCGACCACATTATCATAATCTCATCATAATCCAATTCTCATTGCACAGACCCATGGACATCACAGTATACATATGCATTGAATATACAATGAGAAAATATCATTGTAATATTACCAAAAGAGATTGTACATAATTACAAATACCATCACTCACGTGAATTAGCTTGCAAGTCACCTATAACTAGTAGAAGATTGCTCTGAGGGTCGAACAATCTGGGTGGGAAACGACCCATGCATTCAACATCGAACCAATGGAGGTCTTGCGGACCCAAGGAATAAGGTTCTAAGGGGCTCTGGCCACTTTCTCCCTCCAAAATGGGTCTGGAGTGATGAATAGGGATATACTAGTTCTATACCCGTGCGATGCACGAAAAATTATTAGATTTGAATAAAAAATTTTATAATATTTATTATTAATATAATAATTTTAATAAAAAAATTTATTCAAAAACATGTAATGTCTTTTTTTTTTGTTAGAAATAAAGAGAAGATGTTTTGATGAAGAGAGTAAAATGGGAAAGAGTTTTGAATAAGGATGTGAGTTTTTAGAAAAAGTGAGATGTTTAATAGAAGGTTTTAATGGGAAAAGAAGAGAGGAGAGAAATTACATTAGCAAGTTTTTATATTTATAAATATGGCGGGAAAAAATTCATCCTGGTGCTGCCACGTGGCAGCACCAAAACTGAGAATTATTATATTAGTATAGATGACCACATTCTCCTTCCTAGTGAACATAGTGTGAAGAACTGGGCTCTTGTAAGTTAATTATGACCACATACTCTCTCCCCAATGGATCTAGAAGAATTGAATTCTTGGGGGATTACGACAACATTCTCTCTCCAATAAATTTGTTGTAAAGAATTAGACTCTAGTAGACTACTTTTCTATATCAAAGATAGGTACTACTTAGAAACAAGGTTCATCCATTACACTGCCATGGACTATTACCTACCACCACATAAATTTCTGCTATTGTTTGCAAATTAATGAATGTTGAATTGAATAACAGTCCAAGACCCACTTGCTAACAATAGGATTAACCGTAACCCGTTCGTTGAAATAATTAGTGATCTCAAGATAACTATCATTTCTCTTTCGTACAGGGTAGGTTAACTATGTAGGATAATCCACATTATTAAATTTGACTAGCTATTTAGCGTATACGTTGCATGTGGAATCTTAGCTAGAGGGAACGGTACAATTGGTAGGCGTCAAAATCGAACACACCAACCCGATGAGTTTCTCATGCATATCCTATTATAAAACTTAACACGTGATTACTTCTGAGTTAATCAAAACTATTATTTGACTTATAATATGAGACATATTCGCTACCCCCGGATGAAAGAGGAACGTCTCGCTAGCTAGCTAGTGGATAAAGCGGTGCAAACAAATTGAAACAACACGTGCGAACTTCCAACACCGGCACGCCCAAATGGCTTGGCTAAATATTCATCCCCCCCTTTGAATGATCGAGCATCCAATTATCACGTCCATAATATTTGTCGGATGGATTGGCCCCCCACTAACATCAATCACCCTTCCATTTCAGCCATGTTCAGAAGTGAAGAGATGACTCTGGTACGATCAGAGGCTCTGAGAACACCCGGCCCCTCGGGTACGAGAGACAAGTTGCAGCCAATGCTGTGGAGAAGAGAAGGGCCCTCTAGCTACCTACTAGGTCCGAAGCACGAACAAGTTAGCCTCTTATGTGATAAGACATCATGTTTGGTTGTGTAGTACGATTTTGGCAGCAGATTCTTGCGCTTTACTGGTGGGAATATTAGCTGTTGGCTGTTGCAGTTTTGGAGATGTGTAGTAAATGTTGAGGATAGCTAGGTCTAAATAGAAATAACATGACGTCATAGAATAATCCATATATACATTATCTATCATCTTGCCGCTAGTATTATTCTTTGGATGGTGATCAATGAAAAAAAAATATATATATATATATAGTGTGCGTGTGTTCTCTCCTTAATGTTTCAAGAGAAGTTCATTTTTGGCTCCTTGATTTGTTGTTCTCGTCTCTATCGACATAGACTCTTCGCCATTGTGTGCGCAATATGGGTGCCCCGATGCACAACCGAAAGGATAAGGTTTGAACTTTGCAAGACGCGTTACCACAATGTGGTAGGAAGATTTCTTAGGAAAATAAAAGCAATGGGTGCACATCGGCTGAAGTTTTTTGCAGAAGGTTTTTCCGGATTTCTAATTCAAAAATTTGAGGTATCAAGATGGTAAACCATCGTCACATCAAGGTGTACCAAACAAAAAAGTCGCAGATGAATTTCAGATGTGCAGCAGCCGATGAGAATTTTGGCAGCTGGCCGAGTTGAATGGGTGAAGAGAGATAAATAGAGATGTTCATGTGGATTAATGATTGGAGTTATTGGGGTCATCCAACTCAAAATTCCAAAATATTAAATGTGGAAAAAATATACATTATTCCGCTATTCTCTTGCTTTTTATCAGGAGTTTCCTATTAATTGACAATGCCAATAACATCGGGGAGAAAGCCAATTAAATTTTGGTTCGCTTGACAGTCACTTCCCTTCCATGATTTCTAATCTCACTTATGTATCATGGTTATATATATATATATATATATATATATATAAGGACTTATATCCCATAATGTCCAAATACCTCTGCAAATGACAAAATCTATTTTATAGAAAAAGATCTCCGAACTAAGGATATCTCTAGTTTTTTTTATTAAATTTATTTTATTAATATAAAAATAAAAATATGGGGCTAAAAGCCACATATAGACTCGGCGTCTTGATAGAAAAAAAAAAAAGGCCAGAGTATATAAAGGGTAAGACCCCTTCTACAATGTGGATAACTCTAGTTGGGCGTGTGAATATAGTAATGAAGATATGTAATACTCAGACAAAAAGGATGTTAATTCAATGAGAATATTGAGGTACGCTCTCGTATACAAAGCTTTATCGATATACTACTCTCAAACAGTTTGCACAGATAAATTCTCATCTCTCACTAATAGAAGTAGGTTAGTTGTATCATGTGAATCGATTGTGCCAATTGTGCCGCATTTTTTTTGACACAGTACTATATCATATAGATCGGTCGATCGAAAATCTTAAGTAGGTCGATTGATTTTCATTTTTCTTTGAAGATCAAATAAATCATGGGATCTAGATGCCACCCTAATAGAAATCAATAAACCAATAGAGAGAAATCGGTCGACCGATTTTATACTTTGACCTGTTACACGTCCGAAGATGCTCACTAGAAGAATCATTTGACCAATAAGAAGAAATCGGGCCGACCGATTTTACCGTACTGTGCCGACTATACCAAAGCTCGTGAATACCCAGACATGGTACGTACGGCATGAGTGTATCACAATGACACGACAAATCCGAGTAAGAGAAATACTTATTATCAATTAAGATTGGTAACAAGTCTCGTCTGAATTATTTGTCAAGTAATTTTATTGATTAAGGAAAAGTGAGAAAGAAAGATTTGACAAGATTAAAATTACTTGACAAACATTAATCCATGTAAGATTTGTTACCTATGGGGACTGATAACAAACATTTCTCAAGAAGTAAACAAGATAAATGAGATGTGAAAATGGATATGGGCAGAATCGGTCTCCAGTTCAAACTATCTCTGTCTAATTAATTGGGCCTAAATAGTTAATTCAGTACTTAATTACGGCATATATATTACTAAAAATTGTTTGAGATTTGCATATTAAATACAGCGGAAGACAACATCTCTTACTCGGAGATTGCACCCATTTTCGTAACAATTAACTTGTGTAACCTCATTTATTGTGGTCAGAAACGGCATGATACCTTAGGAACCAGAAGAATTGAGGGGAGACCAGTTAATCTGACATGGATGAAATATTGGCAGATTTTTCATATTTTTATTTCAAAAGCAAGTCTATCTGTCAACTTTATTTCAGGTTAAAAAGAATAACTTTTAGGGACAAGGAAGATTAATTAATGATAACTAAATAACAATTCAAACTGAAAGCTTTACCCCATTTATCTAATAACTTTATTGAGTTGAGGATTGCGAACGAGTAATGCCATGTAACTACCATTTACAGCCCTAGTTATCTCAAACATTACATAAAATCAACTGACTTATATGAAGCAAGTAAAAGTGTTGATGCAACATCCGGATCAATTAATCATAGCGGAGATCTTCATATATCTGATCAGATGTTACATGAACTTGGTAATTAGTAATCAATATATCTAATATCCCAAAATCCCTTATGAAGCTTCATCTAACTTTGCAAAAAAAACGCCTTGAAAAAAAAAATAAACTTGCATAAAAGGAGGTGGTGGCCCCATCTATAAGTTATAACGCATTTGGTATTGCATGCTTCTCAGACAATTTTACACAAAATAACTATATCATTTAGAATATGTTAAAGTACATTCATACTATGAAGAAAAGTGATATGCGACAACAACTCGAAACAACGTAATATGAATCGAATGGTTTTTTTTTAAGGGAGGTTAAACAGAGATCAGAGCTTGTCTTATTTTTTAGGAAAAAATTTGAGATATAGTACTCTCTGTGCATATGCACAGGATGACAAAGACATATACCGTAAATACTATCCTTAAGGATTAGAATGTTCGCATTTCCCAGAATCATTGCTCTCTATCTCATTAACAAAATCGAAGGTGATTAAGAGTTAACTAATAGAGGAAGATACATATATTTACCCATCGATAAATATTTCAGTTATTGGTAAATTGTTTGTTACCCGGCCCATTATTCGATGGTCACCACCATCAATTGTTGTTACGAATACTCTTGACATATTTTATATCAAAGATGAACGGCATTAACACTGTGGTGGCATTTTTCTGTTGGGCTTGAGCCAAATGGGCCTCCACTGGAGAAGATGGGAAGACGATCGCCGGTGCGGACGGAAGCTTGTAAGATCAGAACGGAATAAGGGGGCCCAGTGTTTAACCGGGGAGAACCATTCGATGCCTAAGTCAGTACGGGACTGGAGAGGCTTGAAGGAAAGGGGGTTTCGTGTGTGTCGTGCGACGGCGAGTGTGAGCGTTCAAGATCACGTCCCCCTGCATGGAGGTTACCTGGGCCTTTTTATAGGCGAAGGTGTTGAGGGAGTGGGACAGAACGTCCCTTCACGACGCCAGAAAGGACACGTATGTTGGCGCCCTTGGCGGGGAGTTATGCGTTGAGGCGCCCGTTGAGGGGCTCTGCAGTTAATGCACCACTTGATCATGGGGAGCATGTGACGTAGCCGTTATAACTGCCGCAAGTAGACGAACGGCTGCTCTGATTTCCCTGGTCAGAAGGTACCAAGCAGGGTTCGGTGGGCTAGACCGACTGTTCAGCAACTAAGCCTGCTGTTCGGTTGATGGGCCTGCCGTCCGGTGCCTGGTGCCTAGGCACAGCTTATGCCAGTGGGGCCATGGTACGCTTCGAGCAAGGCCTGTTAGGTGGGCAGCGCCTAGACCAAACAGGCTGGGGGGTGTCCGGAGACTACCCCCGGGATCTTGGATGTGTTCGAGCGTGGAGACCGTGCTCGGGATCTTTAGGCCCCTTCCGATGATACATGGCACCTCGCCGAAGGGCCACGCCCGCCTGTAGGATCATGATGGGCCATGATGGGCCTTGTGGGCTTAGGTGGCTAGAAATAGCCACAACACTTGCCCCCCACGCCCTCGAGTTGGCTCGAGAATCGGGACGCTTGAGGGCGGAAGTCTGCTCGAATGTCTTCCTAGCATTAAATGCGATGCTGACCTCGGACGTGTGAACGGCGGCAGGGCGATGTCGTTCGATGCGTCTCCCGAGGGAAGAGGAAATCTCATGATGAGGGGGTGACGTGTCGAGCCAGGGGCTTCACGCAGCATGCTCGGACGCCGCTTGGAGCGGGGGGGAAGCGTCGTTTCAGCCTTTCGAATTTCGTGCCACCTTTTCCTTATAAGGAAGAGGAGGGGTGAAGGCAGGAGCCCATGCCTTCAGCCAACTTCGAAAGGCTTGCTTGCCCCCCAAGCCTTCTCATTGTCTTCTTCCTCATGATCTCTCGCCATCTTCTCCGCTTACTGCCTCTGTTGCTTCTGGCAATGGCGCACAAGGGTAAAGCTGTCGTGGTTGCCGAAGTAAGCGGAGTGATGTCAGCGGGAGCCCGGGGGCCGAGGTATCCCACTACGAAGGCCTCTGGGAGCGTTTTCGGATTGGCGACGAGTACAACATCGTTAGGTCCAAGGAGGAGGAGTCGCACCTGGTGAACAAACCAGGGTGCTTCGTTCTCTCGCTCGACTACATGGAAGCAGGATTTCGGCTGTCGCTGCCGGAGGTGGCAAAGGCACTGCTGAACCGGTGGGGGATCACGCCTATCCAGCTGACGCCGAATTTGTGGCAGACAATCTGCATTTTCTGCATCGTCTGCAAACTCCGGGAAGTTCGCGGTCGGCGGAGGTGTTCCGGGTGCAGTTCAGCCTCACAGCCTCGCCATTGTTCGGGGCTGATGTTTACTACATGAAACATCGCCCGGACAGGATGCAGATCAACCTGGCGAAGAAGTACTCCAACAACAAAGGCTGGGTGCACCAGCTCTTTTTCGTTAGTCGCCGCGACAACCCACCGGAGTGGGGTTTCTAGACCAGAGTCCAGACGCCAAGGAAGGATAGCTATCCTTTCTGATCCAGGACGAGGCGAAGGCCTTAGACAGCTTGAACCAAGCTTCTGTGCAGACGGTGAAGGCTATCTGATGGAGTTCGAGCTCGTCAAGCATGGTCTGAGCTGACCATGGAGTGAGTACCCGATCACGCCTGTCTGTAGGTCTGTTGGGTGTCTACTTTCTGACTACAGTTTTTCTCTTCTTCTTTTTGCAGGTGCCAAGGAAATAGCCGCTGGTCGGGACCAGGAGGCCATAGAGGACTATGTCGAGAAGATCGCCATCACCACCCACCTGGTGTTCAAGAACGATGGCATTCCCACCATGGTTAGGATCCCCACTGCGGTGAGGGTTCCTGCTCCGGTGACGACTGCTATCGTGGCACCGGCTCTTGCAGAAGGGCACCCCGTGACAAGCTCACGGGTTTCTGAAAAGGGGCTCGAGAAGATCCGCCTGAAGAAGGAGGCCGCAGTGAATGTGGCTGTGAAGGTGGTGATGCAGTCCTTGGCCGAGGAAGGAGAAGGAGGGAGTCAGACTTAGGCAAAGAAGAAGAGGAAGACGATGACGATCGAACAGCGAACGACCAGGATGAGGCTGAAGAGGAGGATGCTGAGGGAGAAGTCCCTCGGCTTGTAGCGCGGAAGAAGCGTAAGGCCGTAGAGACGACCAGACAGGGGGCGCTGCAGATTCCTCCGGGGTTCGACCCAGGGTCACAGAGAGGGTGGCTACCAGGCTCGAGCTTGTCGTGGTGAGCGACGAGTCTGAGGGCTCCGTTGGGGACGAATGAGGACATCTGCACCCCAAGGCCCCATTGAGGGCCGATCCGAGGAGGTGGCCGCGACGGGGGCCTCAAGTACCGCAACTACCGAGCAGAATGCAGTGGCATGCGGTGAAGGGACGTCTGCCGGAGGGGGCGAGGGAACATCACGCAGTGCTGAGGTGCTTGAAGGGGCCACGACCGCAGCGACGGCGACTCCCATGACAGTGGCGACGACGGCCTCGACGGCTGCAGCGACGATGGCCCCAGCGACCATGGAGACGACAGCTCCTGCGACGGCGGTGGCGCTAGCCCCCATTCCCCCCACCATAGCGGCTGCTGCCGTGATAGTGCAGACAACTACTGTGGGTTTTGAAGGGGTCGAGCAGATCACCGAAACCGAGGAGGGAGGACTTCGGGAGTCTCACGTCACTGCGGAGGGGTAGGAGACGGTGGCTAGTGTTGACATCCCCAGGGCCACCAAAGGGGAAGGCCCTTCAGCGGGGCAAACGAGGAGTGTCGCCGAGGACCGGGTCAATTCCGAGGAGGACCGAAGGCCACTCACGCAAGTGCTGGGGAAGAAGTCATCAACGCTTCCTTCGGAGGCAGTGCTGGAAGCAGCCCTAGAGCGCCTTGAAGGAAACGCTTCAAGGGTCCTCCCCCAGTGCCCTACCGCATCTCAACTAGAAGTGTTGGCACGATGTCAGCAGCTGAGTTCAGAGGAGAGCCCTGAGCACTCGAGCGGAGCCTACCGACCAGGGTATCAGGTCGAGCATGGTGACGATGAAGATGCTGATGTGGAGGCGCTGGCAGATGAGGTCGTGAAGTCGCTGGGAGTGCTGAAGAGACTCGCCAAGCACGCCCGGGACCAGAGGCAAATGTGGGAGGCCGAATTTGCCTTCTGCAAGGAGCTGGAGGCACAGCACAAGGCTCGCAAAGCCGAGCTGCAGAAGGAGGTGAAGAACCTCCAGAATGCGCTTCAGACTTCCGAGCTTAGCTTGGTCGTTGCTCGGGCAGAGAGGGAGGCACTCGCCAACGTCCTAGCCGATGCGACGGCCCAAGGGGTGGCCGAGTACAAGGAGGGGCTAGACTTTAAGGAAGACCTGGAGCAATTCGGCGCACGCTGCTACAAGGTTGGCCTTGGAGCCAGAGAGGACCGCGGACGGAGGCTGGCCTCGATTGAGTATGCCCGCGAGGCCTTCGAAGCTGTTGTTGAGGAATGCCAACGACGGACCCAGGATCCGCGTCTGGATGGAGTGCGCTTTGTGCACTTCCAGTCAGGAAGAATGACTTCTGGGGATGGGGCGCAGGTCCCTCCGAGCAGGCTCCGTGAATGTATCAGCCTTTTTTTTTTGTAGCTCGGCCTAAACGAGCTCTTTGTGAGAAGAATCTGAATAGATCCTCCTTTGAGTTCATGGATGGCTTCGCTTTTTCTATCTCTTTACCTTACACTTGTTCTGTCCAATAGAAATTCTCCGGTCATTGCAAATGTTACCCGTTGGCGAACCCAAGGGGGGGTGAATGGGTCTTTAAAAATATTTACTTAATTAAAACCTGAACTAAACAAACACAAAAAATGTTCTTGGAAGAGATTAGTATGGTTAGTAAAACGAACAATCACACAAAGAAGACAATCACACAACACACAGATTTATCCTGGTTCGGATCTCCTTCCTTAGAGTCCTACGTCCAGTCCCTGAGCAAACCTCAGGATTCCACTATCTAGGGTACAGTCCCCCTATGGACGAAACAACCACCCAGCTCAGCTGGTCTTCTTCACACTCGAAGGGACACAACACCCTGGTACCACCAGGTCTTCCTTCACTCTTGAAGGAAAGAAAAAACACCACCTTGAAACCACCAGGTCTCCTTCACACCCGAAGGGAAACAAACAAGTGAATCTGAAAAAGGATTGACTAGCCCTAGATCAAGCTTAACAGAACTCGATCTGAAGCTACAAGCACTGAGAGTTAAAGATCTACACAGGTGCTCTCTCTCAGAACTATTCTAGCTCTCTTCTGATTTTTCTCACAGCACAGGGAGCTAAGAGCCAAGGCAGAATGGAATGACAAAGCTGGCTCTAGAATTCTTGTGAAGACTTGAAAGACTGCGAAGTTGTTTTTCTTCTTGATCGCTATATATTATATATCTTCAAATCTTCTGTCTTGAATGTAGACGATGAGATAGCCGTTGTCTCACAGCTTTGGTGAATGTTAGACTGAAGGATTTGTGGAAGCTTCAGTCAACAATTTTTTTGTTCTTTAGAGCACGCAAAGTGATGAGATCTTCTGAGTGACTTGTAGTTCTTTCTATGTCCACGTTGTAAGATGGTACAACTTCAAGGTTCTGCAAAAGTTGAGCTTTAATGGTAGACAGCTAACACTATCTCCAGATGTCAGTCAACGTTAGAGCAAGTAAACACAGATATAGTAGTGACAGTTTATCATTCTAAAAGGATACATGCAGAGAATACACGATAATGGAAGATATGTTCTGCGTGCATGCAGAGATACGTTCAGTCTTCATTAAATGCATAGCATCAATAGGTGAGATACGCTTTGACTATTCACGTATTTCAAATCAAAGAAAACATTTATTGATGGAAACATGACTTATGAAATCGTTATGAGATCATGATAGTCTAAGAGAGTCGTTATGAATCATAACACATCGTTATAGATTCAGAAGAAGTCGTTAGATAACTTACGAAATCGTTAGGACAAGCAAGTCGTTGCGAGTTCTAAAGAAGTCGTTACAATAAGCAAATCGTTGTGAGTTCTAAAGAAGTCGTTATGGTAAGCAAATCGTTGTGAGTTCTAAAAAAGTCGTTACGGTAAGCAAATCGTGTAGTTCTAAAGAAGTCGTTACGTAAACAAATCGTTGTGAGTTTCTAAGGAATCGTTACGGTAAGAAAATCGTTGTAGTTCTAAAGAAGTCGTTACGGTAGCTTATGAAATCGTTACCACAAGCAAGTCGTTGCGCTTTCTAAGGAAATCGTTATGACGAGCAAGTCGTTACGAGTTCTAAAGAAATTGTTATGATGACTTATGAAATCATTATGACTGGCAAGTCGTTACGAGTTCTAAAGAAGTCGTTACGATGACTTATGAAGTCGTTATGACTGGCAAGTCGTTACGCTTTCTAAAGAAATCGTTATGACGAGCAAGTCGTTACGAGTTCTAAAGAAATCGTTACGATGACTTATGAAATCGTTATGACTGGCAAGTCGTTACGCTTTCTAAAGAAATCGTTATGACGAGCAAGTCGTTACGAGTTCTAAAGAAATCGTTACGCTGACTTATGAAATCGTTATGACTGGCAAGTCTTTACGCTTTCTAAAGAAATCGTTACGATGACTTATGAAATCGTTATGACTGGAAAGTCGTTACGCTTTCTGAAGAAATCGTTACAATGACTTATGAAGTCGTTATGATTGGCAAGTCGTTACGCTTCTAAAGAAATCGTTACGATGACTTATGAAATCGTTATGACATCGACTTGTTTTAACTTTAGAACTTACAAAGAAGTCGTTACATCTTTACTGGAATCAATGCATATATGTACTTACCATAAGTGCTTGATTTTCTTTGAAGATTTCCTGTGCTTAAGGCTAAATAAAATGTAGTTAGAAAACTTTTGACAGAGTTTTGTTTATCACCAAATAAGTATGTAATGGATTTAAAATTACGAGGGGATGGACTGTTCATCAATCTCCCCCTTTTGGTGATGACAAAACTTAATCAATATTTTAACAATACTTAACAGTAAGCAGAAATAAAAGACCGAAAATATGTTTCAAAGATGTTTCAGACAAATGTATGTATTTTCTCCCCCTTTTGTCATTAAGCAAAAAGAATTAGGACTGAGACAAAGAATAAGAGACAATGAGGAGAAGGAACACAGTCTTTTCATTAAGCTTGAGGAGGTACAGTCAAATAATATGTAGGAGAGAGAAGAGAGGCAAAATGAGAAATGGCTTCCCAGGCCTGCTCTTCTTGCCTATCAAAAAATTGTCTAAAAGCTCCATCAGAAATAAAGAAAGTTGGTCCCATGGTAGAAGCCATCCGAGACAGGTAGATGGTGCGCTGCTTGGAGAGAAAGTTGGCATACTCATCAGCATCCATGGAGCACCGGATGAAGGAGGTTTTTCCAAAGCTTGCACAGGCAAGGAATTGATCCATGGTAACAGGGTAGAAAATCTGTTTCTCCTTGAGGACTTGGCGTAGAGCTACAAACACCTTATATCTTTCAGCCCTAGTTTGTAGGGATCAAGTACAAGATGGATGGAGTTCATGTCAAGAAGGTGGCAGGAGAGATAGGGGCCTTCCTTCCCTGGCCTGAGCAGCATTGAGATGAGCTAACTGCTGAGCAGACAACGAATACAATTCGGACCATTCTGAGGAGTTAGCCTTTCACATTCTGAGAGGATAGGAGCAAGAACTTCAGATGTCACAAACCCTCTGTGATATTCCCGGAATAAAAATCTGGAAAAACCAACTTGGAGAGTTTTTTGAATTTTGATTCTGCCCATGACCCTTGCAAAACGTTCAAAGATAATGGATCCAACAGAAGATTCCATGATCAGGAAGTGAATCTGAGGCAAGAGGATCTCTTCAGGCAAATGGAGTGTGGCAAAATCCACTCTCACTTCTTCAGATTGCCCAGAGCTGGAGACGACTTGATGGCTCTCCTGAATTGGCTTAACTGAACTTCAGGTAATCTGTTGAGATACCTGTAGTTATTGAACATCTGAAAGTGCCTGATCATCTTGATTTCCTTCGATGAAAGAAGCCCAGGTGTTCTGGTGATGAAATTTAAACCACTCAGAAAGGGTCAAAGAGTGATCCCTGGGAGAAATATGGCTGCCTTAGCCTGAAGAAAGCGATTGTAAAGATCTTTTGAGATCGCCCATTGCTCCTCAGTCTTGGAATGGGCAGAGGAAAAGATTTTGGATTTTTCGATTTTGGAAAGAGGAGTGTGGAGGAAGAGACGAGAAAGAACCCTCAAGAAATTTCACGGGAAGGGGGAGAAGGCTTCAGACTTGCAGAGGATGGAGTGAGAGTCGCTAGGGCATCGACTCATGCGACGGGACGAAAGAGGGAAAATAGGTGAACGAAGAAGAGGAATCGTTATCGCATCGATTAAGGAAAAAAATAAATGCTCCAAAAGGTGAGGCGACAGATAACGACAAACGAGGTTGACCGCCTCGAACGATTTAGCTTAATGAAAGGAGCGCTTAAACAGAGGTATTCGAAGTCTTTTCACTTTTCAAAAGAGAGAGAAAGAACTTATTAAATTCTGAAATTCTTTATATCAGTTTTAAAAGAAGATCTTTTCACAAAATACACATGCCTAACTCCCTTCTAAGAGATGTAATCTCTCTTCAGGTAGGGCCTTTGTGAAAATGTCTGCTAACTGATTATTTGTATCAATAAAGGATATTTCAATATTGCCATTAGCTACATGATCACGAATAAAATGGTATCTAACCTCAATGTGTTTAGTCCTGGAATGCTGAATTGGATTTTTGGTGAGGTTGATAGCACTGGTGTTGTCGCATAGCAGTGGATTGGCTTGATTTTGAGTCCAAAATCTTCAAGTTGTTGCTTTATCCATAAGAGTTGTGTACAGCAACTTCCAGCAGCTACATACTCAGCCTCAGTTGTAGACAGTGCTACTGAATTTTGTTTCTTTGAGGACCATGATACTAAAGACCCTGTAAGAAACTGACAACAACCACTCGTGCTCTTTCTATCTACCTTACATCCAGCATAGTCAGCATCAGAATATCCTACTAAATTTACATCACAAGAGTTTGGATACCATAAACCTAAATCATGAGTTTTGGCTAAATAAAGAAAATTCTTTTTACAGAAATTAAATGTGACTCTCTAGGATCTGCTTGATATCTAGCACACATGCATACACTAAATAGTATGTCAGGTCTACTGGCGGTAAATACAGTAATGAGCCTATCATACCTCTGTAGATCTTTTGATCTACTTTCTTACCATCCTTGTCACTGTCCATCCTGGTTGATGTACTCATTGGTGTTGACAGTGGCTTGGCGTTATCAAATCCAAACTTCTTCAACAGTTCTTTGGTGTACTTTGCTTGACAGATGTGAGTTCCTTCCTTTCCTTGTTTGATTTGAAGTCCAAGGAAGTAGTTGAGCTCCCCCATCATACTCATCTCAAATTTCCCTGCATTAACTTTTCAAAATACTTGCACATGGATTCATCAGTAGATCCAAAGATGATGTCATCCACATAAATTTGAACCAACAATATGTGTTTAACTTTTGTTTTTATGAAAAGAGTGCTATCTACTTGACCTCTACTGAAATCATGTTTTAAGAGAAAAGAGCTAAGCCTCTCATACTAGGCTCTAGGTGCTTGCTTTAAACCATACAAAGCCTTATGCAATTTAAAAACATGATTCGGAAAGTCTATATCATCAAAACCCGGCGGTTGTTCCACATAAACTTCTTCTTTTATAAAACCATTTAAAAAGGCAGATTTAACATCCATTTGAAATAATTTTAAATCTAGAGCAGATGCGTAAGCTAATAATATTCTAATGGCCTCAAGTCTAGCTACAGGTGCATAGGTTTCATCAAAAATCTATGCCTTCCTCTTGAGAATAGCCTTGAGCTACCAGTCTAGCCTTGTTTCTTAAGATTGCACTAGATTCATCTAGTTTATTTCTGAACACCCATTTGGTGCCAATAATTGGATGATCTGACGGTCTAGGAACAAGTGACCATACTTGGTTTCTCTGAACTGATGCAGTTCATCTTGCATGGCCATTATCCAAGATTCATCAGTAAGTGCTTCATTGACTGTCTTAAGCTCTATTTGAGATACAAATGCAAGGTAATCACAAGGGATCACATTACCTCTTGTTCTTACCCCTGCAGATGGATCACCAATGATGTTTTCAGGTGGGTGATCTTTCTTGTATCTCCATTCCTTTGGAAGAGTTTCATGAGAAATTTCTTCTTGTTGTAATTCTTCCAGAGGCGGATCATCCTTGTCCTCGATTGATGTGTCTTTTAGTTTTTGGACAATTCATCTGCATCATCATTATCACTATCTGCTTCCTTTCTCAAGGAAGGGTAGTTTCATCAAAGATAATGTGCACAGACTGTTCAATCAATAAGTACGTTTATTAAACACTCTATAGCCTTTGGTTTAGAAGTGTACCCCATGAAGATGCCTTCATCTGATTTGGCATCCAACTTACCAATGTCCCTTTTTCCATTGTGTGAATGAAGCATGGACATCCAAAGGTTCTGAGATGACTAATCTGTGGCTTTTTCCCTTTGAACAGTTCATAAGAGGTCTTCTTAAGGATTGGTCTGATCATTGCTCGGTTGACAATATAGCTTGCTGTGTTAACTGCTTCAGCCCAAAAATATATTGGCAGATCATATTCTGAGAGCATAGTTCTTGCCATATCTAGTAGAGTTCTATTCTTTCTATCGGCAATGCCATTTTGCTGTGGTGTTCTTGGCGCTGAGAAGTTGTGCTCAATTCCTTGACTCTCACAGAATCTAGCAAACTTTTCATTCTGAAACTCACCACCATGATCTGATCGGATAGACACAATGCTGAACTTTTGATCTTTCTGAACTTTCTTGCTGAAGCTGACAAAGTTATCGAAAGTGTCATCTTTATGCTCTAGGAATGAAACCATGTAAATCTTGAGTAGTCATCAACTATGACAAATCCAAAGTTCTTTCCACCAAGACTGGTAGTCCTCATTGGCCCAAATAGATCCATATGTAGGAGCTCTAAGGGTTTGAGTGGTTACCATGGTTTTAGACTTAAAGGAGCTCTTGGTATGCTTTCCTTTAGACAAGGTTTACAAACACCTTCCAATTTTCCACTGACTTTTGGTAGACCTTCCACAAGATTTTTCTTCAATAGTTTTCTTATGCCATCTATGCTGCAATGTCCAGACGTCTGTGCCACAATTCAGTAGACTTGACTTTACTGGCTGCCAGACAGACGTTTTGCTCTTTGAGTTCTTCAAGGTAGAGTACATACAAATTCTTTTCTCTATTAGCTTCAAAGATGATTTCTCATCTTCAGTATGCTACACTTAGACTCTTGAAACTTGATTTGATGGCCTCTGTCGCACAGCTGACTAATGCTAATTAGATTGTGCTTCAATCCTTTGACCACAATAATACATCTTCAATGACTGTTTTTCCTTTGTTGTTCACAGACCCGCTGCCTACTACTATGCCTTTCCCATTATCTCATAGGTGACTGTCCCTTCTTTATCTTGAAGGGGGAGAATAACTTCTGGTTGCCTGACATGTGTCTTGAGCACCTACTATCCAAGTACCATTTGGATGCTCTAGGGTTAACCTGAAATAAAAACAACAAGCTTTAGGTACCCAAATTCTTTTGGGTCCTGATGGGTTAGTATCATTGATTTTGCCTTTTATTATCCATTTTTATGTCTTGTTGGGCATGTAGTTATAATATGTCCTAACTTATTGCAATGACTACAGCAGGATAACTTAGTTACTTTTCAATATATTTGAAATCAGCTTTGTATGCGATATCGTTCAGGTACAAATTTTGGTGTGTGGATATGTTTTAGGATAAATTATGGTTCTTCATTATCTGGGGGTGTATATCCTAATCCATTTTTCTTCTTACCTGATCTTCTAGCGCCTTTTAATATTAGTGAGTTTTACCATTAGTAAATTTCTCTAATGTGCTTGATAGGTTATCTTTTCTTTATTTAAGTTATTAATTTCTTTTCTTAATTCATCTATACTTTCCTTTTTCCAATTTTGTTATTTGTTCATTCTTGGCTTATAGGTCTTCACAAACCAGTTCATTTCTCCTTTTAAGTTCAGTTATTTGATTTTCTAGTTCCTCATTTTCAGTTTTTAGATCCGAGTTAGTATTTTCAAGACAGGTATATTCTTCTTACAAGCTTTAATAGTTTGCATACTTTCTGTATTTGTCATATAGTTCATTAAAAGCTTCTTCCATGTTATCTGAATCTGAATCATTACAGGAATCAAAAGAGGAATCAGAAGTTACCTTATCCTCGGTATTTGCCATAAAAGCCAGGTTGGCTTTTTCATCATCACTGCTGCAGCTTGACTCACTGTCTGAGTCACTGCTGTTTCCCATGCAGCTGCCATGGCTTTCTTCTTGTACCTTCTGAACTTTTTAGAGTTATCCTTCTTTCTAAACTCTGGCTTCTTGAGCTTGGACACTCAGCCTTCATGTGTCCTGGCTTCTTGCACTCGTAGCAGAGTGGCTCATTTCTCTTCTGATCTTTTCCGTCTGGTCTCTTGAAAATCTTTATTTTTCTGAAATACCTTCTACCGGACTGGAACTTTTCTTCTTGGCCAAGATCCTTTGCAATCTTCTTGACAGCATAGCTTCTTCATCACTGTCTTTGCTGTCTCACTGTTGTCCAAAGATTCTTCAGATGAATCCTCATCAGCTTTGAGCGCATTGGACTGCTTCTTTCTACTGGAGGATTCTCCTAATCTCTCCATGTTTATCTCATGGGCCATGAGTGACCCTAGCTTTTCTAGAGACATTCTCTTCAGATCATTGGCTTCCTCAATGGCCGTTACTTTTGGAGTCCATGAGGATGGCAAGGATCTAAGAATTTTCCTGACCATATCTTCCATTTCATAGGTTTTTCTTAATCCAGCTAACCCATTAGTGATGTCTATGAATCTACTGAACATTTGGGTTATGGACTCACCTGACTGTATTTGAAATCGCTCATATTGAGTTACAAGAATATCTATTCTTGTCTCCTTGACCTTATCTGTGCCTTCATAAGTGATTATGATCTTTTCCCACATTTCCATCGCGGATTTGCAGGCTGAAACTCGTTGAATTCTTTCTTACTTAGCGCACAACACAGCATGCTCCTGGCTTTACAGTTTAGAGAAATTTTTTTCTTGTCTTCATCTGTCCATTGAGCTTTTTCATTGTTACCAGAAGATCTCCTTCTTCTATTATCGACCAAATTTGATAATCATGTCCTTGCAGGAAGTACTCCATTCTTGTCTTCCAATAGGAATCTTCACCATCGAACAAGGGAGGTCTGTTGACTGACTGACCTTCGTTGTGACCTGGGCTGCCATGGATCTTTACTCTTCAGATCGTTGGATCTGTTCTTTGTCGAAGAGACTGCTCTGATACCACTTGTTGCCCGGTTGGCGAACCCAGAGGGGGGGTGAATGGGTCTTTAAAAATATTTACTTAGTTAAAACCTGAACTTAAACAAACACAAAAAACGTTCTTAGAAGAGATTAGTAATGGTTAGTAAAAAGAATAATCACACAAAGAAGACAATCACACAACAAACAGATTTATCCTGGTTCGGATCTCCTTCCTTAGGAGTCCTACGTCCAGTCCCTGAGCAAACCTCAGGATTCCACTATCTAGGGTACAGTCCCCCTATGGACGAAACAACCACCCAGCTCAGCTGGTCTTCCTTCACACTCGAAGGGACACAACACCTGGTACCACCAGGTCTTCCTTCACTCTTGAAGGGAAAGAAAAACACCACCCTGGAAACCACCAGGTCTTCCTTCACACCCGAAGGGAAACAAAAAGTGAATCTGAAAAAGGATTGACTAGCCCTAGATCAAGCTTAACAGAACTCGATCTGAAGCTACAAGCACTGAGAGTTAAAGATCTACACAGGTGCTCTCTCTCAGAACTATTCTAGCTCTCTTCTGAATTTTCTCACAGCACAGGGAGCTAAGAGCAAGGCAGAATGGAATGACAAAGCTGGCTCTAGAATTCTTGTGAAGACTTGAAAGACTGCGAAGTGGTTTCTTTCTTGATCGTATATGATGAATATCTTCAAATCTTCTGTCTTGAATGTAGACGATGAGATAGCCGTTGTCTCACAGCTTTGTGAACGTTAGACTGAAGGATTTGTGGAAGCTTCCAGTCACAGTCTTTTGTTCTTTAGAGCACGCAAGTGATGAGATCTTCTGAGGTGACTTGTAGTTCTTTCTATGTCCAACGTTGTAAGATGGTACAACTTCAAGGTTCTGCAAAAGTTGAGCTTAATGGTAGACAGCTAACATATCTCCAGATGTCAGTCAACGTTAGAGCAAGTAAACACAGATATAGTAGTGACAGTTTATCGTTCTAAAAGGATACATGCAGAGAATACACGATAATGGAAGATATGTTCTGGTGCATGCAGAGATACGTTCAGTCTTCATTAAATGCATAGCAGTCAAACAGGTGAGATACGACTTTCACTATTCAACGTGTTTCAAATCAAAGAAAACATTTATTTGATGGAAACATGACTTATGAAATCGTTATGAGATCATGATAGTCTAAGAGAGTCGTTATGAATCATAACACATCGTTATAGATTCAGAAGAAGTCGTTATGATAACTTACGAAATCGTTATGACAAGCAAGTCGTTGCGAGTTCTAAAGAAGTCGTTACAATAAGCAAATCGTTGTGAGTTCTAAAGAAGTCGTTACGGTAAGCAAATCGTTGTGAGTTCTAAAGAAGTTGTTACGGTAAGCAAATCGTTGTAAGTTCTAAAGAAGTCGTTACGGTAAGCAATCGTTGTGAGTTCTAAAGAAGTCGTTACGGTAAGTAAATCGTTGTGAGTTCTAAAGAGTTCGTTACGGTAGCTTATGAAATCGTTACCACAAGCAAGTCGTTGCGCTTTCTAAGGAAATCGTTATGGCGAGCAAGTCGTTACAAGTTCTAAAGAAATTATTATGATGACTTATGAAATCGTTATGACTGGCAAGTCGTTACGAGTTCTAAAGAAGTCGTCACGATGACTTATGAATTCGTTATGACTGGAAAGTCGTTACGCTTTCTAAAGAAATTGTTATGATGAGCATGTCGTTACGAGTTCTAAAGAAATCGTTACGATGACTTATTAAATCGTTATGACTGGCCTGTCGTTACGCTTTCTAAAGAAATCGTTATGCCGAGCAAGTCGTTACAAGTTCTAAAGAAATCGTTACGATGACTTATGAATCGTTATGACTGCAAGTCGTTACGCTTTCTAAAGAAATCGTTACGATGACTTATGAAGTCGTTATGACTGGCAAGTCGTTACGCTTTCTAAAGAAATCGTTACGATGACTTATGAAATCATTATGACTGGCAAGTCGTTACGCTTTCTAAGAAATCGTTACGATAACTTATGAAATCGTTATGACATCGACTTGTTTTAACTTTAGAACTTACAAAGAAGTCGTTACATCTTTACTGGAATCAATGCATATATATACTTACCATAAGTGCTTGATTTTCTTTGAAGATTCCTGTGCTTAAGGCTAAATGAAATGTAGTTAGAAAACTTTTGACAAGGTTATGTTATCACCAAAATAAGTATGTAATGGATTTAAAATTACGAGGGGATGGATTGTTCACCAGCAAAGGGCTCACAGTTACCGCGCAGGTCGCTTGGAACTGAAAAAAGTTCCGACCAGGGGTTTATGTGGAACGCCTTTTTATTTGAAGGTATCGCCCTATCCTTTTGAGCTGAAAAGCTTGGAATAAGGATGTTTCAGATACCTTCTCAAGGCGACCGAAAGAACCTTTTATAAGGATGTCGAGCAGGGGGCTTTTATAAGTAATTAGCCTTCAAGTTAGATACATACCAGGTTCTAGGTATAGCTTCGCCACTAGGAGTAGTTAGCTTATAAGAGCCTTTTCCGAGAACCTGGGTGACCTGATAAGGTCTTTCCCACTTGGGGACGAGCTTGCCGACTGCTCTTCAGGGATCCGATGTCGAGCAACGGTGCATGACTAGATCACCTTCGAAGAAGCGCCGTTCCCGAACTCGGGCGCTGGCGTCGCTTTGGCGTTCGCCGAGCATGTCGAGGTTCTCCCGTAGTGCGCGGTTGTTGGCAGCTTCGTCGAAGTGAGTTGTCCGGATCGTGGGGAGAGCTACTTCTAAAGGCACCACAGCCTCTGAGCCATAGGCCAAGTGGAAGGGAGTCTCACCAGTGGCCACTCGTGCCGTTGTTCGGTGGCACCATAGCACGTTGGGGAGCTCATCGATCCACGAACCTCCTGCAGCTTCAACTCTTGTGCGTATCCCACGCATAAATGTTCGGTTGGCATTCTCGACTAGACCATTTTCCTGGGGATGTGAAACTAAGGTGAAGTGTTGTAGATGCCGAGCTCAGAGCATTTCTGCTTGAAGTATGTGCTGTTGAACTACTTCCCGTTGTCTGAGGTGATCACCTTTGGAACACCAAACCGGCAGAGGATGTTCTTCCAAACGAACTTCCATGCGGCTTGGTCGGTGATGGCAGAAACGGGCTCAGCCTCGATCCATTTGGTGAAGTAGTCAATGGCCACGAACAGAAACTTCTTTCGCCCTTGAGCCTCTGGGAACGGACCCAGGATATCAACCCCCCATCTGGAGAAAGCGCGTGGTTCGAACATGGTGTGAAGTTGCTCGGCCGGCTGCTTAATGAGCTGCCCGAACTTCTCACAATCTGAACACCTTCTGACGAAGGACACGCAATCCTTTTGCAAGGAAGGCCACCAAAATCCTGCTCGAATGATGCTGCACACCAGCGTTCTACCCCCCAGGTGGCTTCCGCACAACCCTTCGTGGACCTCCTCAGTGGCCGATGCTGCCTCTGTAGGGCTGAGGCACCGTAGGAGACGCCTCGAGAGGGATCTCTGGTATAGTTGGCCTTCGATGAGGGTGAACATCTAGGAGCACAACCTGATCTTGCGAGCTTTGCCTTGATCAGGCGGGAGCTCTCCTCGAAGCAGGTAGGCCATGAGAGGGTCCATCCAGCTCGAAGCCAAGGGGCCAGTCTCAACGGCGGCTACATCTACCTCAATGCTTGGAAAGGTGAGCTCTTCTATGAATATGGAGCGAGAAGGGGTGATGTCACCTGAAGATGCCAGCATGGCAAGTGCATCGGCTCGTGCATTCTGCTCCGTGGGACATGTATGACTTCGAAGTAGAAGAGGCCCTCTGCTCGACTTTTCACCTGCTGGAGGTATTGTGGCATGTGGGGCTCCCTTGCTTCGAAGTGTCCGTTCACTTGGCTGGTGACCAATTGCGAATCACTAAAGACCCGTAGTCGAAGTGCTCCGAGGTGCCAAGCCATTCGGATTCCAGACAGCAGTGCTTCGTACTCAGCCACGTTGTTGGAGGCGGAGAAGCAGAACCTGAGGGCGTATTGGAACTCTAAACCATCCGGAGAGGTGAGAACCAAGCCTGCTCCGCTCCCTGTGACACAAGAGGATCCATCCACATAGAGCTCTCATGGGGGCTCGTCAGCTAATGGAGGGTCCTGCTCGGCCAGAAGGGTGCACTCCGTGACGAAATCCGCCAACACTTGCGCCTTGATGGCTGTCCTTGGACAGTAGTTGATGTCAAACTCGCCCAGCTCGATGGCCCATTTGATGATCCTGCCAGAAGCCTCTGGTGCTGAAGGATAAACTTCAACGGCTGGTCGGTAAGGACTGTAATCGAGTGGGCCTGGAAGTAAGGCCTAAGCTTCCGTGCGGCTATCACTAGTGCCAGGGCGAGCTTCTCTGCTCGAGGGTACCTTCTTTCAGCCTCCTGAAGGACCCTGCTGATGCAGTAGACTGGATGTTGTGCCGCCGCCTCTTCCCTGATCAACACTGCACTGATGGAGTGTTCGGTGACCGAAAGGTACACGAACAAGGGTTCCCCGAGCACAGGTTTCCAGAGAACAAGTGGGGCTGTCAGATATGCCTTTAGCTCGATGAAGGCAACTTCGCAGTCCTCAGTCCACCGTACATGCCCCCCTTGCTGCGAGGAGTCTTTGGGGCCTCACAGCAACTTGAAGAAGTTGAAGCTCCTCTCCGCTGCTCGGGACATGAACTAGTTAAGTGCGGCGAGAAGTCCGTGAGGCGTTGAACATCGCGTACCATCTTGGGACTGTCCATCTCTAGTATGGCTTGGATCTTCTCAGGGTTGGCCTCTATTCCTCTGTTTAAGACGAGGAAGTCGAGGAACTTACCCGAGCGTACTCCAAATGCACACTTGGCTAGAATGAGCTTCATGTTGTACCTCCGCAGAGTTGTGAAGGTCTCTTCGAGGTCGGAGATGTGGTCGGCGCTCGGGAGCATCTTGACCAGCATGTCATCGACGTAGACTTCCATGCTTCGCTCAATTGTGGCTCGAACATCTTATTCACCAGTTGCTGGTACATTGCGCCAGCGTTCTTCAGACTAAAGGGCATCCTGGTGAAACATACAAGCCCAGGTCGGTGACGAACGTGGTGGCGTCCTGGTCTGGAGGATGCATGCTGATCTGGTGATAACCAGAATACATGTCCAAAAAGCTGAGAAGCTCGTGACCGAAAGTTGTCCTTGGGCGTGGCTTTGTTGAGATCTTTATAGTCCACACATACGCGCCATTTGCCGTTTGCTTGCGCACGACGACCACATTGGAGATCCATCTTGGGCACTGGGCCTCTCGGAGGAGCCCAACAGCTCGACTTTTGACAACGTGATCCTGGATCTTCACGATTTACGGTTCACCTTCTTTGTTGGACCGGAGGCACCTTTGGGTCCAGGCGAAGGCGATGCACCATCACTTCTGGGGGTATGACGGGCAATTCTTCGTCCGACCACGTGAACATGTCTAAATTGGCTAGCAGGAAGGCCTTGTAGCACTGCTGTTCGGCTTCCGGCAGTAGTGCGCCAATATAGAAGACGTGTTCGGGGTCGTCGTCCACCCGAACAAGAAGCAAATCTTCGGCAAGTGTGCCTCTACTGGTGGAAGGCTGATCGGTGGGTGGGTGAGTAGTTGCTGGTGCTGTAAGGGGCTGTTTGTCTCTCAAGGAGAGGACATAGCACCGTTGAGACTCGCGCTGATTGCCTAGCACCTCGCCAATCCCACACAGAGTGGGAAACTTCATCTTCTAATGGAGGGATGAATGAACAACTTTAATTTAACCGATCAAGCCCCTGTCGAGGATGGCATTGTAGCCGGGCATGCTTCGAATAACCAAAAATCCACCATCTTGGTTACCCTCTTCGGATGCGTCCCAAGAGTAATTGGGAGGCGCGCTTGCCCCATGAGTTGAACTGAAACCCCCGAGAAGCCAAACAGAGGCGACTCTACCAGGGTGAGCTGGTCGGTTTTTAGACCCATAAGCAAAAAACAATCGTAAGCCAATACGTCGGGGCACTTCCATTATCCACCAGAATCCGGCACACGGTACAGTGATTGATAGTGGCCGAAATGACCAATGCATCAGTGTGTGGAGTAGAGACTCCTACAAGATCTTCATCCGAGAAGGTTATAGCCTCCTCGGACCATGCGCGTGCGGGATTAGGGGGATAAGGACTTGGGTGAGACACTGAGGGCCTGTCCACCACGTGCACCCGCCGAGTGTAGTCACGTCGGCTTTGATTGCTCTCTCCACCTGTGCCAAAACCTCCGGCGATCACATTGATCTCCTACCAATTGGGCTCGTTGTTGATGGGCTGCTCGGGGGTTCGCTCTCGGCATGTTTGGAGGTCTTCATTGTGACACACATACCGTCCAAGATAGCCGCATTTCATCAAGGACTCGATCTCATCCTTGAGCTGGAGGCACTCGGAGGTGTCGTGGTCGTGGTCGCGGTGGAAGCGACAATACTTGTCCTGGTTGTGCCTGCGAGGATCAGATCACATCCTTGGTGGCCACCTGACATATGGCTCATCCCGAATCTCGGCCTGGATCTGTTCGAGAGCCACCATGAGAGGGGTGTAGTCGGTGAAGGGATGTGGTCGGCGCGGCGAATCCCCGTTACGCCGGCCTTTCTTCCTATCACGGTCGGAACTGTTGTCGGAAGGCCTCTTCTTATCCGATTGATCGCCATGCTCTGCACGACCAGCGGCCAGGCTCTCCTCACATGCCGCATGACGCTGAGCAGTAGAGAGCAGTTCGGCAAGAGTGGAGGGTTGCTGCACCCCCAACATCCTTTGAAGGAAGTCATCTCAGGTGCCCTGGTTGAGGGCACTGGTGGCCAAGGGGATGTCGAGGTGGGGGATGCAGAGCACTTCCGTTTGGAACCTCTTGATGTAGTCCTAGAGCGCTTCGCCTTTCTTCTTCCGAACAGACAGAAGAGATGCCGCTATGCGCGGCTATGACCTTCCACCTAGGAAGTTGTCCCGGAAGGACTTCTTCAACTGGTGGAAGGAAGAGATGGAACACGCAGGGAGGGCTTCGAACCATGCCCGCGCGGTCTCCTTCAGGGTGTCCGGGAATGTAAGGCCCTCGAATTTCCGTCGCATTAATTGTATTTGTGTGTGTATATTTGTGCTTGTGTATGTATATACATATTTACGTACGTATTAATTAGTACAATTACGTGTGCATGTGTTTATACTAGATGTAAATAATGCATGTATTGAATGGTGATAGTATGGATACATTACTGTATACATATTGCATGTATATATGCATGGCATGCATAGTTTTATGCATGTTTTAGAGTTCTGGCCGAAGGACAGATTGGCGTCAACCCCTAGCCGTTGAGGTGGTGTCAGCGTCCACCCATGGACGCCAACACTAATCCTGGGTCTAACGATGTGGACGCCTATTTCTCTGACCTGCATGCGTTGCAGAGCCAAAAATTTCAGAAACAAGGAAGCCCACCCATTGGGGAGCTGTCCCAATGGCTCTGAGAGCCATCTTGTCACCTTGTGAGTGGGAGAGAGGCCTCTCCCATATGTTGAACCCGGATCTGCCTTCCCCAACCCTCTCTTCACCCTTTTGCAAGAGAGAAACCAGAGGAGAAAACCTAGTTCTGAACTGAGGAAAAACCCCCACTTTGCACCCAAAGATCCGACCTCTGAAGCTGGATCCGGCCATCTTCCCCGACAAGAAGCTAGCTGGAGTGAAGGAGAAGACTTCCCCGGCCGTACCTGGAGCCATCTTCATCCAAGAGCCCGGAGGAAGGAGATCTTGGAGGACTGTTTGCAACTTCTTGGGACTGCCCAAGGAGAGCTTCTCCGAGCATTTAGACCCATTGGAGCATTTCTCTAAAGGCAAGCCCGTATGAGTCTAGGACGGTTTTAACATTTTGTGTATTTTTCTTCGTGTCCTTGCCCACATTCACCCTATCTTGAGAGCTGGGTCTGTGTTCTGCACAGACCTGCATTAACGGCAAGGTCCCTGGACGCTGAGATCATGCTTGGCGTCCATCGACCATGCCGCTGACACTGAATTAGCGGCCAGAGACCGCCGCCAAGTTCATCTGGACATAACAGTGACCTGTTCTGCCCTTCTATACACTATCTTCGATATGTTTCACGATGAGGATATACTGTAAACCATTTATATTCTATGTATATGTTAATGTGATGAATGTGGTGTGTGGATGGATGAGTGTGCATGGTGGTGAATGATAGAAGTTATTTTGTTCCATGAAATTACAAAGCATGATTAGTTGTTAATCTTGTCAATCTACTGTTGCATGATTTAGGACTAGCCTGTATGCCCAAGTTTGTGAGGATCATACATGAATGGATCAGCCTATTCTGAAATTGAGATTTTGCCATGCTTGTGTAAATTATTGAAAGTGTTATTGGAAAATAGGAATTGTACATAAGTTATGATAAATCCTTGGTAAACCAGGCATCACCCCATAAATTGAAGAATAAATTCTGTAGCTCTATACATGTAGAGTTCAGACAGTAGCTTTCTAGAATTGTGACTTGTATATGATTCCATATTGACTTGAATTACGAATGGCATGAAAAATGAATGTTTGATTTTCAGTAAATTCATTTTAACTCAGAAAAATCTGAAAACTTGTATGAAGGGTCCTAACCCGAAATTAGTTTGTGATAAATTTTCAGGTCATTTGGACCAGAGCACGATTCCTTATGAAATTTTCATGAAAAATGTGAAATTGATGCATGTCATTGTAAAATGAGTTGATTCTTGTTTAATCCAACTGATTAATGGAATTACCTGCTTGTTAATGTCTGAAATCTGTAGTGTCATGATAGGAAAATAGAGAATGTGCATGTGAGTGAGAAAGTAAATGAATTGAGAGTGACATGTGTCAAACTATGTGTAAAATCGGTAAAAATGTGTAAATGTGTAAATGTGCCAAGTGTGGCATTGCTTCCACAGAGGGCAGTGGAACCGTATCAGGGAAAAGTCCCCCTGAGAAGGTTCAATGTGTAAGTGACCCTAAGGGCATTAGGGGGAAATCCTGGAGGTGGACAAGTACCACTGGTTAGGGTGGAGACTTGTTCTCCCGGTCTGCGCAGTCTAAGAGTCGCCATTGGATGCCTAGATGGCGTCTGTGTAATGTGATGTGTATATGTCCTTCTTTGGTGGTTTGACTATGTGTCACGGCACCTAAAATGTGAATGTGTAATGTGTAATGTGTATGTGTTCATGTGTTAATGTGTAAGTGAACAATGTGAAATGTGTATGTGTAAAGTGCAACCATGTGAATTGGAAACTTGTGTAAAGGAAATGTGAAACGAAAAATGTGAAAATATGACATTGGAATCCATGTGAGACAAATCTGAAACCATGTGAAATCAGTAATTTCATGTTGTATCATCATGTTATATGTGCGAAAATGTCTAGAATCCATGCTAGGGATAATTGATGAGCACGTGTACAAAATAGCATGATTGATTGTTCACATAGTATGTTTTAAACAATATTGTAGCTCTCATGTGTAGGTTTACAGCCATTAAACCATGTGAAACCAGCAACTTAAAGTATGTGAAAATGTCTATGTATGTGCTTAAGAACATGTAAAGTCCATGCTAGTTGGGTTTTCCGTTCATATGTCCACAGTGTTCATGTTGGTAGCTCTCATGTCTTGATTCTTTAAAGGAAAAATTTCACAAGTAAATGGAATAGAGAGCATGTGATAGGTAAGTTTTATTCTTAGAAATCTGAAAGCATGATCCATGTATTAAATTGTAGAACTTTCATGATAGGTTGCAACTTTCAAATGACTAGCTGCCATGTGTTGAAATTTGTGAATGTGCATGTAGAATCGCTATGACGTATACGTGTATGTTATGAGTAGTGTTGCTTGCTGAGTCTTTAAGACTCACTCCTGCTTCAGCGTACAGGTATAGACGGTGACGAGACTCTCGTGGAGGAGACGGTAGAGACGGACTCCGAGCGCGGAGTTTAGATTGTTGGAGCAGTTGCACCCTTTTGTGCTTTCATAGTATGTAAAAGCGACATTGTACTAGAACTATCATGAGAAAATTGTATAAGTGTGGACATTGTGTACTTAAATTTCAGCAATTTAATTATGTGAACTTTTAGCTCTTAATGTAAATTGCAAATCTCATGTATGTTTAATGTGGATGATGAGTGAATGAAGACAGTTGTCTTTTACTTCCGCTACTCTGTTCGTATATTCGCGTGTATCTCAGCTGTTTGTATCGTTTGGGTAAATCTTACTGTGAGGACTCTCGCTATACCGACGTGGGTTGGTATAACCATACCGGTATAATGAGGGCCGTCACAGAGATTGGTATCAGAGCGACCGGTTGAGATTGCACATGATATACCTAAGTCATCATCCCATTGCATGCTAAGTATGTCCACATGTGTAGAGAAACACTAATAAGAAGTGAAAAATAGATAAGAAAATGGTTAGAAAACTTAGTAACCTAGCTCTAATAGTGGCTGAAATTTTATTACAGCCATGGCTTCGAGAGGTAGGCGTGGTGGAGCGTCGGCTCGTGAGGACGAGCCGCGACGTGACAAGCGGGCGGAGCAGCAGGCCCCGGCACCGCCAGGTCCTGTACTTCCCACCACCGCCTGTGGATTACAGAGTATTCATGCAAGGTCTGGTACAAGCCATGCAGACGCAGGCTCATACCCAGGCAGCACTCCAGGCACAGTTGGAGGCCCAGGTAGAATAATGAAACAACTAGTAGTTGCTATTTAAATTGCATGATATTGTGTTTATTGTGTATTGCCTATTGTTTAATGTAGCAAGCTCAGGCACCAGCAAAGGACCATGGTGGACCTCCCATCATGGAGCGATTCAAGAGGATGACCCCACCCTCTTTTAAGGGGGAGAGTGATCCTTAATGGCAGAAAGTTGGTTACGGGAGATAGAGAAAATCTTCCGAGCCATCAGGTGCCCTGATGAGGATAAGGTGACATTAGCACCTACATGCTACAGGTAGACTTTTAATTTTGTATGTTGTATGTTCTGCTTAATTTAGAATTTGTTAGTTGGTGCTTATGAAGGTGTATTGCAGGAGAGAGCGGATGTATGGTGGTCCTCCTACTACGTACACGCTTTGAGGACGGAGCAGTAGACGTGGCGTGGACGCGTTCGTGAGGCTCTTTCGAGTCAAGTTCGTCCCAGAGCATATCCAGGACAAAATGGAGTAGGAATTTCTCTCCCTGACGCAAGGCTCCATGACCGTGCTGGAATACGAGGCAAGGTTTTCTGAACTTTCTAAGTATGCACCGCATATCGTAGAGGATGAGCGCAGGAAGACGAAGAAATTCGTGATGGGACTCAAGCCATCACTGCGGACGAGACTCGTGGCGTTCGACCACCGCACGTTGGACGAGGCCCTCAGTGCTACCTACAGGCAGGAGGGAGAAATGGAGCAATATCTGGAGGAAAAGAAGGCTTCGCAGAAGAGGCCGACTGCGACGTTCCAGTGGCAGGATAAGAAGAAAATGGTGTACCAGACACCGCAGCGATCCGTGACAGTCAACAACTCTCAGGTACCTTCTGTACGTTCCCCTGGTGGTGTGAGAAAGAGTGTCCCCATTGCGGGAAGACACATGGTGGTTCCGAGTGTTGGTTGGTAGCGGGTAGATGCTTGAAGTGCGGGAGCAGCGACCACAAGATCAAGGATTGCCCAAGACTTCAACAGGGAGCTCAGCGTGGAGCGCCAGCCCCAGCAGTAGCGGCAGCCGCGCCAGCTACAGGAAGACCAGGAAGGCCTCGAGCCCCAGCTCGAGTGTTTGCTTTAGCTCGCGAGGACACCGAGCAGGCGGAGCATGTCACCGAAGGTACGGTTTTGCTTTTAGGTGTGCACGCTCGGGTTTTGTTTGATACGGGTGCTACTCACTCGTTCATTTCCGAGCGGTTCGCTAGGCAGTTAGCCCTAGAGTCAGGTGTAGAGTCTGAGGATTTAGAGGTCCCCTTGTCTGTGCACACCCCTGCGGGTATGGTATCGACTAGGAAGTGCATTCCTTCGTTACCTGTGTGCATTGAGGATAGAATCCTAGATGGGTGTTTCTTCTTGCTAAAAATGAAGGACTATGATGCTATACTTGGTCTGGATTGGCTAGAGGAGCACTATGCGTTAGTGGATTGTCGTCGGAAGAGGATTGTTTTCCGCATTCCTGGCGAGGACGAGTTCTCTCATCTCTTGCCAAGGAACTTGGCTGGAAAGTTAGTCATCTCTGCCATGAAGGCGATGCGCATGGTAAACAAGGGTTGTGACGCTTTTCTTGCCAGCGTGTGTTAGTGCCAGAGGCTGATGAGTCACTTACTCTTGCGGAGATTGAGGTAGTGCAGGATTTTCCAGATGTCTTTCCTGATGACTTGTCTGGATTGCCACCGGATAGAGAGATAGAGTTTACCATAGAGTTGCTTCCGGGCACCTCTCCTATCTCGAAGGCTCCATATCGGATGGCACCTACGGAATTAGTCGAGTTGAGGAGACAGTTGCAGAAGTTGCTTGAAAAGGGATTTATTCGCCCTAGTGTTTCCCCTTGGGGCCCGCCTGTATTGTTCGTCAAGAAGAAAGACGGGTCACTTAGGTTGTGCATTGATTATAGGAAGTTGAACCAGGTGACTATGAAAAACAGGTACCCCTTACCTCACATTGATGACTTGTTTGACCAGTTGCGAGATGCATCAGTCTTTTCTAAGATTGACTTGCGATCTAGTTATCATCAGTTGAGGATTCGGAGTGAGGATGTGTCCAAGACAGCATTTAGAACCGTTATGGACATTATGAGTTCTTGGTCCTTCCTTTCGGATTGACCAACGCCCCTACAGCGTTCATGGATCTCATGAACCGGGGTTTAGGCCGTATTTAGATAGCTTTGTCGTAGTGTTATTGACGATGTGTTGGTCTATTCTCCGGATGAGGCCACCCACCGTCAGCATTTGAGGTTAGTGTTAGAGGTTCTTCGTGAGCACAAGCTGTATGCAAAATTCAGCAAGTGCGATTTTTGTTGCGCGAGGTTCATTTCCTCGGGCACGTTATCTCCGCGCGCTGGTGTTGCAGTTGATCTAGCGAAGGTCCAGGCAGTTATGGATTGGGAGATTCCCAAGACCCCTTCGGAGATTCGTAGTTTTATTGGGTTAGCTGGTTACTATGGCGATTCATTGAGGGTTTCTCATCCATCGCCGCCCCTTGACAAGGCTGACCAGGAAGGGTGAGAAGTTCGTATGGTCTGAGGTGTGAGCGTAGCTTCCAGCTATTGAAGGCTAAGCTTACTTCTGCTCTGGTATTGGTATTGCCTAGTGGTCTAGAGGTCTTTGCCATTTATACGGATGCGTCTCAGATTGGTTTAGGCTGTGTGCTCATGCAGCAAGAAAGGGTAGTGGCTTATGCTTCTCGTCAGTTAAAGAGCATGAGAGGAACTCTGACTCATGATTTGGAGCTCGCAGCAGTGATTCATACACTAAAGATCTGGAGGCACTATCTTTATGGTGTCAGATTTGAGGTGTTTACTGACCACAAGAGCTTAAAGTATCTTTTCTCCCAAAAAGAATTAAACCTGAGGCAGAGAAGATGGATTGAGTTCTTGAAGGACTATGACTTCGACCTTCAGTATCACCCTGGAAGGTGAATGTCGTAGCGGATGCTCTTAGCAGAAAGAGGTCTTCGCTCCAGCAGGATTGGAAGATGTTGGAGGATGCGGCGTACTCTATGACCGAGTTAGAGCCATCGTTGTGTCAGGCTTTTGTAGCCAGCTATCCCTTAGATCCTCTGTGTTGGATGAGGTGATTGGGCAGTAGGAACCGATCCTAGATTGTTAGAATTAGTGGGTAAGGCGGGCATTGCTCCTGATGAGGACGGTGTGATTAGATTTCAGCACCGTGTCTGTGCCTGATTTAGTAGATGTCCGTGAGCATGTGTTAGCGGAGGCTATAGATCGTGATTCTCTATTCATCCGGGTAACACTAAGATGTATCAAGACCTGAAGAGATCATTTTGGTGGTCCGGCATAAAGAAGATGTTGCGGATTATGTGTCTAGGTGTTGGGTGTGTTAGCAAGTGAAGGCCGAGCGACAGCGACCATCCGGCCTTATGCAGAGGATGGATATCCCAGTGTGGAAGTGGGAAGCTGTCACTATGGACTTCGTTTTGGGTTTGCCTCGATCTAGAAGGGGCAATGACTCGATTTGGGTAGTTGTAGATAGATTCTCGAAGACTACTCATTTCTTGCTATGAAGAAGAAGCAGTCAGTAGAGAGTTTAGCTAGATTGTATGTTAGTGGTATCATTAGATTGCATGGTGTGCCGAAGTCGATCATTTCGGATCGAGATCCGAGATTTACTTCGAGGTTGTGGAAGGGTCTTCAGGATGCTTAGGATCGGAGCTGAAGCTCAGTTCGGCGTTTCATCCCCGACCGATGGACAGTCCGAGCGGACTATAGACGCTCGAGGATATATGTTGAGCGGTGTGTTCTGGATTGGAAGGATGATTGAGAGCGTCATTTACCTCTTGTGGAGTTCGCATACAACAACAGCTTTCATGCTAGTATTGGTATGGCTCCATTCGAGGCGTTGTATGGTAGGCCCTGCAGATCTCCGTTATGTTGGGAGGAGACTGGTGATAGGTAGTTGATCGGACCGGGTTAGTTCAGGAAACTTCGGATAAGATCCAGCTTATCAGGAAGAGGCTTGTTGCGGCGTAGGATAGGCAGAAGAGTTTGCCGACAACAGGAGGAAAGGATTTAGAGTTCGAGGTTGGCGATCATGTCTTCTTAAAGATATCGCCTACTCGTGGTGTCGTCAGATTTGGCAGGCATAGCAAGCTAAGCCCTAGATTCATTGGCCCATATGAGATTCTCCGACGTTTGGGCAGCGTGGCATATGAGCTAGCATACCCCCAGCTTTGGCTAGCGTTCACCCTGTATTCCACGTATCTTATGCTCAGGAAGTATGTCCGAGATCCGTCTCATGTGATTAGTCATGAGCCAGTGGAGATCCA
>CM024761.1:41487563-41578888 GCA_014218235.1 Colocasia esculenta | reverse complement strand
TGTCATGATTACAAGGACATCTCATCAGGGACACCTCGTTATGCCATCATAACTAAGGATACCTCACATGACATCTCGTCATGCCATCATGATTAAGGACAACTCGTAGGACACCTCGTCATGCCATCATGACTAAGGACATCTCGCAGGACATCTCGTCATGTCTATTGAGCAACTATCCCTTAAAATATTACTAATATATTGATAAACATTTATCATAATGTTTTTACTATGATAAAACCTTTTAATATATTTTAAATATCTTTTTACTACCATTTATAAAATTAATATACAAAGGCTTTCATATACATACTGTAATATATCTTAGCCAAAATTAATGCTTACATAGAATCATTGTATCAACACTGACGAAAATTTCTCTAAGTCCACGGCGTATACTGTATATCATACTGACTCCAACTCCGGACTCCGACTCTCGAAAAGTCGAAGTAGTGCTTCAATTGATGAACAAATTAGTAGTACTCCAACTCCGGAAAAGTCGAAGTCTGGCATGACTCCGACTCCTCAAAAGTTGAAGTCTCTATACTTATTGCTTATCGATTGAGCGTTACTCTGACTCCTGGACAGTCGAAGTCGGACTTACTCTGACTTCCTAAAAGTCGAAGTCTACTATCCTTTTGCTAGCACTCCAACTTCTTAAAAGTCGAAGTTTGACATCGATTGATGAACAAACTTTTCTCACTCCGACTTTCCAAAAGTCGATGTTTGTGATCAATGTCTCACTGCGACTTCTGTGCAGTCGAAGTTCTTTATGCATATCTTATCTTTGACTCCGACTTTTAGAAAGTCGAAGTATACTATATCAACTTCTGTGTACTTGATACTTAAATAATTTTTGTTTAAATTTGTCATTCCACGGAATTTGTGAAATCTTAATCTTGTTTATTTCAAGTTATTTGTGATCCCTATGGGATCCTTTACAAAATGAATAGCACTTGCATATCTTACAGAATATTATTTTTATTGCTACCACCATTTAAATATTCTGTTAGGTAAAAAAAAAAGTTATATTCTAAATGACAATATAAAAATATCTTTGTGTAAGATCTGTAATAATTATATAATATGATCTCTTCTTTGCTGTCAGAAGCTCAGTTCTTCTCCATTTGGCAGTTGCTATATAGTAAATGCAATGGTAGGTATAAGCAGCATGGGCTATCTGTCAGAGCTCACCTACCACTGTCAGAACACCATGACTTTAAGGAAAAGACTTTGTATTCCCCATACAATTGTCTGTCTGATCCCTAAATGCTCTGAATTTCTGTCTGTCTAAGCTCATTCTTGCTTTATATTTTCTTTATCTTACCTACCTCTAAAAGTATGGAGGTATCACTGTCTGTCTTGTCCTTTCAGGTTTTCAGAACATTAATGCAACATGCTTAGCTTTCGGCCTTGAGCATGGAGTTTACAGAACATTAATGAAGCTGTCTATCAAGCCATGAAGCTACCTACATAGCCTGAAGACGTTGGACTCTGAAGAGCTAAAGATCTGATAGACACCTAGGAAGCTCATAGTCTCTTTTCAAACAAATATCCTTCAACGGCTAGCTTCCAACGGTCAGTTTCAAATGGGAAGTTATCTGAAGCTCATATATAGAATCCAGAGTTTGAACAAGAATACATACAGATACCAACTAGCAACACACTTAACTTCAATCTTAATTTGCAAGCAAGAGTTTTCATAGCCTTCTACTAAAAAGAAAGAGAGAGAGAGTTGTTTCTTCAGTGCATGACTTCCAACCTATCTAGTTCTTTAGAAGTCTTTCTCCTTTGGGTGGCTTTTTGTAATTGTAGATCTCTCTCAGTCCACCCATTTAGATTTAGAATGAGTTAGAGCTTTAATTCTCATTTGTATCTCTTTCTGATTCTATGTCTGCTGATCCAGTTGAGCAGACACACAAGTGTTCTTTATTTCTGTATTAGATAACCCACAGGACATTTGTTTCCTGCAGTGCCCCTCTTGTGAAGGGAAGACCTACTGGTGTAGGTAGTCTTTGTAGCCCTTGGTAAAGGGAAGACTTGCTTGGGAGCAAGTGGGTTTGCGGAATTTCAGAACGCACAGTTATATTCGTATCAGAAATAAAGCAAAAACTAGGATATAAGATTAATTAAGGCAAGTTTCTTAATCAAATAACATCCCCAACAAAATAGAACTAGGAACTCCATAGGCCACCATAGACCCCACAAGAATGTCATTACAAGAAAAACTACTCAGACATCTACTCAGCATCACAGCTTCAAGATGACGGTATGCTCTTCACTCAAGCCCCTTCCCTTCTGTGTCCACAAGATCCTCCTCAATTCCTGAAATGTGTAGGATAGTAGGGTGAGCAAACTAGCCCAGTAGGATTTACATCTCAAAGTGCAGACACTAATATACATGATTAGTGTTTTATTATGCAGGAGTTTACGGAGCAGGATAATCATGCAGGCTTGCATGCTAATCAATGATTTACTGAAGCAAACTAGGATTTTGTCAACAATATCATAAAAAACATATACAGACTTTCAAAGGTACGAGACAAAGAATTTCCGGGAATATGATAGTATCACAAGACAAGGATTTGGCCATTTACACACAGATATCAGATAATTACAAGATCAAACGTATCATATTGAACTAAACGTATCAAACTTATCATATCAAATGAAGGCACATTCACAAATCTTGCACACATATCAGTGCCATGCCAAGCACCACAAGTCCATACTTCCGCGGTTAACAAGTACGTTGGGGAGCTCCTCCCCAGGACCAAACAGGTCCCCTTATTTGCACAGGCATTAGTCAAATAGACCGAAGTCCCACATTGTGTCGATCATACACATATTATGGCCACAGACTTTCAAGAACAAGCTCACAGTAAAAATAACATGATCATTCGTAGAGTTCAGTTTATAACAAGCTAGAATTTGGACATAACTCATATCAGTCATATAGTAGATAAAACCAATCAGTAGAATTTCTTATAATATAATTCATGTTCTTATGGATTTCACGTACGTTGATCACTTTTAGGCCACTAACTAGATACATAACATGATATGTCAATAGGGCATGCATATGATTCACAGGATAACTCAGTAAAACAATCGGGATTTTTCCATCGGGTTGCATGTGGAACGATTACAACCGAAATCGATGTAGGAGCAACTACAACAAAAGTTAATGTTTACAACCAAAGTCGATGCTTATGATTAGAGTCGTTACTTATGACCAGAGTCGATGTTCAAGACAGAGTCGATGGGGAAACAAGTGTATGTGAGAACAAGCCGGTGTGAGGGCAAGTCGATGAGAGGGCAAATCGTTCTGAGTGCTAGTCGTTGTAAGGGAAAATCGATGTGATGTCAAATCGTTCTGAGAGTGAGTCATTATAAGGGCAAGTTGATGTGATGGCAAATCGTTCTGAGAGTAAGTTGTTGTTTGCAATGATTCTGAAAGAGTCAATATTTATAAAGACTCTAAAGGAACCGATGTTTACAACGATTCTGAAGAGAGTCGATGTTTACAAGGATTCTGAAGGAATCGATGTTTACAAGGATTCTGATGGAATCGATGTTTACAACAATTCTGAACAGAATCGATATTCACAACGATTCTGAGGAATCGATGTTCACAATGATTATGAAGAGAGTCGATATTCACAATGATTTTGAAGGAATTGATGTTTACAACGATTCTAAAGGGAGTCAATATTCACAACGATTTTGAAGGTTGTCAAAGTTGGATCGATTTCGACCTGAATCGATGTGGGATCAGTTTCATCCTTCAGTAACTCAGAGAACACTACAGACTTACACGAACAAGCGTATAACTCGAAATATGGGGATTTTTGGGCAAACCCCTGGACATGAAAAATGTAGAGGACAACAAGTAGAAGGGATCCAGGGTTTTGGTTTGACCCAATCAGACCTTGGTTTGTGTGCAACACCAAAAGAACACAAGGAGCCTTCAGTATTGCACGACTCCTTCGAAACACTTAAAACACTATGCACACTCAATTAAACTTATAGGAAATAGACACGTGGAACTAGACTCAAGGATTTCCACATGGGAATGTAAGATTTAAATTTTTTGCCCGTGAAAACCTACCTCTGTGTTGCTCTAGAATCCACTCCCACTGTCTGATGCCAAGCTTAGGGAAGGCGAGCTCCTAGAAGTTCAGCTCCAAGTAGGTCGAAGTAGTAGTTGATGGATGAAGAACATCCAAATCCTCTAAGCTTCAAGTTCCAAACTTCAGGATTATCCTTTCAACTTTGGAGCTCTCCACAGACTCAGACTTCCAAACCGCTCTAACAGATGCCCTTGGAAAGGGCAAAGAGGCTCTCAAGCTCCAAGACTTCCCCTTGAGGAAGGGCATAAAGTTTGGCCAAGAAGGGCTGTGTGGTCTTTTTAAGGGGTCTTTGGTTACCTTCAGGACCCTTTTTCCTAATTCCCATCAAAAGGGGCAAGAGAGGACAGAAGGTTCAAGCGGGCCTTACGCATGCCAAGCCCAAACCCTACCCTGCCATACCTAACACTGATTTGGTCTGCAAAAAGGACAGATCTGTCGCACCCATCCTGGTCAAAAATATCGAAAAAGGATAGGCCCACCATGCCTGAGCCATGCCCTGACAACTCTTAGAGTGGTGTGCCTTAAGGTCAAGTTTAGGTACCACTACTTAATTACTTTCCCACAACTAATCTCCAAATGATTCTGCCACACTGGGAGGGCGCAACCTCCATCCTTCTGAGTTCAAGGCTACATCAACTACTATACAACATAGAAATTGACAGTTGATGTCACATTGTGTGTTTTTAATATTTGATAGTATTGAAATTTTCCAACTTTTCAATTTATTTCAAAATTTTCAATTCCTTCTAATTTTCCGGGATACTACACCCCTCCCACTTAAAAGAATTTGGTCCCCAAATTCATATGAACAAAATTCACGGATAGTATCTTACCAAATATGTCGGGATAGTTCCGCCTTATTATTGCTTCAGGTTCCTAGGTAGTTTCTTCCACACCTCGCCTGTTCCATTGAACCTTGACCATAGGTATACTTCTGTTTCACAGTTGCTGGACCTTTCGATCCAGAACCTTGACATGCTTCTCTTCATATGTCATATCTCTCCTTAGCTCTAGATCCTCAAACTGAATCACATGATCGGTATCATATACATAATTCCTCAGCATGGATACATGAAAAACATTATGTATTATTGCTAATTGTAGAGGTAATGCTAATCGATAGGCCACCTCTCCAACCCTTTCTAGAATCTCAAAAGGGCTAATGAACCTTGGACTCAACTTTCCTTTGATTCCAAACCTATGTATCCCACGCGAAGGTGAGACCTTGAAGAACACATGGTACCAACTTGCAACTCTAGGTCCCTTCTTCTCTTGTCTACATAGCTTTTTTGTCTAGATTGAGCTATTTTAAGATGCTCACGAATGACCTGGACCTTCTGAGTGGTGTCTGGCACTATCTCTAGTTCCAACCATTGCCTCTCTCCTGCTTCTTCCCAACACACAAGTGATTTGCAACTTCTTTCGTACAATGCTTCGAAGGGTGCCATCTTTATGCTTGCTTGATAGCTATTATTGTATGCAAATTCAACCAGTGATAATTGTTCACTCCAGTATCCTTCAAAGTCAAGCACATAGGCTCGAAGCATATCTTCTACAATTTGGTTTGTCCTTTCCGTTTGGCCATCGGTTTGGGGGTGAAAGGCAGTGCTGAAATTTAACCTAGTGCCAAGTGTTGTCTGCAACTCTCACCAAAAATGTGACGTGAGCCGAGGGTCCCTGTCCGATACAATGGACGAGGGTATTCCATGTAACCTAACCACCTCTTTAATGTATAATGCAGTAAGCACATTCACGGACCATTTTCTCCTTATAGGCAAGAAGTGAGCTAACTTAGTTAATCGGTCCACGATTACCCATATTTCATCAAGTCCTCATCTGGTTCTAGGCAACCCATGTTGAAATCCATTCCTATGCTTTCCCATTTCCATTCAGGTATATCTAAGGGTTGTAATACACCTGCTGGCCTAAGATGTTCTACTTTGACCTGTTGGCAAGTCAAAGAACGTGCAACAAATTCGGCTACTTCCCTTTTCATGTTTGGCCACCAATAAGTTCTCTTCACATCTTGATACATCTTAGTGGCTCCAGGATGAATTGTATACCTAGATCAGTGAGCTTCAGTCACCAGCTTCTTCTTGAGTTCTTCATTATCCGGTACACAGGTTCTTCCTTTAAACACTAGTCTGCCATTCTCAATTATGGAAAAATCTGGCCTTTGATCAATCTTCTCTTTAATCTCCACTAAGAAAGGATCATTGTCTTATTGTTCTCTGATTTCAGTTAGGAGATCTGATTGTATGCTGATGTTGGCAATCAATACTTGGTCGCTTTCCTTGTCTATCTTAAAATCTAGACTTGCAAATTGCTCTAGCAATCGCCACTCCCCAACCATTAAGCTGGCTAGTGACACTGTCGGCTTTCTACTCAAGGCATTTGCCACAGAATTGGCTTTACCCAGGTGATATTGTATAGAAAGGTCGAAGTCATTTAAGTACTCCAACCATCTTCGCTGTCTCAAGTTCAACTCCTTCTGGAAAAGAGATATTTCAGACTTTTATGGTCTGAGTATACCTTAAATGGTTCACCATAAAGATAGTGTCGCCAAATTTTTAATGCGAACACCACCGCTGCTAATTCTAGATCATGAACCAGGTAATTAACTTCATGCACCTTCAGCTGCCTAGAGGTATAAGCTATTACCTTACCTAGCTGCATTAAGACACATCCCAGACCAATACCCGATGCATCTGTATATACCTCAAATCCTCCCCCTTCAATGGGTAGGGTGAGAACAGGAGCTGTAGTCAAACACTCCTTCAATGTACAGAAGCTCTTTTCACAATCTTCTGCCCACACATATGGATTTTCTTTCCTGGTCAATCTAGTCAAAGGTACAACAATTTTGGAAAAGTCCTTTATAAATTATCTGTAATATGCTGCCAATCCCAGGAAGCTTCTTACTTCGGTCACACTAGAGGGTCTCTCCCAATTCATCATGGCTTCGACCTTAGATGGATCAACTGCAAGACCTTCTTCTAAAATTACATGCTCCAAGAAAGATACTTACTTCTGCCAAAACTCACATTTACTCAACTTAGCATACATCTGGTTGTCCCTCAACAATTGCAAGGCTACCCTTAAATGTTCCTCGTGATCTTATTTAGTCTTGGAGTAGATTAGGATGTCATCAATAAAAACCACCACAAACATATCAAGGTAGGGCCGATATAGGTCATTCATCAGCTGCATGAAGGTGCAGGGGCATTTGTTAGTCCAAAAGGCATGAAAACAAACTCATAATGCCCATACCTGCTCCTGAAAGCCGTTTTGTATATATCCTCCTCTGAAATCCTTAATTAATGGTAGCCTGATCTGAGATCAATCTTGGAGAAATATTTAGCTCCAGAAATTTGGTCAAATAGTTCATCAATTCTCGGTAGGGGATATTTGTTCTTGACTGTGAGTTGGTTTAGCTGCCTATGAAGAATACACAACCTCATTGACCCATCCTTCTTCTTAACAAAAAGCATTGGAGCTCCCCAAGGTGAGGTGCTCGATCTGATGAATCCTTTCCTCAATAACTTCATCAGTTGTTCCTTTAATTCTTTTAACTTTGCTGGTGACATCCTATACGGGGCTCTAGAGACTGGGGCAGCACCCGGTACTAAAGGAATAGAAAATTTTACTTTCCTCGTGGGAGGAATACCTGGTAACTCCTCGGGGAACACATCGGGAAATTCCTTTACCACAGATATGTCTTCAAGGTTTACATCCTCTTTCTCCCTGACCACTGAAGCAAGGAAGGCTACACACCCTTTTCTGATCATTTTGTGAGCTCGTAAGGCAGAAATAAGCGATAGATGTCCATGGTTGTTAGCCCCCGAGTAAACCATCCTTAGATACTCGCTAAAAGTTATCCTACTCTTCCTACAGTTTACACTAGCCCCATGTTGGGTTAACCCATCAGCTCCTAGAATTACATCATAGTGATCTATGGGCATGTATACAAGGTCGGCCAGAAGCTTCTTCCCTTCGATGATCACATCAGCAGAGGGAAAATATCGGTTGAGTTTGGTTCCTTGCCCAAGAGGCATTGTGACAGGGAATTCACAACTCAACGATACTGGTTTGGTGGATAAGGTATCGGCAAACTCTTGTGATATAAATGAATGTGTGGCACTAGTATCAAATAAAACAAAGGCAGGCCGTGAAAGTATTTGAAGGGTACCTTCTACTACACCTCCTTCCTCCACTGTTGACGGTTTTAGAACAGCTTGTAGGCGGCCTGGCCTTCATTGTCCATTTGGACGCCTCTCTTGTGGTGTTTGTTCCTTAATCATTAGGCAATCGGAGATCTCGTGGTCACAACTTCCACAATGCAGACATCTCCCTTGCGCTTTCCAGCATTGTTCAGACCAATGACTAGCCTTGTCACAATGTTTGCATCTCTCCACGGGTACCACAGCTGACTGCTTTTCTGAGTCCTTCGGCTTCTTATCCTACTGTTTAGTAAAACCACCACTGAAGCTCTTCTTTCCAATGGTCGGTTGATATCTTCCAGTAGCAGATACTTGTTCCTTCTTCACATTCTTTCCTTCTATCCTTTCAGCAGTCTCCATAGCATCTTCCAGAAACTGGGCTCTCTTTATCATATCAGCAAAGGTTTGTATGTCCATTGGCGCCAGTTGGGTGATATACTGTGGTCTTAAGCCATTTAGAAAGCGTTTAGCCTTCATCCTCTCGGTCCCAACCAAATGAGTGGCATACCAAGACAGGCATGAGAACTGAGCCTCATACTCAGCTACAGTCAATCCACGTTGTTTCAAGGCTGTAAATTCGGCTGCTTTTTTCTCCTGCACCCTTTCCGAAAAGTATTTACTATTGAAGTGTTCCACAAATTGTGCTCACGTTAACTGTTGTCCTTCTAAGGTCGCTTCAACAGACTCCCAGCATGCCCTGGCATCTTTTTCTAGCTGGAACTTTTCCAGTAGTACTTTGTTTCGGTCAGTACATTACATGACCCTGAATATCCTTTCAATCGCCTTGACCCAATGTTCAGTAGAATCCGGGTCAGTACTACCCTCAAACCTAGACAGATCCATGCTACGGAAATTCCAATGGAGATCACCGACTCCGCGGTTTCCTCCACCCTAGGTGGTTTGTAATATTGCCTGAGTTAAATTCTATAGGGTTTGTTGCATGTTTCTAGCCTGGGCACGCTCAGTAGCCATGAAGCAGTAATTACCTTCAAGAGGATAATACTAGTCAGGCTTCTGAGTATAATACATGTGACTCCCTTACCCATGGCTCTACCCAAGCTCATATTAGGTGTGACTACTTGACATGTATGGTCTAGACCATTTTCATCTTACATTCCTATTCCCTTGGACCTTAAACGTTCATGCTCTGATACCAATAAG
Organism: Colocasia esculenta; assembly: GCA_014218235.1. Taxonomy (NCBI): domain Eukaryota; kingdom Viridiplantae; phylum Streptophyta; class Magnoliopsida; order Alismatales; family Araceae; genus Colocasia; species Colocasia esculenta. The sequence continues at coordinate 41,569,374 of CM024761.1, read as the reverse complement.
ACTGTCACGCCCCGAAGCAGAATTTCGGAACGCGTACTTATATTCGAATCAGAAATAAAGAAAAACTAGGATATAAGATTAATTAAGACAAGTTCCTTAATCAAATAACATCCCCAACAAAATAGAACTAGGAACACCAGAGGCCACCATAGACCCCACAAAGCAAAATAATCATCTTTTATGAAGCAAATGCCATTACAACAAAAACTACTCAGACATCTACTCAGCATCACAGCTTCAAGATGACCGTATGCTCTTCACTCAAGCCCCTCCCCTTCTGTGTCCACAAGATCCTCCTCAATTCCTGAAATGTGTAGGATAGTAGGGTGAGCAAACTAACCCAGTGGATTTATTTTAACCCCTTCTGCGGGCACTAATATACATGATTAGTGTTTTATTATGCAGGATAATCATACAGGCTTGCATGCAAATCAATGATTTACTAAAGCAAACTAGGATTTTGTCAACAATATCATAGCGAAACATATACTGACTTTCAAAGGTACGGGATAAAGAATTTCCAAGAATATGATAGTATCACAAGACAAGGATTTGGCCATATACACATAGATATCAAATAATCACATGACCAAATGTATCATATTGAACTGAACGTATCAAACTTATCATATCAAACGAAGGCACATTCATAAATCTTGCACACATATCAGTGCCATACCAAGCAACCCAAGTCCATACTTCTGCGATTAATAAGTACGTTGGGGCGCTCCTCCCCAGGATGAGACAGGGCCCCTTATTTGCATAGGTATTAGTCAAATGGACCGAAGTCCCACATTGTGCCGATTATACACATATTATGGCCACAAACTTTCAAGAACAAGCTCACAGTAAAAAGAACATGATCATTCGTAGAGTTCAGTTTATAACAAGCTAGAATTTGGACATAACTCATATCAGTCATATAGTAGATAAAACCAATCAGTAGAATTTCTTATAATAGAATTCATGTTCTTATGGCTTTCACATACGTTGATCACTTTTAGGCCACTAACTAGATACATAACATGATATGTGAATAGGGCATGCATATGATTCATGGGATAACTTAGTAAAACAATCAGGATTTTTCCATCGGGTTGCATGTGGGAACAATTACAACTGAAATCGATGTAGGAGCGACTACAACAGAAGTCGATGTTTACAACCAAAGTCGATGCTTATGATTAGAGTCGTTACTTATGACCAAAGTCGATGTTCACGACAGAGTCGATGGGGAAACAAGTCTATGTGAGAGTAAGTCGGTGTGAGGGCAAGGCGATAAGAGGGCAATGTTGGGTTGAGTGTGTTTTGGAATTTCCTAAAGTTGTATTTTAATGATGACCGATGAACATCACTCATACCTTGATTTTGATGATGACATATTGAACATGTTATACATTTTATACATATCACAACAATGCTTAAACAACATATTTTAATGTTAATATCTCACATTTTAATGATAATATCTTGTATTAATGGTTTACACTTTATATTTTCAGGTTTACACAAATTTGTCACAGTGGTGTCGACACAGTCCACCTGTGTGTCGACACTGGCTGACTATCCCAGAAGCATGTTCTGAAAGAAGAAACCAGTGGTGTCGACACAGTCCACCTGTGTGTCGACACTAGATGACTATCCCAGGAAGCAGTCAGAACAGCTGAAGCCAGTGGTGTCGACACAGTCTGCCTGTGTGCCGACACACTTCGACTAAAGCTCAAAAATGAGAATTTTTCTGAACACGTGGCTACTTAGGGATCAAGGGGATTGACCTAGATATTTATGCCCACGCACCCCAAGGCACCACATGGATATATGGGGCTACAAATACCCATGTTTCTTGTACTCCAAAGGAGCGAGAGACCAAACATCTCCAGAAAAAGGTGTGGCGGTTGTAGAAAGGGAAAAAGGGAGCCTGCATCAAGAAAGGGAGCAGAGCAGTGTTGTTTAGAAGGAGAACGTGAAGAAGAAGAGAAGAGGAGAGGAAAGAGGATAAAGTATATGCATCCATAAAGGGAGCAGAGCAGCGCCATCAGATTGAGGAGTAGAAAAGCAACAAAGGAAGAAGACGAACTGGCAATCCGGATGCCACTGAAGCAGAGCATCGTGGATTGAAGAAGATCTCCAACGAATTCCTTCAAGCGTCTTCAATCAAGCTTCTACAAGTCTTCTTCATCAAGGAACATCCAAGTCACATATATTTCATTTATTTTCTTGGAGTGTTCATCTAGTTTTTCATTGTGTGATCTGTGTATGTGTTCTACACAGATCACTTAATTCTGTCAGTTCTATTTTTATCATTGTATTGAGATAGATCGGGCTAGAGGATCTATTCTCTAATTGAGCTTGTTCTAGTAAAACTCGGATCCTTCGTGGTCCAAGAGTTTTGGAGCCGTAGTGCCCTGGCTTGGAGCCTTAGTGCTCTGGAGCTGTTGTGCTCATTTGCTTGTGAGTCGTCATACTCACAAGTGGTTTATGGAGTAGGTCACTGTGCCTATCTCCTGAGTTTCCTTTGAGTTGTCGCACTCAAAGGATTGGAGGTCATCGTACTCCAGTTGTGTCTTGAGTCGTCGTGCTCAAGGGTATTTTGGAGTCGTCGTGCTCCTTGTGTGTTGTACTCAGGGTTTTGAGTAGTGTGGCCTCACTATGTGAGGGGTGGACGTAGGAGTCACTGGGGATTTCTTTCGAACCACCTAAAAATCCTCTGTGCAGTGGTTTGACTTTGTATTGCGCTAGATGCATGCATTGGGATTTCGCTCACACTACTAATTGATTTGCTCACACACACTAATCACACATATTGCATCTGTTCAGTGGGGTTTTATTTGAATAGATATCTTAAGTCGAAGTAATTTTTATATTGCTTAAGCTTCCGCAGTAATTGGTGTCAGATCTATTCAACTCCTCCCCCTCCCCCCCCCCCCCCCCCCCCTTCTAGATCTAATCCATCCCCCTATTCGATCCTACAATTGGTATCAACGTAGGTTAACCACTCTAATTGTTATGTCTAATTCCTTGTTACATTGATTCATTGTGATTAGATCTAATAGTCTTTTGAGTTTTGGTATAATGACAAATTTTTTTAATCTACATGAATTTCCTGTTATATTTCAGAGAAATCCCCAATCTCACTTTCATCAAGTTTTTTAGAGGAAGCACAAAGAAAAGGAGAAAAAGGAATTCACAAATGCTCAATGGCAAAGAAGAACTTCAATGAATCCAGAAAATCTCCAATTCAGAAAACTGTGGCTCTCACAGCATATTCTAAGAGCTCAGAGCATTCTTCATCCTTTCAAAACACAAGAAATCAAATGGGTGTCTACAAGGTCAGGTAAATCTACTCCAGACTCTATCTATGTATTCTAACTCTGATTGATGTAGATGAAGGAATGTCTCAGGTTAAATTGATTGAATTATGTAAGAAGATACAAAATCTTAATATACACTGAACACTAAAAATAATGACTTGAAAAAGACTTTAAAACATTGCCATGAAGCAAATGAGAATTTGAAAATTGAAGTTGAAAATTTAAATTCTGAGAAAGAGAATTTGGAAGATGAAGTCCAAATCTATGAAGATAAATTGAATGGATTAAAAGATAACTATGAGCTATTGAAATAAAAAGTCATTAATCTGGAAAATGAAAAAGAAGAATTGATTGATCTCAATGAAAACTTCAAATCTGACAATGATCAATTAAACAAACAGATTTCTAACATGGCTCATGATCATCAAATAACTGAAAGATGCAAACAACTTGTTGAAGAAAATTGTCACTTAAAGAGAAAGATTGAATGCTTGTTACATGACAAACCATTAGATAATGATTGTAGCAATTTCAGTAATAAAATTGCTGATATGGAAAAACAAATTGCTCAATTTGAAAATGAAAAGAACAAGATAAAAATGGTTTGGATGTCTTGCTAAACATGCTTCAAATTTCAGAAAAAGAAGTTGTTGCATTAAAAGCTGAAAAATAGAAGCTTCAACATGAATTGAATAATTAAATACACAAGTCTTGCTTCTGTGAGAGATGAGAAAAATGAAAATAAAACAAAATTAACATTTGTTAAAGCTGCTGCGAACAAGAACTCTGCTAGTTCTAATGAAAAACTAGTGAAAGTTCTTGTTCAAAAATAGACAGAGAAAAAGAAAAATGCTACGGTCAAGAAGATTCATCTACTTCCTCCATCAGTCCAAAAAGCTCTAAGGCAAGTTCTAAATTCACATCATGCAAGAGCCACCAAAAAGTACCTCCTTCTCCTCATGGTATGCATCCTCACAGGAAAAGGAGATTCCAGCAAATGCATACATGCCAAGGTAAGTACCAGGTAAGAAATACTTTCATTTGCTTTAACTGTAATAAACCTGATCATCTTGCCAAACATTGTTGGATTAGAAATCAAAATCTCAATAAACATGCCAAATCAGTCCAATACTTTCATTGTCATAAAATTGCTCATACTTCTAGGGACTGTTGGTACAAAAATGATTTTGTTGTGCATGCTCAGAAATTCCAGTCTAATACATATGCTCATACACATAGGAATAAATATCACGTTCATACTAAAAATGTTCAAAAATTACATGTGTATAGGCATAGAAATGATGCACAAAATCATTCTATTTCTACTTATATTAAAAATCCAAAAATTGGAAAACTTCATGAAAACATAGATGCATTGAGAAAGGCAAAAAAAAATTGGAACTACTTCTACTCATAGTTCTATCAATGAAAGAAATGCAACTATACCAAAATAAATCATTTTGGATTCAGAAATCTTTATTACACTCTAACATTGATTTCATTGTAGGACCCAAGCAAGTGTGGGTCCCAAAACCAGCTTGATCAACAAGCTAAGGAGTCCTGCAACCATACATTATAAATGGATTCAAGATATTGGCTGTGCAAGGTAAGAAATGATTGGAGAACACAAGTAAAATCTTTTTTAAAAAAATGAAGACTGTTTAGGTAAAATTTCTTTATCATTTCAAATGTAAATTGTCTGAATTAAAATGAATGTTTAATTTTTATCTGAACAATGAGAAATGTGTTTCAATGCTGCTTCCAACAGGAAATTTATGTCATAACAATTGAAATCATGTTTGTTTGTTTGTGCCCATGACTCTTTGTGCAATCTTCTTTTTTGACTTCTTGGTATATCAAATGATGACATGTGGAAAAAGAAAGTTATGCTTGTTTGGAAACTATCATTATGCATGAGTAAATACTCCGCCAAGTACCAAAAGTCATGTTATGCATTAAGCTAATTGAATGCATAATCATGTGTGAATGATTATAAATCTTTTTTTTCATTCCATGCACATGTTAAGGGGGAGTAAATTTTGGGAAGTACAAAATGCTCTTAAAAATGCTGCAAATAATTGTTAAAACTTGTTGGAACTTGACAAGTTTAGAAACTTGAATTTGATCATGCTCTGTCGACACACATCTTCTCTTGTGTCGACACCATTTTTTTTATCATGATCAGGTTGACACATAGTGCACATGTGTCGACACTAGTTGTTCACTGCTGCTCTATTCTTGAAAAGTTATTCTGACAACATTAAGTCTGCTACTTCTGTAACTGTCGACACATGAGATCCAGTTGTTGACAGATTCTTTGAAAATCTTTGGATATTGCTTCATTCTAGAATGAAGGCTTCTCACACTGCATTGGCATTCTTGATATATTAAATAGTGACTTGAAGAAAGGTAAGTCAAGCTTGTCTTGACACTTTCACTATGCATGAGTGTAAGTCTCCGCCAAGTATCAAGAGCCTTCTTTTTATGCAATTCTTGAGAGGGAGCATTGTTTTTCTAAATCATTCTAGATGATTCTACTTTCACTTCACTGAAATGTTCCTTCTTCAATAATCTTCATTTTCACCTTGAGAAGGGGAGCAATATGAAAGGGGAATCTTTCAGTATCAGAATTTGTGCTCATTGTCTATTCTTCACTCATTTCTCTTGACAATTGTTGTCTATTCTGAGCCCCAACTATCAGACGTTTTGAGTCCTTGTGTTATTTTCATGTGAGAGACTTAAAACATTGAAACTAAATTCATTGTGCATTTAATTTAATTTTAAAGATTTACTTTCATCTCAAAGTTGTGCAATCTTAATACTAAATGTTTTTAAAATGATTTGCAAAACACTATTATAGGCACATGAGTGGCTTTAATATTTCATATGTGCATGTTTAAGCTTCATTTTTACCACATGTTAAGAATAATTTTTCTAAATTCGTAGTCATGACTTGTCTGGTCAAAGTAAACATATTCCTGCAAAACATCAAAAGAAAATGATCAATAATCTGGAAAGATACAAATAGAGCAATGCAAATTCTTGAACCACTGAGTAACGGGCCATCTCACCTAACCAAGGTTTTGTCTTGCGTCAAAAAGTGTTTAACAGTTTGTCATCTCTGTACAAGGTAATGAATGTTAAACCACTGAGTAATCAGGACGTCTTGCATCTGATAAATATGATCTCTTGCATTGAAAAGTGAGATTTAACTAATTTATTCTTGTATTCTTTCATAGTTAAAAATGAAAGCAAATTCAAAAAGACAGGATAGAAAGCTCATGACCTGAATAAAGTTTATGTATATTGAGTTTAAACCTATTATTCTACAATGTGTTAAACTTCAAGCTCATAACATCTCTGTTAAATATTTCTGCTCACTCATATAGGTCACTTTACTTCACATTTGCATCATTATTTTAACTACATTCAGATCATTATATCTTGCAATACCTTGTGTTGAGTGTGTCTTTGTAATTAAACTTTGTTGCACAATAACAAAAACACAATAATTTCTCTCATTTGACAATATCACTTTGCCTCACTTATTTTGATTATTTCTGACAATTTATTTCCTACATTTCATTTCTTGATCTCCTACAATCTTTGTTTCTCTCTCTTATCTATCTTTTTGATGCTGTCAAAAGCGGGAGAAAGTTCTTTAAAGGGGAGAAAGTTTCTTATGGGAGAAAGTTCAAAGGGTGAATATGGTCAAGGGGAGTTATTGCAGTCAAGGGAGTCAGGCTATTGGAGATTGTGCATATATTTTGTCATCATCAAAAAGGGGGAGAATGTTGGGTTGAGTGTGTTTTGGAATTTCCTAAAGTTGTATTTTAATGATGACCATTGAACATCACTCATACCTTGATTTTGATGATGACATATTGAACATGTTATACATTTTATACATATCATAACAATGCTTAAACAACATATTTTTGAAGTTTAATATCTCACATTTTAATGATAATATCTTGTATTAATGGTTAACAATTTATATTTTCATGTTTACACAAATTTGTCACGGTGGTGTCGATACAGTCCACCTGTGTGTCGACACTGACTGACTATCCTAGAAGCATGTTCTGAAAGAAGCAACTAGTGGTGTCGACACAGTCCACCTGTGTGTCAACACTAGATGACTGTCCCAGGAAGTAGTCAGAACAGCTGAAGCTAGTGGTGTCGACACAGTCTGCCTGTGTGTAGACACTACCACTATCCCAGGAAGCAGTCAGAACAGTTGAAGCCAGTGGTGTCGACATAGTCTGCCTGTGTGTCGGCACACTTCGACTAAAGCTCAAAAACGGGAATTTTTTGGGACATGTGGCTGCTTAGGGATCAAGGGGATTGACCTAGATATTTGTGCCCACGCACCCCAAGGCACCACATGGTCACATGGGGCTATAAATACCCATGTTTCTTGTACTCCAAAGGAGCGAGAGACCAGACATCTCCAGAAAAGGGTGTGGCGGCTGCAGAAAGGGAAAAAGGGAGCCTGCTTCCAGAAAGGGAGCACAGTAGTGCTGTTTGGAAGGAGAACGTGAAGAAGAGGAGAAGAGAAGAGGAGAGAGGATAAAGTATCTGCATCCAGAAAGGGAGCAGAGCAGCACCATCAGATTGAGGAGCAGAAAAGTAACAAAGGAAGAAGAAGAACTGGTAATCGGATGCCACTGAAATAGAGCATCGTGGATTGAAGAAGATTTCCAACGAATTCCTTCAAGCATCTTCAATCCAAGCTTCTACAAGTCTTCTTCATCAAGGAACATCCAAGTCACATATATTTCATTTATTTTCTTGGAGGAGTGTTCATCTTGTTTTTCATTGTGTGATCTGTGTATGTGTTCTACACAGATCACTTAATTCTATCAGTTCTATTTTTATCTGTATTGAGATAGATCGAGCTAGAGGATCTATTCTCTAATTGAGCTAGTTCTAGTAGAACTTGGATCCTTCGTGGTCCAAAGATTTGGAGTCATAGTGCTCTGGTTTGGAGCCTTAGTGCTCTAGAGCTGTTGTGCTCATGTGCTTGTGAGTCGTCATACTCACAAGTGGTTTATGGAGTAGGTCGTTGTGCCTATCTCCTGAGTTTTCTTTGAGTCGTCATACTCAAAGGGTTTGGAGTCATCGTACTCTGGTTGTGTCTTGAGTCATCGTGCTCAAGGGTATTTTGGAGTCGTAGTGCTCCAGTGTGTGTTGTACTCAAGGTTTTGAGTAGTGTGGCCTCACTGTGTGAGGGGTGGACGTAGGAGTCACTGGAGGTGATTTCCGAACCACCTAAAAATCCTCTGTGCAGTGGTTTGACTTTGTATTGTGCTAGATGCATGCATAAGGATTTCTCTCACACTATTAATTGATTTGCTCACACACACTAATCACACATATTGCATCTGTTCAGTGGGGTTTTATTTGAATAGATATCTTAAGTCAAAGTAATTTTAAATTGCTTAAGCTTCCGCAGTAATTGGAGTCAGATCTATTCAACCCCCACTTCTAGATCTGATCCACCTCCCTATTCGATCCTACAGGCAAATCGTTCTGAGTGCGAGTCATTCTAAGGGCAAATCGATGTGATGTCAAATCATTCTGAGAGCGAGTCATTGTAAGGGCAAGTTGATGTGATGGCAAATCGTTCTGAGAGTAAGTCGTTGTTTGCAATGATTCTGAAAGAGTCAATATTTACAACAATTCTGAAGGAACCAATTTTCACAATGATTCTGAAGGAATCGATGTTCACAACGATTCTTAAGAGAGTCGATATTCACAATGATTCTGAAGGAATCGATGTTTACAATGATTCTGAAGAGAGTCGATATTCACAACGATTCTGAAGGAATCGATGTTCACAACGATTCTGAAGGAATTGATGTTTATAATGATTCTGAAGAGAGTCGATATTCACAACGATTTGAAGGAATCATGTTCACAATGATTCTGAAGAGAGACGATATTCACAATGATTTTGAAGGAATTGATGTTCACAACGATTCTGAAGAGAGTCGATATTCACAACGATTCTGAAAGATGTCGAAGTTGGATCGATTTCGACCCGAATAGATGTGGGATCAGTTTCATCTTTCAATAACTCAGAGAACACTATAGCCTTACACGAATGGGCTTATAACTCGAAATATGGGGATTTTTGGGTAAACCCCTGAACATGAAAAATGTAGAGGACAACAAGTAGAAGGGATCCAGGGTTTTGGTTTGACCCAATCGGACCTTGGTTTGTGTGCAACACCGGAAGAAGTCAGGGAGCCTTCAGTATTGCATGACTCCTTGGAAACACTTAAAACACGATGCACACTCGATTAAACTTATGGGAAACAGACACATGTGCAACTAGACTCGAGGATTTCCCTGTGGAATGCAAGATTTAATATTTTTGCTCGAGAAAACCTACCTCTGTGTTGCTCTAGAATCCACTCCAACTGTCCGATGCCAAGCTTAGGGAAGGTGAACTCATAGAAGTCCAGCTCCAAGCAGGTCGAAGTAGCAGTTGATGGATGAAGAACTTCCAAATCCTCCAAGCTTCAAGTTCCAAACTTCAAGATTGTCCTTTCAGCTTCGGAGCTCTCCACAGACTCAGACTTCCAAACCTCTCTAATAGACACTCTTGGAAAGGGCAAAGAGGCTCTCAAGCTCCAAGAATTCCCCTTGAGGAAGGGCATAAAGTTTGGCCAAGAAGGGTCGTGTGGCCTATTTAAGGGGTTTTTCGTTACCTTCAGGACCCTTTTTTCCTAATTCCCATCAGAAGGGGCAAGAGAGGACAGAAGGTTCAAGCGGGCCTTACGCATGCCAAGCCCAAACCTTACCCTGCCATATCTAACACTGATTTGGTCTGCAAAAAGGACAGATCTGTCGCACCCATCCTAGTCAAAAATCTGGAAAAAGGATAGGTCCACCATGCCTGAGCCATGCCCTAACAACTCTTAGAGTGGTGTGCCTAAAGGTCATGTTCAGGTACCACTACTTAATTACTTTCCCACAGCTAATTCTCCAAATGATTCTACCACGCTGGGAGGGCACAACCTCCATCCTTCCGAGTTCAAGGCTACATCAACTACTATACAACATGGAAATCGACGGTTGATATCACATTGTGTGTTTTTATTATTTTGATAATATCAAAATTTTCCAACTTTTCCATTTATTTCAAAATTTTCAATTCCTTCTAATTTTTCGAGGTCCTACATTTGTAATACCTCTCAGGTTGAGAGAAGGCCATGTGTTCTTGGCAGTTTAGTGAAATCCCAAGAGGTTACTTGGGGAATGGACGTAGGACTTCCATGTGGGAAGGGCCAAACTAGGATAAAATCTTTGTGCATTTGTGTGATTGTTTTCACCAAGCTTTCACTTGTTTCACACACACCACTAAATACTAACAACTCTATTTAGTGTTATCTATTTTCAGATAAATTTTTAAAAGCACAAGAAGTTCTATTCACCCCCCTCTAGGACATCTCTAATGCCATCTCGATCCAACAATGTCATCATGGCTAATGATGATGAGGTGTTCTCCTTCTAGAAGGGGTGACACTTGTCATCATACAAGATGATGAGGTGTCCTCCTTCTAGAAGGGGCAAGGTGGCATGATCCTAGTATGCTCCCCCTAATGGATCCTTTCACTATAGACCCAATAACCCATGGATCTCTATCCATTAGGTCTAGGCTTATTGGTTCTCACCCAATAGATCTATAATGGGTTAAAGAAGGCTTATTTGATAACTTTTATCCAATCCTCTATTCATCTAGTTATCCACCTTATGTGTGTGACCCTCTAAGCCTAATATCGAATTGGCCGTTAGTTGCACCCGTCAAAACTTCTTCTAATTTAGTGAATTATTATCTCCATAACAATTCACTCAACTCATCGATTATGAACATACTACGTCACTATGCCATAATTCCTATATGGTATGAGTGATCAAATCTATTGGACATGTCTACCCATAGTTACTGTGTACCTATAATCTCTCATCCATCTATTATCCTAGAGACCATATATTAGGCATAGCGTTGTCAGGCCTATACGGAATTTGTTAAAGTCAAACTGTTATCAGATTCTCCCGAAGAACTCCTTCTCTCTAAATCCGATCGACCCTGGCCAGGGATTTGCCTAAGTAAGACAATATGGGATATTCCTCTCACGATACCGAGAGTGGATGATCCTCTATTGATACACAATTGCCTTCGTAAGGTTGACTACTATTCTCAATGACTGGTTATACTAGACCTATAACATCCAGACCTATAAATCCAGTATCAAAAAATGGAGTACTCAAATAAGATATCTTGAGTGTCTCAAGTCTAAGGACCAGTTACACAACTGAAACTATGGAATCACTATCTGACAATCAGGTATCATTAACCATACAACATTTCGAGAACGGATCATTCAGTGAACTCATTCTCCAATGAGCACTTGCACCATATCCTTAGTGTGTCCACACAAGCAGCTATGAGACCAGCTGCCTCCATCACATAGATAGGTATATGACACACGGTCTGTCTAGTCATCTCAATATCCTTCTTAAGTAACTTATAAGTAGGAATATTTAGGATCTGAGTTTGAAGAGAATCGACCACATTATCATAATCTCATCATAATCCAATTCTCATTGCACAGACCCATGGACATCACAGTATACATATGCATTGAATATACAATGAGAAAATATCATTGTAATATTACCAAAAGAGATTGTACATAATTACAAATACCATCACTCACGTGAATTAGCTTGCAAGTCACCTATAACTAGTAGAAGATTGCTCTGAGGGTCGAACAATCTGGGTGGGAAACGACCATGCATTCAACATCGAACCAATGGAGGTCTTGCGGACCCAAGGAATAAGGTTCTAAGGGGCTCTGGCCACTTTCTCCCTCCAAAATGGGTCTGGAGTGATGAATAGGGATATACTAGTTCTATACCCGTGCGATGCACGAAAAATTATTAGATTTGAATAAAAAATTTTATAATATTTATTATTAATATAATAATTTTAATAAAAAAATTTATTCAAAAACATGTAATGTCTTTTTTTTTTGTTAGAAATAAAGAGAAGATGTTTTGATGAAGAGAGTAAAATGGGAAAGAGTTTTGAATAAGGATGTGAGTTTTTAGAAAAAGTGAGATGTTTAATAGAAGGTTTTAATGGGAAAAGAAGAGAGGAGAGAAATTACATTAGCAAGTTTTTATATTTATAAATATGGCGGGAAAAAATTCATCCTGGTGCTGCCACGTGGCAGCACCAAAACTGAGAATTATTATATTAGTATAGATGACCACATTCTCCTTCCTAGTGAACATAGTGTGAAGAACTGGGCTCTTGTAAGTTAATTATGACCACATACTCTCTCCCCAATGGATCTAGAAGAATTGAATTCTTGGGGATTACGACAACATTCTCTCTCCAAAAATTGTTGTAAAGAATTAGACTCTAGTAGACTACTTTTCTATATCAAAGATAGGTACTATTAGAAACAAGGTTCATCCATTACACTGCCATGGACTATTACCTACACCACATAAATTTCTGCTATTGTTTGCAAATTAATGAATGTTGAATTGAATAACAGTCCAAGACCCACTTGCTAACAATAGGATTAACCGTAACCCGTTCGTTGAAATAATTAGTGATCTCAAGATAACTATCATTTCTCTTTCGTACAGGGTAGGTTAACTATGTAGGATAATCCACATATTAAATTTGACTAGCTATTTAGCGTATACGTTGCATGTGGAATCTTAGCTAGAGGGAACGGTACAATGGTAGGCGTCAAAATCGAACACACCAACCCGATGAGTTTCTCATGCATATCCTATTATAAAACTTAACACGTGATTACTTCTGAGTTAATCAAAACTATTATTTGACTTATAATATGAGACATATTCGCTACCCCCGGATGAAAGAGGAACGTCTCGCTAGCTAGCTAGTGGATAAAGCGGTGCAACAATATTGAAACAACACGTGCGAACTTCCAACACCGGCACGCCCAAATGGCTTGGCTAAATATTCATCCCCCCCTTTGAATGATCGAGCATCCCAATTATCACGTCCATAATATTTGTCGGATGGATTGGCCCCCCACTAACATCAATCACCCTTCCATTTCAGCCATGTTCCGAAGTGAAGAGATGACTCTGGTACGATCAGAGGCTCTGAGAACACCCGGCCCCTCGGGTACGAGAGACAAGTTGCAGCCAATGCTGTGGAGAAGAGAAGGGCCCTCTAGCTACCTACTAGGTCCGAAGCACGAACAAGTTAGCCTCTTATGTGATAAGACATCATGTATGGATGTGTAGTACGATTTTGGCAGCAGATTCTTGCGCTTTACTGGTGGGAATATTAGCTTGTTGGCTGTTGCAGTTTTGGAGATGTGTAGTAAATGTTGAGGATAGCTAGGTCTAAATAGAAATAACATGACGTCATAGAATAATCCATATATACATTATCCATCATCTTGCCGCTAGTATTATTCTTTGGATGGTGATCAATGAAAAAAAAAAAAAATATATATATATAATATATAGTGTGCGTGTGTTCTCTCCATTAATGTTTCAAGAGAAGTTCATTTTTGGCTCCTTGATTTGGTGTTTCTCGTCTCTATCGACATAGACTCTTCGCCATTGTGTGCGCAATATGGGTGCCCCGATGCACAACCGAAAGGATAAGGTTTGAACTTTGCAAGACGCGTTACCACAATGTGGTAGGAAGATTTCTTAGGAAAATAAAAGCAATGGGTGCACATCGGCTGAAGTTTTTTGCAGAGGGTTTTTCCGGATTTCTAATTCAAAAATTTGAGGTATCAAGATGGTAAACCATCGTCACATCAAGGTGTACCAAACAAAAAAGTCAGACAAAAAGGATGTTAATTCAATGAGAAATATTGAGGTACGCTCTCGTATACAAAGCTTTATCGATATACTACTCTCAAACAGTTTGCACAGATAAATTCTCATCTCTCACTAATAGAAGTAGGTTAGTTGTATCATGTGAATCGATTGTGCCAATTGTGCCGCATTTTTTTTGACACAGTACTATATCATATAGATCGGTCGATCGAAAATCTTAAGTAGGTCGATTGATTTTCATTTTTCTTTGAAGATCAAATAAATCATGGGATCTAGATGCCACCCTAATAGAAATCAATAAACCAATAGAGAGAAATCGGTCGACCGATTTTATACTTTGACCTGTTACACGTCCGAAGATGCTCACTAGAAGAATCATTTGACCAATAAGAAGAAATCGGGCCGACCGATTTTACCGTACTGTGCCGACTATACCAAAGCTCGTGAATACCCAGACATGGTACGTACGGCATGAGTGTATCACAATGACACGACAAATCCGAGTAAGAGAAATACTTATTATCAATTAAGATTGGTAACAAGTCTCGTCTGAATTATTGTCAAGTAATTTTATTGATTAAGGAAAAGTGAGAAAGAAAGATTTGACAAGATTAAAATTACTTGACAAACATTAATCCATGTAAGATTTGTTACCTATGGGGACTGATAACAAACATTTCTCAAGAAGTAAACAAGATAAATGAGATGTGAAAATGGATATGGGCAGAATCGGTCTCCAGTTCAAACTATCTCTGTCTAATTAATTGGGCCTAAATAGTTAATTCAGTACTTAATTACGGCATATATATTACTAAAAATTGTTTGAGATTTGCATATTAAATACAGCGGAAGACAACATCTCTTACTCGGAGATTGCACCCATTTTCGTAACAATTAACTTGTGTAACCTCATTTATTGTGGTCAGAAACGGCATGATACCTTAGGAACCAGAAGAATTGAGGGAGAGACCAGTTAATCTGACATGGATGAAATATTGGCAGATTTTTCATATTTTTATTTCAAAAGCAAGTCTATCTGTCAACTTTATTTCAGGTTAAAAAGAATAACTTTTAGGGACAAGGAAGATTAATTAATGATAACTAAATAACAATTCAAACTGAAAGCTTTACCCCATTTATCTAATAACTTTATTGAGTTGAGGATTGCGAACGAGTAATGCCATGTAACTACCATTTACAGCCCTAGTTATCTCAAACATTACATAAAATCAACTGACTTATATGAAGCAAGTAAAAGTGTTGATGCAACATCCGGATCATTAATCATAGCGGAGATCTTCATATATCTGATCAGATGTTACATGAACTTGGTAATTAGTAATCAATATATCTAATATCCCAAAATCCCTTATGAAGCTTCATCTAACTTTGCAAAAAAAACGCCTTGAAAAAAAAAATAAACTTGCATAAAAGGAGGTGGTGGCCCCATCTATAAGTTATAACGCATTGGTATTGCATGCTTCTCAGACAATTTTACACAAAAAACTATATCATTTAGAATATGTTAAAGTACATTCATACTATGAAGAAAAGTGATATGCGACAACAACTCGAAACAACGTAATATGAATCGAATGGTTTTTTTTTAAGGGAGGTTAAACAGAGATCAGAGCTTGTCTTATTTTTTAGGAAAAAATTTGAGATATAGTACTCTCTGTGCATATGCACACGATGACAAAGACATATACCGTAAATACTATCCTTAAGGATTAGAATGTTCGCATTTCCCAGAATCATTGCTCTCTATCTCATTAACAAAATCGAAGGTGATTAAGAGTTAACTAATAGAGGAAGATACATATATTTACCCATCGATAAATATTTCAGTTATTGGTAAATTGTTTGTTACCCGGCCCATTATTCGATGGTCACCACCATCAATGTTGTTACGAATACTCTTGACATATTTTATATCAAAGATGAACGGCATTAACACTGTGGTGGCATTTTTCTGTTGGGCTTGAGCCAAATGGGCCTCCACTGGAGAAGATGGGAAGACGATCGCCGGTGCGGACGGAAGCTTGTAAGATCAGAACGGAATAAGGGGGGCCCAGTGTTTAACCGGGGAGAACCATTCGATGCCTAAGTCAGTACGGGACTGGAGAGGCTTGAAGGAAAGGGGGTTCTCGTGTGTGTCGTGCGACGGCGAGTGTGAGCGTTCAAGATCACGTCCCCCTGCATGGAGGTTACCTGGGCCTTTTTATAGGCGAAGGTGTTGAGGGAGTGGGACAGAACGTCCCTTCACGACGCCATAAAGGACACGTCTGTTGGCGCCCTTGGCGGGGAGTTATGCGTTGAGGCGCCCGTTGAGAGGCTCTGCAGTTAACGCACCACTTGATCATGGGGAGCATGTGACGTAGCCGTTATAACTGCCGCAAGTAGACGAACGGCTGCTCTGATTTCCCTGGTCAGAAGGTACCAAGCAGGGTTCGGTGGGCTAGACCGACTGTTCAGCAACTAAGCCTGCTGTTCGGTTGATGGGCCTGCCGTCCGGTGCCTGGTGCCTAGGCACAGCTTATGCCAGTGGGGCCATGGTACGCTTCGAGCAAGGCCTGTTAGGTGGGCAGCGCCTAGACCAAACAGGCTGGGGGGTGTCCGGAGACTACCCCGGGATCTTGATGTGTTCGAGCGTGGAGACCGTGCTCGGGATCTTTAGGCCCCTTCCGATGATACATGGCACCTCGCCGAAGGGCCACGCCCGCCTGTAGGATCATGATGGGCCATGATGGGCCTTGTGGGCTTAGGTGGCTAGAAATAGCCACAACACTTGCCCCCCACGCCCTCGAGTTGGCTCGAGAATCGGGACGCTTGAGGGCGGAAGTCTGCTCGAATGTCTTCCTAGCATTAAATGCGATGCTGACCTCGGACGTGTGAACGGCGGCAGGGCGATGTCGTTCGATGCGTCTCCTCGAGGGAAGAGGAAATCTCATGATGAGGGGGTGACGTGTCGAGCCAGGGGCTTCACGCAGCATGCTCGGACGGCCGCTTGGAGCGGGGGAAGCGTCGTTTCAGCCTTTCGAATTTCGTGCCACCTTTTCCTTATAAGGAAGAGGAGGGGTGAAGGCAGGAGCCCATGCCTTCAGCCAACTTCGAAAGGCTTGCTTGCCCCCCAAGCCTTCTCATTGTCTTCTTCCTCATGATCTCTCGCCATCTTCTCCGCTTACTGCCTCTGTTGCTTCTGGCAATGGCGCACAAGGGTAAAGCTGTCGTGGTTGCCGAAGTAAGCGGAGTGATGTCAGCGGGAGCCCGGGGGCCGAGGTATCCCACTACGAAGGCCTCTGGGAGCGTTTTCGGATTGGCGACGAGTACAACATCGTTAGGTCCAAGGAGGAGGAGTCGCACCTGGTGAACAAACCAGGGTGCTTCGTTCTCTCGCTCGACTACATGGAAGCAGGATTTCGGCTGTCGCTGCCGGAGGTGGCAAAGGCACTGCTGAACCGGTGGGGGATCACGCCTATCCAGCTGACGCCGAATTTGTGGCAGACAATCTGCATTTTCTGCATCGTCTGCAAACTCCGGGAAGTTCGCGGTCGGCGGAGGTGTTCCGGGTGCAGTTCAGCCTCACAGCCTCGCCATTGTTCGGGGCTGATGTTTACTACATGAAACATCGCCCGGACAGGATGCAGATCAACCTGGCGAAGAAGTACTCCAACAACAAAGGCTGGGTGCACCAGCTCTTTTTCGTTAGTCGCCGCGACAACCCACCGGAGTGGGGTTTCTAGACCAGAGTCCAGACGCCAAGGAAGGATAGCTATCCTTTCTGATCCAGGACGAGGCGAAGGCCTTAGACAGCTTGAACCAAGCTTCTGTGCAGACGGTGAAGGCTATCTGATGGAGTTCGAGCTCGTCAAGCATGGTCTGAGCTGACCATGGAGTGAGTACCCGATCACGCCTGTCTGTAGGTCTGTTGGGTGTCTACTTTCTGACTACAGTTTTTCTCTTCTTCTTTTTGCAGGTGCCAAGGAAATAGCCGCTGGTCGGGACCAGGAGGCCATAGAGGACTATGTCGAGAAGATCGCCATCACCACCCACCTGGTGTTCAAGAACGATGGCATTCCCACCATGGTTAGGATCCCCACTGCGGTGAGGGTTCCTGCTCCGGTGACGACTGCTATCGTGGCACCGGCTCTTGCAGAAGGGCACCCCGTGACAAGCTCACGGGTTTCTGAAAAGGGGCTCGAGAAGATCCGCCTGAAGAAGGAGGCCGCAGTGAATGTGGCTGTGAAGGTGGTGATGCAGTCCTTGGCCGAGGAAGGAGAAGGAGCGAGTCAGACTTAGGCAAAGAAGAAGAGGAAGACGATGACGATCGAACAGCGAACGACCGAGGATGAGGCTGAAGAGGAGGATGCTGAGGGAGAAGTCCCTCGGCTTGTAGCGCGGAAGAAGCGTAAGGTCGTAGAGATGACCAGACAGGGGGCGCTGCAGATTCCTCCGGGGTTCGACCCAGGGTCACAGAGAGGGTGGCTACCAGGCTCGAGCTTGTCGTGGTGAGCGACGAGTCTGAGGGCTCCGTTGGGGAACGAATGAGGACATCTGCACCCCAAGGCCCCATTGAGGGCCGATCCGAGGAGGTGGCCGCGACGGGGGCCTCAAGTACCGCAACTACCGAGCAGAATGCAGTGGCATGCGGTGAAGGGACGTCTGCCGGAGGGGGCGAGGGAACATCACGCAGTGCTGAGGTGCTTGAAGGGGCCACGACCGCAGCGACGGCGACTCCCATGACAGTGGCGACGACGGCCTCGACGGCTGCAGCGACGACGCCCCAGCGACCATGGAGACGACAGCTCCTGCGACGGCGGTGGCGCTAGCCCCCATTCCCCCCACCATAGCGGCTGATGCCGTGATAGTGCAGACAACTACTGTGGGTTTTGAAGGGGTCGAGCAGATCACCGAAACCGAGGAGGGAGGACTTCGGGAGTCTCACGTCACTGCGGAGGGGTAGGAGACGGTGGCTGGTGCTGACATCCCCAGGGCCACCAAAGGGGAAGGCCCTTCAGCGGGGCAAACGAGGAGTGTCGCCGAGGACCGGGTCAACTCCGAGGAGGACCGAAGGCCACTCACGCAAGTGCTGGGGAAGAAGTCATCAACGCTTCCTTCGGAGGCAGTGCTGGAAGCAGCCCTAGAGCGCCTTGAAGGAAACGCTTCAAGGGTCCTCCCCCAGTGCCCTACCGCATCTCAACTAGAAGTGCTGGCACGATGTCAGTAGCTGAGTTCGGAGGAGAGCCCTGAGCACTCGAGGGGAGCCTACCGACCAGGGTATCAGGTCGAGCATGGTGACGATGAAGATGCTGATGTGGAGGCGCTGGCAGATGAGGTCGTGAAGTCGCTGGGAGTGCTGAAGGACTCGCCAAGCACGCCCGGGACCAGAGGCAAATGTGGGAGGCCGAATTTGCCTTCTGCAAGGAGCTGGAGGCACAGCACAAGGCTTGCAAAGCCGAGCTGCAGAAGGAGGTG
Organism: Colocasia esculenta; assembly: GCA_014218235.1. Lineage (NCBI taxonomy): Eukaryota > Viridiplantae > Streptophyta > Magnoliopsida > Alismatales > Araceae > Colocasia > Colocasia esculenta. Next base: position 41,549,728 of record CM024761.1, on the reverse strand, counting down.
AAGAACCTCCAGAATGAGCTTCAGACTTTCGAGCTTAGCTTGGTCGTTGCTCGGGCAGAGAGGGAGGCGCTCGCCAACATCCTAGCCGATGCGACGGCCCAAGGGGTGGCCGAGTACAAGGAGGGGCTAGACTTTAAGGAAGACCTGGAGCAATTCGGCGCACGCTGCTACAAGGTTGGCCTTGGAGCCAGAGAGGACCGCGGACGGAGGCTGGCCTCGATTGAGTATGCCCGCGAGGCCTTCGAAGCTGTTGTTGAGGAATGCCAACGACGGACCCAGGATCTGCGTCTGGATGGAGTGCGCTTTGTGCACTTCCAGTCAGGGAGAATGACTTCTGGGGATGGGGCGCAGGTCCCTCCGAGCAGGCTCCGTGAATGTATCAGCCTTTTTTTTTTGTAGCTCGGCCTAAACGAGCTCTTTGTGAGAAGAATCTGAATAGATCCTCCTTTGAGTTCATGGATGGCTTCGCTTTTTCTATCTCTTTACCTTACACTTGTTCTGTCCAATAGAAATTCTCCGGTCATTGCAAATGTTACCCGTTGGCGAACCCAAGGGGGGGTGAATGGGTCTTTAAAAATATTTACTTAATTAAAACCTGAACTAAACAAACACAAAAAATGTTCTTGGAAGAGATTAGTATGGTTAGTAAAACGAACAATCACACAAAGAAGACAATCACACAACACACAGATTTATCCTGGTTCGGATCTCCTTCCTTAGAGTCCTACGTCCAGTCCCTGAGCAAACCTCAGGATTCCACTATCTAGGGTACAGTCCCCCTATGGACGAAACAACCACCCAGCTCAGCTGGTCTTCTTCACACTCGAAGGGACACAACACCCTGGTACCACCAGGTCTTCCTTCACTCTTGAAGGAAAGAAAAAACACCACCTTGAAACCACCAGGTCTCCTTCACACCCGAAGGGAAACAAACAAGTGAATCTGAAAAAGGATTGACTAGCCCTAGATCAAGCTTAACAGAACTCGATCTGAAGCTACAAGCACTGAGAGTTAAAGATCTACACAGGTGCTCTCTCTCAGAACTATTCTAGCTCTCTTCTGATTTTTCTCACAGCACAGGGAGCTAAGAGCCAAGGCAGAATGGAATGACAAAGCTGGCTCTAGAATTCTTGTGAAGACTTGAAAGACTGCGAAGTTGTTTTTCTTCTTGATCGCTATATATTATATATCTTCAAATCTTCTGTCTTGAATGTAGACGATGAGATAGCCGTTGTCTCACAGCTTTGGTGAATGTTAGACTGAAGGATTTGTGGAAGCTTCAGTCAACAATTTTTTTGTTCTTTAGAGCACGCAAAGTGATGAGATCTTCTGAGTGACTTGTAGTTCTTTCTATGTCCACGTTGTAAGATGGTACAACTTCAAGGTTCTGCAAAAGTTGAGCTTTAATGGTAGACAGCTAACACTATCTCCAGATGTCAGTCAACGTTAGAGCAAGTAAACACAGATATAGTAGTGACAGTTTATCATTCTAAAAGGATACATGCAGAGAATACACGATAATGGAAGATATGTTCTGCGTGCATGCAGAGATACGTTCAGTCTTCATTAAATGCATAGCATCAATAGGTGAGATACGCTTTGACTATTCACGTATTTCAAATCAAAGAAAACATTTATTGATGGAAACATGACTTATGAAATCGTTATGAGATCATGATAGTCTAAGAGAGTCGTTATGAATCATAACACATCGTTATAGATTCAGAAGAAGTCGTTAGATAACTTACGAAATCGTTAGGACAAGCAAGTCGTTGCGAGTTCTAAAGAAGTCGTTACAATAAGCAAATCGTTGTGAGTTCTAAAGAAGTCGTTATGGTAAGCAAATCGTTGTGAGTTCTAAAAAAGTCGTTACGGTAAGCAAATCGTGTAGTTCTAAAGAAGTCGTTACGTAAACAAATCGTTGTGAGTTTCTAAGGAATCGTTACGGTAAGAAAATCGTTGTAGTTCTAAAGAAGTCGTTACGGTAGCTTATGAAATTGTTACCACAAGCAAGTCGTTGCGCTTTCTAAGGAAATCGTTATGACGAGCAAGTCGTTACGAGTTCTAAAGAAATTGTTATGATGACTTATGAAATCGTTATGACTGGCAAGTCGTTACGAGTTCTAAAGAAGTCGTTACGATGACTTATGAAGTCGTTATGACTGGCAAGTCGTTACGCTTTCTAAAGAAATCGTTATGACGAGCAAGTCGTTACGAGTTCTAAAGAAATCGTTACGATGACTTATGAAATCGTTATGACTGGCAAGTCGTTACGCTTTCTAAAGAAATCGTTATGACGAGCAAGTCGTTACGAGTTCTAAAGAAATCGTTACGCTGACTTATGAAATCGTTATGACTGGCAAGTCTTTACGCTTTCTAAAGAAATCGTTACGATGACTTATGAAATCGTTATGACTGGAAAGTCGTTACGCTTTCTGAAGAAATCGTTACAATGACTTATGAAGTCGTTATGATTGGCAAGTCGTTACGCTTTCTAAAGAAATCGTTACGATGACTTATGAAATCGTTATGACATCGACTTGTTTTAACTTTAGAACTTACAAAGAAGTCGTTACATCTTTACTGGAATCAATGCATATATGTACTTACCATAAGTGCTTGATTTTCTTTGAAGATTTCCTGTGCTTAAGGCTAAATAAAATGTAGTTAGAAAACTTTTGACAGAGTTTTGTTTATCACCAAATAAGTATGTAATGGATTTAAAATTACGAGGGATGGACTGTTCATCAATCTCCCCCTTTTGGTGATGACAAAACTTAATCAATATTTTAACAATACTTAACAGTAAGCAGAAATAAAAGACCGAAAATATGTTTCAAAGATGTTTCAGACAAATGTATGTATTTTCTCCCCCTTTTGTCATTAAGCAAAAAGAATTAGGACTGAGACAAAGAATAAGAGACAATGAGGAGAAGGAACACAGTCTTTCATTAAGCTTGAGGAGGTACAGTCAAATAATATGTAGGAGAGAGAAGAGAGGCAAAATGAGAAATGGCTTCCCAGGCCTGCTCTTCTTGCCTATCAAAAAATTGTCTAAAAGCTCCATCAGAAATAAAGAAAGTTGGTCCCATGGTAGAAGCCATCCGAGACAGGTAGATGGTGCGCTGCTTGGAGAGAAAGTTGGCATACTCATCAGCATCCATGGAGCACCGGATGAAGGAGGTTTTTCCAAAGCTTGCACAGGCAAGGAATTGATCCATGGTAACAGGGTAGAAAATCTGTTTCTCCTTGAGGACTTGGCGTAGAGCTACAAAAACCTTATATCTTTCAGCCCTAGTTTGTAGGGATCAAGTACAAGATGGATGGAGTTCATGTCAAGAAGGTGGCAGGAGAGATAGGGGCCTTCCTTCCCTGGCCTGAGCAGCATTGAGATGAGCTAACTGCTGAGCAGACAACGAATACAATTCGGACCATTCTGAGGAGTTAGCCTTTCACATTCTGAGAGGATAGGAGCAAGAACTTCAGATGTCACAAACCCTCTGTGATATTCCCGGAATAAAAATCTGGAAAAACCAACTTGGAGAGTTTTTTGAATTTTGATTCTGCCCATGACCCTTGCAAAACGTTCAAAGATAATGGATCCAACAGAAGATTCCATGATCAGGAAGTGAATCTGAGGCAAGAGGATCTCTTCAGGCAAATGGAGTGTGGCAAAATCCACTCTCACTTCTTCAGATTGCCCAGAGCTGGAGACGACTTGATGGCTCTCCTGAATTGGCTTAACTGAACTTCAGGTAATCTGTTGAGATACCTGTAGTTATTGAACATCTGAAAGTGCCTGATCATCTTGATTTCCTTCGATGAAAGAAGCCCAGGTGTTCTGGTGATGAAATTTAAACCACTCAGAAAGGGTCAAAGAGTGATCCCTGGGAGAAATATGGCTGCCTTAGCCTGAAGAAAGCGATTGTAAAGATCTTTTGAGATCGCCCATTGCTCCTCAGTCTTGGAATGGGCAGAGGAAAAGATTTTGGATTTTTCGATTTTGGAAAGAGGAGTGTGGAGGAAGAGACGAGAAAGAACCCTCAAGAAATTTCACGGGAAGGGGGAGAAGGCTTCAGACTTGCAGAGGATGGAGTGAGAGTCGCTAGGGCATCGACTCATGCGACGGGACGAAAGAGGGAAAATAGGTGAACGAAGAAGAGGAATCGTTATCGCATCGATTAAGGAAAAAAATAAATGCTCCAAAAGGTGAGGCGACAGATAACGACAAACGAGGTTGACCGCCTCGAACGATTTAGCTTAATGAAAGGAGCGCTTAAACAGAGGTATTCGAAGTCTTTTCACTTTTCAAAAGAGAGAGAAAGAACTTATTAAATTCTGAAATTCTTTATATCAGTTTTAAAAGAAGATCTTTTCACAAAATACACATGCCTAACTCCCTTCTAAGAGATGTAATCTCTCTTCAGGTAGGGCCTTTGTGAAAATGTCTGCTAACTGATTATTTGTATCAATAAAGGATATTTCAATATTGCCATTAGCTACATGATCACGAATAAAATGGTATCTAACCTCAATGTGTTTAGTCCTGGAATGCTGAATTGGATTTTTGGTGAGGTTGATAGCACTGGTGTTGTCGCATAGCAGTGGATTGGCTTGATTTTGAGTCCAAAATCTTCAAGTTGTTGCTTTATCCATAAGAGTTGTGTACAGCAACTTCCAGCAGCTACATACTCAGCCTCAGTTGTAGACAGTGCTACTGAATTTTGTTTCTTTGAGGACCATGATACTAAAGACCCTGTAAGAAACTGACAACAACCACTCGTGCTCTTTCTATCTACCTTACATCCAGCATAGTCAGCATCAGAATATCCTACTAAATTTACATCACAAGAGTTTGGATACCATAAACCTAAATCATGAGTTTTGGCTAAATAAAGAAAATTCTTTTTACAGAAATTAAATGTGACTCTCTAGGATCTGCTTGATATCTAGCACACATGCATACACTAAATAGTATGTCAGGTCTACTGGCGGTAAATACAGTAATGAGCCTATCATACCTCTGTAGATCTTTTGATCTACTTTCTTACCATCCTTGTCACTGTCCATCCTGGTTGATGTACTCATTGGTGTTGACAGTGGCTTGGCGTTATCAAATCCAAACTTCTTCAACAGTTCTTTGGTGTACTTTGCTTGACAGATGTGAGTTCCTTCCTTTCCTTGTTTGATTTGAAGTCCAAGGAAGTAGTTGAGCTCCCCCATCATACTCATCTCAAATTTCCCTGCATTAACTTTTCAAAATACTTGCACATGGATTCATCAGTAGATCCAAAGATGATGTCATCCACATAAATTTGAACCAACAATATGTGTTTAACTTTTGTTTTTATGAAAAGAGTGCTATCTACTTGACCTCTACTGAAATCATGTTTTAAGAGAAAAGAGCTAAGCCTCTCATACTAGGCTCTAGGTGCTTGCTTTAAACCATACAAAGCCTTATGCAATTTAAAAACATGATTCGGAAAGTCTATATCATCAAAACCCGGCGGTTGTTCCACATAAACTTCTTCTTTTATAAAACCATTTAAAAAGGCAGATTTAACATCCATTTGAAATAATTTTAAATCTAGAGCAGATGCGTAAGCTAATAATATTCTAATGGCCTCAAGTCTAGCTACAGGTGCATAGGTTTCATCAAAAATCTATGCCTTCCTCTTGAGAATAGCCTTGAGCTACCAGTCTAGCCTTGTTTCTTAAGATTGCACTAGATTCATCTAGTTTATTTCTGAACACCCATTTGGTGCCAATAATTGGATGATCTGACGGTCTAGGAACAAGTGACCATACTTGGTTTCTCTGAACTGATGCAGTTCATCTTGCATGGCCATTATCCAAGATTCATCAGTAAGTGCTTCATTGACTGTCTTAAGCTCTATTTGAGATACAAATGCAAGGTAATCACAAGGGATCACATTACCTCTTGTTCTTACCCCTGCAGATGGATCACCAATGATGTTTTCAGGTGGGTGATCTTTCTTGTATCTCCATTCCTTTGGAAGAGTTTCATGAGAAATTTCTTCTTGTTGTAATTCTTCCAGAGGCGGATCATCCTTGTCCTCGATTGATGTGTCTTTTAGTTTTTGGACAATTCATCTGCATCATCATTATCACTATCTGCTTCCTTTCTCAAGGAAGGGTAGTTTCATCAAAGATAATGTGCACAGACTGTTCAATCAATAAGTACGTTTATTAAACACTCTATAGCCTTTGGTTTAGAAGTGTACCCCATGAAGATGCCTTCATCTGATTTGGCATCCAACTTACCAATGTCCCTTTTTCCATTGTGTGAATGAAGCATGGACATCCAAAGGTTCTGAGATGACTAATCTGTGGCTTTTTCCCTTTGAACAGTTCATAAGAGGTCTTCTTAAGGATTGGTCTGATCATTGCTCGGTTGACAATATAGCTTGCTGTGTTAACTGCTTCAGCCCAAAAATATATTGGCAGATCATATTCTGAGAGCATAGTTCTTGCCATATCTAGTAGAGTTCTATTCTTTCTATCGGCAATGCCATTTTGCTGTGGTGTTCTTGGCGCTGAGAAGTTGTGCTCAATTCCTTGACTCTCACAGAATCTAGCAAACTTTTCATTCTGAAACTCACCACCATGATCTGATCGGATAGACACAATGCTGAACTTTTGATCTTTCTGAACTTTCTTGCTGAAGCTGACAAAGTTATCGAAAGTGTCATCTTTATGCTCTAGGAATGAAACCCATGTAAATCTTGAGTAGTCATCAACTATGACAAATCCAAAGTTCTTTCCTCACAAGACTGGTAGTCCTCATTGGCCCAAATAGATCCATATGTAGGAGCTCTAAGGGTTTGAGGTGGTTACCATGGTTTTAGACTTAAAGGAGCTCTTGGTATGCTTTCTTTAGCACAAGTTTACAAACACCTTCCAATTTTCCACTGACTTTTGGTAGACCTTCCACAAGATTTTTCTTCAATAGTTTTCTTATGCCATCTATGCTGCAATGTCCAAGACGTCTGTGCCACAATTCAGTAGACTTGACTTTACTGGCTGCCAGACAGACGTTTTGCTCTTTGAGTTCTTCAAGGTAGAGTACATACAAATTCTTTTCTCTATTAGCTTCAAAGATGATTTCTCCATCCTTCAGTATGCTACACTTAGACTCTTGAAACTTGATTTGATGGCCTCTGTCGCACAGCTGACTAATGCTAATTAGATTGTGCTTCAATCCTTTGACCAATAATACATCTTCAATGACTGTTTTTCCTTGTTGCACAGACCCGCTGCCTACTACTATGCCTTTCCCATTATCTCCATAGGTGACTGTCCTCTTTCAGCTTGAAGGTGGGAGAATAACTTCTGGTTGCCTGACATGTGTCTTGAGCACCTACTATCCAAGTACCATTTGGATGCTCTAGGGTTAACCTGAAATAAAAACAACAAGCTTTAGGTACCCAAATTCTTTTGGGTCCTGATGGGTTAGTATCATTGATTTTGCCTTTTATTATCCATTTTTATGTCTTGTTGGGCATGTAGTTATAATATGTCCTAACTTATTGCAATGACTACAGCAGGATAACTTAGTTACTTTTCAATATATTTGAAATCAGCTTTGTATGCGATATCGTTCAGGTACAAATTTTGGTGTGTGGATATGTTTTAGGATAAATTATGGTTCTTCATTATCTGGGGGTGTATATCCTAATCCATTTTTCTTCTTACCTGATCTTCTAGCGCCTTTTAATATTAGTGAGTTTTACCATTAGTAAATTTCTCTAATGTGCTTGATAGGTTATCTTTTCTTTATTTAAGTTATTAATTTCTTTTCTTAATTCATCTATACTTTCCTTTTTCCAATTTTGTTATTTGTTCATTCTTGGCTTATAGGTCTTCACAAACCAGTTCATTTCTCCTTTTAAGTTCAGTTATTTGATTTTCTAGTTCCTCATTTTCAGTTTTTAGATCCGAGTTAGTATTTTCAAGACAGGTATATTCTTCTTACAAGCTTTAATAGTTTGCATACTTTCTGTATTTGTCATATAGTTCATTAAAAGCTTCTTCCATGTTATCTGAATCTGAATCATTACAGGAATCAAAAGAGGAATCAGAAGTTACCTTATCCTCGGTATTTGCCATAAAAGCCAGGTTGGCTTTTTCATCATCACTGCTGCAGCTTGACTCACTGTCTGAGTCACTGCTGTTTCCCATGCAGCTGCCATGGCTTTCTTCTTGTACCTTCTGAACTTTTTAGAGTTATCCTTCTTTCTAAACTCTGGCTTCTTGAGCTTGGACACTCAGCCTTCATGTGTCCTGGCTTCTTGCACTCGTAGCAGAGTGGCTCATTTCTCTTCTGATCTTTTCCGTCTGGTCTCTTGAAAATCTTTATTTTTCTGAAATACCTTCTACCGGACTGGAACTTTTCTTCTTGGCCAAGATCCTTTGCAATCTTCTTGACAGCATAGCTTCTTCATCACTGTCTTTGCTGTCTCACTGTTGTCCAAAGATTCTTCAGATGAATCCTCATCAGCTTTGAGCGCATTGGACTGCTTCTTTCTACTGGAGGATTCTCCTAATCTCTCCATGTTTATCTCATGGGCCATGAGTGACCCTAGCTTTTCTAGAGACATTCTCTTCAGATCATTGGCTTCCTCAATGGCCGTTACTTTTGGAGTCCATGAGGATGGCAAGGATCTAAGAATTTTCCTGACCATATCTTCCATTTCATAGGTTTTTCTTAATCCAGCTAACCCATTAGTGATGTCTATGAATCTACTGAACATTTGGGTTATGGACTCACCTGACTGTATTTGAAATCGCTCATATGAGTTACAAGAATATCTATTCTTGTCTCCTTGACCTTATCTGTGCCTTCATAAGTGATTATGATCTTTTCCCACATTTCCATCGCGGATTTGCAGGCTGAAACTCGTTGAATTCTTTCTTACTTAGCGCACAACACAGCATGCTCCTGGCTTTACAGTTTAGAGAAATTTTTTTCTTGTCTTCATCTGTCCATTGAGCTTTTTCATTGTTACCAGAAGATCTCCTTCTTCTATTATCGACCAAATTTGATAATCATGTCCTTGCAGGAAGTACTCCATTCTTGTCTTCCAATAGGAATCTTCACCATCGAACAAGGGAGGTCTGTTGACTGACTGACCTTCGTTGTGACCTGGGCTGCCATGGATCTTTACTCTTCAGATCGTTGGATCTGTTCTTTGTCGAAGAGACTGCTCTGATACCACTTGTTGCCCGGTTGGCGAACCCAGAGGGGGGTGAATGGGTCTTTAAAAATATTTACTTAGTTAAAACCTGAACTTAAACAAACACAAAAAACGTTCTTAGAAGAGATTAGTAATGGTTAGTAAAAAGAATAATCACACAAAGAAGACAATCACACAACAAACAGATTTATCCTGGTTCGGATCTCCTTCCTTAGGAGTCCTACGTCCAGTCCCTGAGCAAACCTCAGGATTCCACTATCTAGGGTACAGTCCCCCTATGGACGAAACAACCACCCAGCTCAGCTGGTCTTCCTTCACACTCGAAGGGACACAACACCTGGTACCACCAGGTCTTCCTTCACTCTTGAAGGGAAAGAAAAACACCACCCTGGAAACCACCAGGTCTTCCTTCACACCCGAAGGGAAACAAAAAGTGAATCTGAAAAAGGATTGACTAGCCCTAGATCAAGCTTAACAGAACTCGATCTGAAGCTACAAGCACTGAGAGTTAAAGATCTACACAGGTGCTCTCTCTCAGAACTATTCTAGCTCTCTTCTGAATTTTCTCACAGCACAGGGAGCTAAGAGCAAGGCAGAATGGAATGACAAAGCTGGCTCTAGAATTCTTGTGAAGACTTGAAAGACTGCGAAGTGGTTTCTTTCTTGATCGTATATGATGAATATCTTCAAATCTTCTGTCTTGAATGTAGACGATGAGATAGCCGTTGTCTCACAGCTTTGTGAACGTTAGACTGAAGGATTTGTGGAAGCTTCCAGTCACAGTCTTTTGTTCTTTAGAGCACGCAAGTGATGAGATCTTCTGAGGTGACTTGTAGTTCTTTCTATGTCCAACGTTGTAAGATGGTACAACTTCAAGGTTCTGCAAAAGTTGAGCTTAATGGTAGACAGCTAACATATCTCCAGATGTCAGTCAACGTTAGAGCAAGTAAACACAGATATAGTAGTGACAGTTTATCGTTCTAAAAGGATACATGCAGAGAATACACGATAATGGAAGATATGTTCTGGTGCATGCAGAGATACGTTCAATCTTCATTAAATGCATAGCAGTCAAACAGGTGAGATACGACTTTCACTATTCAACGTATTTCAAATCAAAGAAAACATTTATTTGATGGAAACATGACTTATGAAATCGTTATGAGATCATGATAGTCTAAGAGAGTCGTTATGAATCATAACACATCGTTATAGATTCAGAAGAAGTCGTTATGATAACTTACGAAATCGTTATGACAAGCAAGTCGTTGCGAGTTCTAAAGAAGTCGTTACAATAAGCAAATCGTTGTGAGTTCTAAGAAGTCGTTACGGTAAGTAAATCGTTGTGAGTTTTAAAGAAGTCGTTACGGTAAGCAAATCGTTGTGAGTTCTAAAGAAGTCGTTACGGTAAGCAATCGTTGTGAGTTCTAAAGAAGTCGTTACGGTAAGTAAATCGTTGTGAGTTCTAAAGAGTTCGTTACGGTAGCTTATGAAATCGTTACCACAAGCAAGTCGTTGCGCTTTCTAAGGAAATCGTTATGGCGAGCAAGTCATTACGAGTTCTAAAGAAATTATTATGATGACTTATGAAATCGTTATGACTGGCAAGTCGTTACGAGTTCTAAAGAAATCGTTACGATGACTTATGAATTCGTTATGACTGGAAGTCGTTACGCTTTCTAAAGAAATCGTTATGATGAGCATGTCGTTACGAGTTCTAAAGAAATCGTTACGATGACTTATTAAATCGTTATGACTGGCCTGTCGTTAAGCTTTCTAAAGAAATCGTTATGCCGAGCAAGTCGTTACAAGTTCTAAAGAAATCGTTACGATGACTTATGAATCGTTATGACTGCAAGTCGTTACGCTTTCTAAAGAAATCGTTACGATGACTTATGAAGTCGTTATGACTGGCAAGTCGTTACGCTTTCTAAAGAAATCGTTACGATGACTTATGAAATCATTATGACTGGCAAGTCGTTACGCTTTCTAAGAAATCGTTACGATAACTTATGAAATCGTTATGACATCGACTTGTTTTAACTTTAGAACTTACAAAGAAGTCGTTACATCTTTACTAGAATCAATGCATATATATACTTACCATAAGTGCTTGATTTTCTTTGAAGATTTCCTGTGCTTAAGGCTAAATGAAATGTAGTTAGAAAACTTTTGACAAGGTTATGTTTATCACCAAAATAAGTATGTAATGGATTTAAAATTACGAGGGGATGGATTGTTCACCAGCAAAGGGCTCACAGTTACCGCGCAGGTCGCTTGGAACTGAAAAAAGTTCCGACCAGGGGTTTATGTGGAACGCCTTTTTATTTGAAGGTATCGCCCTATCCTTTTGAGCTGAAAAGCTTGGAATAAGGATGTTTCAGATACCTTCTCAAGGCGACCGAAAGAACCTTTTATAAGGATGTCGAGCAGGGGGCTTTTATAAGTAATAAGCCTTCAAGTTAGATACATACCAGGTTCTAGGTATAGCTTCGCCACTAGGAGTAGTTAGCTTATAAGAGCCTTTTCCGAGAACCTGGGTGACCTGATAAGGTCTTTCCCACTTGGGGACGAGCTTGCCGACTGCTCTTCAGGGATCCGATGTCGAGCAACGGTGCATGACTAGATCACCTTCGAAGAAGCGCCGTTCCCGAACTCGGGCGCTGGCGTCGCTTTGGCGTTCGCCGAGCATGTCGAGGTTCTCCCGTAGTGCGCGGTTGTTGGCAGCTTCGTCGAAGTGAGTTGTCCGGATCGTGGGGAGAGCTACTTCTAAGGCACCACAGCTCTGAGCCATAGCCAAGTGGAAGGGAGTCTCACCAGTGGCCACTCGTGCCGTTGTTCGGTGGCACCATAGCACGTTGGGGAGCTCATCGATCCACGAACCTCCTGCAGCTTCAACTCTTGTGCGTATCCCACGCAGAAATGTTCGGTTGGCATTCTCGACTAGACCGTTTTCCTGGGGATGTGCAACTAAGGTGAAGTGTTGTAGATGCCGAGCTCAGAGCATTTCTGCTTGAAGTATGTGTTGTTGAACTACTTCCCGTTGTCTGAGGTGATCACCTTTGGAACACCAAACCGGCAGAGGATGTTCTTCCAAACGAACTTCCATGCGGCTTGGTCGGTGATGGCAGAAACGGGCTCAGCCTCGATCCATTTGGTGAAGTAGTCAATGGCCACGAACAGAAACTTCTTTCGCCCTTGAGCCTCTGGGAACGGACCCAGGATATCAACCCCCCATCTGGAGAAAGCGCGTGGTTCGAACATGGTGTGAAGTTGCTCGGCCGGCTGCTTAATGAGCTGCCCGAACTTCTCACAATCTGAACACCTTCTGACGAAGGACACGCAATCCTTTTGCAAGGAAGGCCACCAAAATCCTGCTCGAATGATGCTGCACACCAGCGTTCTACCCCCCAGTGGCTTCCGCACAACCCTTCGTGGACCTCCTCAGTGGCCGATGCTGCCTCTGTAGGGCTGAGGCACCGTAGGAGACGCCTCGAGAGGGATCTCTGGTATAGTTGGCCTTCGATGAGGGTGAACATCTAGGAGCACAACCTGATCTTGCGAGCTTTGCCTTGATCAGGCGGGAGCTCTCCTCGAAGCAGGTAGGCCATAAGAGGGTCCATCCAGCTCGAAGCCAAGGGGCCAGTCTCAACGGCGGCTACATCTACCTCAATGCTTGGAAAGGTGAGCTCTTCTATGAATATGGAGCGAGAAGGGGTGATGTCACCTGAAGATGCCAGCATGGCAAGTGCATCGGCTCGTGCATTCTGCTCCGTGGGACATGTATGACTTCGAAGTAGAAGAGGCCCTCTGCTCGACTTTTCACCTGCTGGAGGTATTGTGGCATGTGGGGCTCCCTTGCTTCGAAGTGTCCGTTCACTTGGCTGGTGACCAATTGCGAATCACTAAAGACCCGTAGTCGAAGTGCTCCGAGGTGCCAAGCCATTCGGATTCCAGACAGCAGTGCTTCGTACTCAGCCACGTTGTTGGAGGCAGAGAAGCGGAACCTGAGGGCGTATTGGAACTCTAAACCATCCGGAGAGGTGAGAACCAAGCCTGCTCCGCTCCCTGTGACACAAGAGGATCCATCCACAAAGAGCTCTCATGGGGGCTCGTCAGCTAATGGAGGGTCCTGCTCGGCCAGAAGGGTGCACTCCGTGACGAAATCCGCCAACGCTTGCGCCTTGATGGCTGTCCTTGGACAGTAGTTGATGTCAAACTCGCCCATCTCGATGGCCCATTTGATGATCCTGCCAGAAGCCTCTGGTGCTGAAGGATAAACTTCAACGGCTGGTCGGTAAGGACTGTAATCGAGTGGGCCTGGAAGTAAGGCCTAAGCTTCCGTGCGGCTATCACTAGTGCCAGGGCGAGCTTCTCTGCTCGAGGGTACCTTCTTTCAGCCTCCTGAAGGACCCTGCTGATGCAGTAGACTGGATGTTGTGCCGCCGCCTCTTCCCTGATCAACACTGCACTGATGGAGTGTTCGGTGACCGAAAGGTACACGAACAAGGGTTCCCCGAGCACAGGTTTCCAGAGAACAAGTGGGGCTGTCAGATATGCCTTTAGCTCGATGAAGGCAACTTCGCAGTCCTCAGTCCACCGTACATGCCCCCCTTGCTGCGAGGAGTCTTTGGGGCCTCACAGCAACTTGAAGAAGTTGAAGCTCCTCTCCGCTGCTCGGGACATGAACTAGTTAAGTGCGGCGAGAAGTCCAGTGAGGCGTTGAACATCGCGTACCATCTTGGGACTGTCCATCTCTAGTATGGCTTGGATCTTCTCAGGGTTGGCCTCTATTCCTCTGTTTAAGACGAGGAAGTCGAGGAACTTACCCGAGCGTACTCCAAATGCACACTTGGCTAGAATGAGCTTCATGTTGTACCTCCGCAGAGTTGTGAAGGTCTCTTCGAGGTCGGAGATGTGGTCGGCGCTCGGGAGCATCTTGACCAGCATGTCATCGACGTAGACTTCCATGCTTCGCTCAATTGTGGCTCGAACATCTTATTCACCAGTTGCTGGTACATTGCGCCAGCGTTCTTCAGACTAAAGGGCATCCTGGTGAAACATACAAGCCCAGGTCGGTGACGAACGTGGTGGCGTCCTGGTCTGGAGGATGCATGCTGATCTGGTGATAACCAGAATACATGTCCAAAAAGCTGAGAAGCTCGTGACCGAAAGTTGTCCTTGGGCGTGGCTTTGTTGAGATCTTTATAGTCCACACATACGCGCCATTTGCCGTTTGCTTGCGCACGACGACCACATTGGAGATCCATCTTGGGCACTGGGCCTCTCGGAGGAGCCCAACAGCTCGACTTTTGACAACGTGATCCTGGATCTTCACGATTTACGGTTCACCTTCTTTGTTGGACCGGAGGCACCTTTGGGTCCAGGCGAAGGCGATGCACCATCACTTCTGGGGGTATGACGGGCAATTCTTCGTCCGACCACGTGAACATGTCTAAATTGGCTAGCAGGAAGGCCTTGTAGCACTGCTGTTCGGCTTCCGGCAGTAGTGCGCCAATATAGAAGACGTGTTCGGGGTCGTCGTCCACCCGAACAAGAAGCAAATCTTCGGCAAGTGTGCCTCTACTGGTGGAAGGCTGATCGGTGGGTGGGTGAGTAGTTGCTGGTGCTGTAAGGGGCTGTTTGTCTCTCAAGGAGAGGACATAGCACCGTTGAGACTCGCGCTGATTGCCTAGCACCTCGCCAATCCCACACAGAGTGGGAAACTTCATCTTCTAATGGAGGGATGAATGAACAACTTTAATTTAACCGATCAAGCCCCTGTCGAGGATGGCATTGTAGCCGGGCATGCTTCGAATAACCAAAAAATCCACCATCTTGGTTACCCTCTTCGGATGCGTCCCAAGAGTAATTGGGAGGCGCGCTTGCCCCATGAGTTGAACTGAAACCCCCGAGAAGCCAAACAGAGGCGACTCTACCAGGGTGAGCTGGTCGGTTTTTAGACCCATAAGCAAAAAACAATCGTAAGCCAATACGTCCGGGGCACTTCCATTATCCACCAGAATCCGGCACACGGTACAGTGATTGATAGTGGCCGAAATGACCAATGCATCAGTGTGTGGAGTAGAGACTCCTACAAGATCTTCATCCGAGAAGGTTATAGCCTCCTCGGACCATGCGCGTGCGGGATTAGGGGGATAAGGACTTGGGTGAGACACTGAGGGCCTGTCCACCACGTGCACCCGCCGAGTGTAGTCACGTCGGCTTTGATTGCTCTCTCCACCTGTGCCAAAACCTCCGGCGATCACATTGATCTCCTACCAATTGGGCTCGTTGTTGATGGGCTGCTCGGGGGTTCGCTCTCGGCATGTTTGGAGGTCTTCATTGTGACACACATACCGTCCAAGATAGCCGCATTTCATCAAGGACACGATCTCATCCTTAAGCTGGAGGCACTCGGAGGTGTCGTGGTCGTGGTCGCGGTGGAAGCGACAATACTTGTCCTGGTTGTGCCTGCGGGGATCAGATCACATCCTTGGTGGCCACCTGACATATGGCTCATCCCGAATCTCGGCCTGGATCTGTTCGGAGCCACCATGAGAGGGGTGTAGTCGGTGAAGGGATGTGGTCGGCGCGGCGAATCCCCGTTACGCCGGCCTTCTTCCTATCACGGTCGGAACTGTTGTCGGAAGGCCTCTTCTTATCCGATTGATCGCCATGCTCTGCACGACCAGCGGCCAGGCTCTCCTCACATGCCGCATGACGCTGAGCAGTAGAGAGCAGTTCGGCAAGAGTGGAGGGTTGCTGCACCCCCAACATCCTTTGAAGGAAGTCATCTCAGGTGCCCTGGTTGAGGGCACTGGTGGCCAAGGGGATGTCGAGGTGGGGGATGCAGAGCACTTCCGTTTGGAACTCTTGATGTAGTCCTAGAGCACTTCACCTTTCTTTTGCCGAACAGACAGAAGAGATGCCGCTATGCGCGGCTATGACCTTCCACCTAGGAAGTTGTCCCAGAAGGACTTCTTCAACTGGTGGAAGGAAGAGATGGAACACGCAGGGAGGGCTTCGAACCATGCCGCGCG
This sequence comes from Colocasia esculenta, assembly GCA_014218235.1. NCBI lineage: Eukaryota > Viridiplantae > Streptophyta > Magnoliopsida > Alismatales > Araceae > Colocasia > Colocasia esculenta. The sequence continues at coordinate 41,533,467 of CM024761.1, read as the reverse complement.
GTCTCCTTCAGGTGTCCGGGAATGTAAGGCCCTCGAATTTCCGTCGCATTAATTGTATTTGTGTGTGTATATTTGTGCTTGTGTATCTATACATATTTACGTACGTATTAATTAGTACAATTACGTGTGCATGTGTTTATACTAGATGTAAATAATGCATGTATTGAATGGTGATAGTATGGATACATTATTGTATACATATTGCATGTATATATGCATGGCATGCATAGTTTTATGCATGTTTTAGAGTTCTGGCCGAAGGACAGATTGGCGTCAACCCCTAGCCGTTGAGGTGGTGTCAGCGTCCACCCATGGACGCCAACACTAATCCTGGCGTCTAACGATGTGGACGCCTATTTCTCTGACCTGCATGCGTTGCAGAGCCAAAAATTTCAGAAACAAGGAAGCCCACCCATTGGGGAGCTGTCCCCAATGGCTCTGAGAGCCATCTTGTCACCTTGTGAGTGGGAGAGAGGCCTCTCCCATATGTCTGAACCCGGATCTGCCTTCCCCAACCCTCTCTTCACCCTTTTCCAAGAGAGAAACCAGAGGAGAAAACCCTAGTTCTGAACTGAGGAAAAACCCCCACTTTGCACCCAAAGATCCGACCCTCTGAAGCTAGATCCGGCCATCTTCCCCGACAAGAAGCTAGCTGGAGTGAAGGAGAAGACTTCCCCGGCCGTACCTTGGAGCCATCTTCATCCAAGAGCCCGGAGGAAGGAGATCTTGGAGGACTGTTTGCAACTTCTTGGGACTGCCCAAGGAGAGCTTCTCCGAGCATTTAGACCCATTGGAGCATTTCTCTAAAGGCAAGTGACCCTACCATAAGGTTCCCGTATGAGTCTAGGACGGTTTTAACATTTTTGTGTATTTTTCTTCGTGTCCTTGACCCCCACATTCACCCTATCTTGAGAGCTCGGGTCTGTGTTCTGCACAGACCTGCATTAACGGCAAGGTCCCTGGACGCTGAGATCATGCTTGGCGTCCATCGACCATGCCGCTGACACTGAATTAGCGGCCAGAGACCGCCGCCAAGTTCATCTGGACAGAACAGTGACCTGTTCTGCCCTTCTATACACTATCTTCGATATGTTTCACGATGAGGATATACTGTAAACCATTTATATTCTATGTATATTGTTAATGTGATGAATGTGGTGTGTGGATGGATGAGTGTGCATGGTGGTGAATGATAGAAGTTATTTTGTTCCATGAAATTACAAAGCATGATTAGTTGTTAATCTTGTCAATCTACTGTTGCATGATTTAGGACTAGCCTGTATGCCCAAGTTTGTGAGGATCATACATGAATGGATCAGCCCTATTCTGAAATTGAGATTTTGCCATGCTTGTGTAAATTATTGAAAGTGTTATTGGAAAATAGGAATTGTACATAAGTTATGATAAATCCTTGGTAAACCAGGCATCACCCCATAATTTGAAGAATAAATTCTGTAGCTCTATACATGTAGAGTTCAGACAGTAGCTTTCTAGAATTGTGACTTGTATATGATTCCATATTGACTTGAATTACGAATGGCATGAAAAATGAATGTTTGATTTTCAGTAAATTCATTTTAACTCAGAAAAATCTGAAAACTTGTATGAAGGGTCCTAAACCCGAAATTAGTTTGTGATTAAATTTTCAGGTCATTTGGACCAGAGCACGATGCCTTATGAAATTTTCATGAAAAATGTGAAATTGATGCATGTCATTGTAAAATGAGTTGATTCTTGTTTAATCCAACTTGATTAATGGAATTACCTGCTTGTTAATGTCTGAAATCTGTAGTGTCATGATAGGAAAACAGAGAATGTGCATGTGAGTGAGAAAGTAAATGAATTGAGAGTGACATGTGTCAAACTATGTGTAAAATCGGTAAAAATGTGTAAATGTGTAAATGTGCCAAGTGTGACATTGCTTCCACAGAGGGCAGTGGAACCGTATCAGGGAAAAGTCCCCCTGAGAAGGTTCAATGTGTAAGTGACCCTAAGGGCATTAGGGGGAAATCCTGGAGGTGGACAAGTACCACTGGTTAGGGTGGAGACTTGTTCTCCCGGTCTGCGCAGTCTAAGAGTCGCCATTGGAATGCCTAGATGGCGTCTATGTGTAATGTGATGTGTATATGTCCTTCTTTGGTGGTTTGGACTATGTGTCACGGCACCTAAAATGTGAATGTGTAATGTGTAATGTGTATGTGTTCATGTGTTAATGTGTAAGTGAACAATGTGAAATGTGTATGTGTAAAGTGCAACCATGTGAATTAGAAACTTGTGTAAAGGAAATGTGAAACGAAAAATGTGAAAATATGACATTGGAATCCATGTGAGACAAATCTGAAACCATGTGAAATCAGTAATTTCATGTTGTTATCATCATGTTTATATGTGCGAAAATGTCTAGAATCCATGCTAGGGATAATTGATGAGCACGTGTACAAAATAGCATGATTGATTGTTCACATAGTATGTTTTAAACAATATTGTAGCTCTCATGTGTAGGTTTACAGCCATTAAACCATGTGAAACCAGCAACTTAAAGTATGTGAAAATGTCTATGTATGTGCTTAGAACATGTAAAGTCCATGCTAGTTGGGTTTTCCGTTCATATGTGCACAGTGTTCATGTTGGTAGCTCTCATGTCTTGATTCTTTAAAGGAAAATTTCACAAGTAAATGGAATAGAGAGCATGTGATAGGTAAGTTTTATTCTTAGAAATCTGAAAGCATGATCCATGTATTAAATTGTAGAACTTTCATGATAGGTTGCAACTTTCAAATGACTAGCATGCCATGTGTTGAAATTTGTGAATGTGCATGTAGAAACCGCTATGACTTATACGTGTATGTTATGAGTAGTGTTGCTTGCTGAGTCTTTAAGACTCACTCCTTGCTTCAGCGTACAGGTATAGACGGTGACGAGACTCTCGTGGAGGAGACGGTAGAGACGGACTCCGAGCGCGGAGTTTAGATTGTTGGAGCAGTTGCACCCTTTTGTGCTTTCATAGTATGTAAAGCGACATTGTACTAGAACTATCATGAGAAAATTGTATAAGTGTGGACATTGTGTACTTAATTTCAGCAATTTAATTATGTGAACTTTTAGCTCTTAATGTAAATTGCAAATCTCATGTATGTTTAATGTGGATGATGAATGAATGAAGACAGTTGTCTTTTACTTCCGCTACTCTGTTCGTATATTCGCGTGTATCTCAGCTGTTTGTATCGTTTGGGTAAATATCCCACTGTGAGGACTCTGCTATCGACGTGGGTTGGTATAACCAACCGGTATAATGAGGGCCGTCACAGAGATTGGTATCAGAGCGACCGGTTGAGATTGCACATGAATATACCTAAGTCATCATCCCCATTGCATGCTAAGTATGTCCACATGTGTAGAAAACACTAATAAGAAGTGAAAAATAGATAAGAAAATGGTTAGAAAACTTAGTAACCTAGCTCTAATAGTGGCTGAAATTTTATTACAGCCATGGCTTCGAGAGGTAGGCGTGGTGGAGCGTCGGCTCGTGAGGACGAGCCGCGACGTGACAAGCGGGCGGAGCAGCAGGCCCCGGCACCGCCAGGTCCTGTACTTCCCCCACCACCGCCTGTGGATTACAGAGTATTCATGCAAGGTCTGGTACAAGCCATGCAGACGCAGGCTCATACCCAGGCAGCACTCCAGGCACAGTTGGAGGCCCAGGTAGAATAATGAAACAACTAGTAGTTGCTATTTAAATTGCATGATATTGTGTTTATTGTGTATTGCCTATTGTTTAATGTAGCAAGCTCAGGCACCAGCAAAGGACCATGGTGGACCTCCCATCATGGAGCGATTCAAGAGGATGACCCCACCCTCTTTTAAGGGGGAGAGTGATCCATTAATGGCAGAAAGTTGGTTAGGGAGACAGAGAAAATCTTCCGAGCCATCAGGCCCTGATGAGGATAAGGTGACATTAGCCACTACATGCTACAGGTAGACTTTTAATTTTGTATGTTTGTATGTTCTGCTTAATTTAGAATTTGTTAGTTGGTGCTTATGAAGGTGTATTGCAGGAGAGAGCACCACGCACCCTTCAGAGACGTGGCGTGGGACGCGTTCGTGAGGCTCTTTCGAGTCAAGTTCGTCCCAGAGCATATCCAGGACAAAATGGAGTAGGAATTTCTCTCCCTGACGCAAGGCTCCATGACCGTGCTGGAATACGAGGCAAGGTTTTCTGAACTTTCTAAGTATGCACCGCATATCGTAGAGGATGAGCGCAGGAAGACGAAGAAATTCGTGATGGGACTCAAGCCATCACTGCGGACGAGACTCGTGGCGTTCGACCACCGCACGTTGGACGAGGCCCTCAGTGCTGCCTACAGGCAGGAGGGAGAAATGGAGCAATATCTGGAGGAAAAGAAGGCTTCGCAGAAGAGGCCGACTGCGACGTTCCAGTGGCAGGATAAGAAGAAAATGGTGTACCAGACACCGCAGCGATCCGTGACAGTCAACAACTCTCAGGTACCTTCTGTACGTTCCCCTGGTGGTGTGAGAAAGAGTGTCCCCATTGCGGGAAGACACATGGTGGTTCCGAGTGTTGGTTGGTAGCGGGTAGATGCTTGAAGTGCGGGAGCAGCGACCACAAGATCAAGGATTGCCCAAGACTTCAACAGGGAGCTCAGCGTGGAGCGCCAGCCCCAGCAGTAGCGGCAGCCGCGCCAGCTACAGGAAGACCAGGAAGGCCTCGAGCCCCAGCTCGAGTGTTTGCTTTAGCTCGCGAGGACACCGAGCAGGCGGAGCATGTCACCGAAGGTACGGTTTTGCTTTTAGGTGTGCACGCTCGGGTTTTGTTTGATACGGGTGCTACTCACTCGTTCATTTCCGAGCGGTTCGCTAGGCAGTTAGCCCTAGAGTCAGGTGTAGAGTCTGAGGATTTAGAGGTCCCCTTGTCTGTGCACACCCCTGCGGGTATGGTATCGACTAGGAAGTGCATTCCTTCGTTACCTGTGTGCATTGAGGATAGAATCCTAGATGGGTGTTTCTTCTTGCTAAAAATGAAGGACTATGATGCTATACTTGGTCTGGATTGGCTAGAGGAGCACTATGCGTTAGTGGATTGTCGTCGGAAGAGGATTGTTTTCCGCATTCCTGGCGAGGACGAGTTCTCTCATCTCTTGCCAAGGAACTTGGCTGGAAAGTTAGTCATCTCTGCCATGAAGGCGATGCGCATGGTAAACAAGGGTTGTGACGCTTTTCTTGCCAGCGTGTGTTAGTGCCAGAGGCTGATGAGTCACTTACTCTTGCGGAGATTGAGGTAGTGCAGGATTTTCCAGATGTCTTTCCTGATGACTTGTCTGGATTGCCACCGGATAGAGAGATAGAGTTTACCATAGAGTTGCTTCCGGGCACCTCTCCTATCTCGAAGGCTCCATATCGGATGGCACCTACGGAATTAGTCGAGTTGAGGAGACAGTTGCAGAAGTTGCTTGAAAAGGGATTTATTCGCCCTAGTGTTTCCCCTTGGGGCCCGCCTGTATTGTTCGTCAAGAAGAAAGACGGGTCACTTAGGTTGTGCATTGATTATAGGAAGTTGAACCAGGTGACTATGAAAAACAGGTACCCCTTACCTCACATTGATGACTTGTTTGACCAGTTGCGAGATGCATCAGTCTTTTCTAAGATTGACTTGCGATCTAGTTATCATCAGTTGAGGATTCGGAGTGAGGATGTGTCCAAGACAGCATTTAGAACCGTTATGGACATTATGAGTTCTTGGTCCTTCCTTTCGGATTGACCAACGCCCCTACAGCGTTCATGGATCTCATGAACCGGGGTTTAGGCCGTATTTAGATAGCTTTGTCGTAGTGTTATTGACGATGTGTTGGTCTATTCTCCGGATGAGGCCACCCACCGTCAGCATTTGAGGTTAGTGTTAGAGGTTCTTCGTGAGCACAAGCTGTATGCAAAATTCAGCAAGTGCGATTTTTGTTGCGCGAGGTTCATTTCCTCGGGCACGTTATCTCCGCGCGCTGGTGTTGCAGTTGATCTAGCGAAGGTCCAGGCAGTTATGGATTGGGAGATTCCCAAGACCCCTTCGGAGATTCGTAGTTTTATTGGGTTAGCTGGTTACTATGGCGATTCATTGAGGGTTTCTCATCCATCGCCGCCCCTTGACAAGGCTGACCAGGAAGGGTGAGAAGTTCGTATGGTCTGAGGTGTGAGCGTAGCTTCCAGCTATTGAAGGCTAAGCTTACTTCTGCTCTGGTATTGGTATTGCCTAGTGGTCTAGAGGTCTTTGCCATTTATACGGATGCGTCTCAGATTGGTTTAGGCTGTGTGCTCATGCAGCAAGAAAGGGTAGTGGCTTATGCTTCTCGTCAGTTAAAGAGCATGAGAGGAACTCTGACTCATGATTTGGAGCTCGCAGCAGTGATTCATACACTAAAGATCTGGAGGCACTATCTTTATGGTGTCAGATTTGAGGTGTTTACTGACCACAAGAGCTTAAAGTATCTTTTCTCCCAAAAAGAATTAAACCTGAGGCAGAGAAGATGGATTGAGTTCTTGAAGGACTATGACTTCGACCTTCAGTATCACCCTGGAAGGTGAATGTCGTAGCGGATGCTCTTAGCAGAAAGAGGTCTTCGCTCCAGCAGGATTGGAAGATGTTGGAGGATGCGGCGTACTCTATGACCGAGTTAGAGCCATCGTTGTGTCAGGCTTTTGTAGCCAGCTATCCCTTAGATCCTCTGTGTTGGATGAGGTGATTGGGCAGTAGGAACCGATCCTAGATTGTTAGAATTAGTGGGTAAGGCGGGCATTGCTCCTGATGAGGACGGTGTGATTAGATTTCAGCACCGTGTCTGTGCCTGATTTAGTAGATGTCCGTGAGCATGTGTTAGCGGAGGCTATAGATCGTGATTCTCTATTCATCCGGGTAACACTAAGATGTATCAAGACCTGAAGAGATCATTTTGGTGGTCCGGCATAAAGAAGATGTTGCGGATTATGTGTCTAGGTGTTGGGTGTGTTAGCAAGTGAAGGCCGAGCGACAGCGACCATCCGGCCTTATGCAGAGGATGGATATCCCAGTGTGGAAGTGGGAAGCTGTCACTATGGACTTCGTTTTGGGTTTGCCTCGATCTAGAAGGGGCAATGACTCGATTTGGGTAGTTGTAGATAGATTCTCGAAGACTACTCATTTCTTGCTATGAAGAAGAAGCAGTCAGTAGAGAGTTTAGCTAGATTGTATGTTAGTGGTATCATTAGATTGCATGGTGTGCCGAAGTCGATCATTTCGGATCGAGATCCGAGATTTACTTCGAGGTTGTGGAAGGGTCTTCAGGATGCTTAGGATCGGAGCTGAAGCTCAGTTCGGCGTTTCATCCCCGACCGATGGACAGTCCGAGCGGACTATAGACGCTCGAGGATATATGTTGAGCGGTGTGTTCTGGATTGGAAGGATGATTGAGAGCGTCATTTACCTCTTGTGGAGTTCGCATACAACAACAGCTTTCATGCTAGTATTGGTATGGCTCCATTCGAGGCGTTGTATGGTAGGCCCTGCAGATCTCCGTTATGTTGGGAGGAGACTGGTGATAGGTAGTTGATCGGACCGGGTTAGTTCAGGAAACTTCGGATAAGATCCAGCTTATCAGGAAGAGGCTTGTTGCGGCGTAGGATAGGCAGAAGAGTTATGCCGACAAAGGAGAAAGGATTTAGAGTTCGAGTTGGCGATCATGTCTTCTTAAAGATATCGCCTACTCGTGGTGTCGTCAGATTGGCAGGCATAGCAAGCTAAGCCCTAGATTCATTGGCCCATATGAGATTCTCCGACGTTTGGGCAGCGTGGCATATGAGCTAGCATTACCCCCAGCTTTGGCTAGCGTTCACCCTGTATTCCACGTATCTATGCTCAGGAATATGTCCGAGATCCGTCTCATGTGATTAGTCATGAGATCAGTGGAGATCCAGCCAGATCTTTCGTATGTCGAGCAACCAGTAGCTATTCTTGACCAGAAGGTTCAGCATCTCTGGAACAAGAGTATTGCGTCGGTGAAAGTCTATGGCGGAACTTCTCACGAGAGGAGCTACTTGGGAGCTTGAGGATGCGATGAAGAAGAAGTATCCCCTTTTGTTTGAGTAGTGTCGTTCTAACTTCGAGGACGAATTTTCTTTAAGGGGAGGAGGGTGTAAGGCCCTCGAATTTTCGTCGCATTAATTGTATTTGTTGTGTATATTTGTGCTTGTGTATTATATACTAAAATCATAAAGAAGAACTAGCACAATGGTGAGCACAGGTCATATCCACGGAGAGGCCGAATAGAACTCGATTTAAACTACTTCGACTTGAAACATGTAAGATCCAACAGTAAAATCGACGTAAATCCCCTAGTTCACTAAAAGCTACAGTATGATTTAGAATCCCACAATATCACATTCAATTGATCAATAACAAGATTTAAATTCTCAAAATAGTAAAATTAAACTGAGAACTCTTACTAATAGACCAAGCAGACAAGCATCCACTCACAACCCTCTCCAGAACAATCTCAGCAGAAAAGCAAAATTCCCTTCTCCCACATGTTGAGATCCTCATCACAGAAGAAAGAAATTAACACATAAGAAATAGGCAACAATTCGTAAGCTTCCTAATGCTGAACAATTTAAAAAAGACTGAATTACACAGATCTGATCAACAAGCAGAAGAATGGAAACAAATTCGCATGTTCAAATGTCGAACTCTTCAGCAATCTTTATAGAAGATACTGAAGAACATCCGACCTCCCCAACCAACAGCTAGTAGCAGAGAAGAAGAAATCAAAAGCAAAAATACAGAACTCCGGATCTGATCTCTCTCCCCGCAGCCACATCAACCAATAAATTGTAGAAGAAATGGACAAAGCAACAAACCTGAACTCCCAACCCTCTGGCATCCCTCACAGACGGGAAGAAACAAATGAAGCAGTTGAATTCAGAAGAACAAAAGAATAACCAGTAATTGTCATCCTCACACAGTGGAGAGGAAGAAAACACAGAATAAAATGACAACTACATCCACCTCCCCTGCTGTCGAACCATCTCCAATGCTGAACTAGAAATTCTCAAAATACTTAACTGGCCAACTCCCTTGGAATTCTGAACTCCGGAAGCCCCCTCCACTGCTCAAACATATGAATCTGGGAAGAAAAGAGAAGAACTTTTGATGCTGAAATCTCCTCCTAGCAACTACCAATAGCAAAGAAGAAATCAAAAGCAAAAAGTACAGAACACCTGATCTCCCTCCCAGCAGCAAGAACAACACAGCAACAACGAAGAGAAGAAGAAGATAAATTGCAAGCAATTCACATAACAAAAACAAACCAAATATCAAACCATCTACCTCAACTCAACCATCCACATAAGAGATAGAAGAAGAAATTGCAATTTTGCTTACAGATGAAAGGAAATCACAAAAATGGAAGAACGAAATATCCAAATGCTGAACTCCATAAGCCTCTGCTCTAATGGAAAGAAAATACAGGAAAAGCTGAAACTAAAATTCCTAAGCCTCGAACCCCCTGGTGTTCCCATCCCTCACTGCTCTGCTCAAAGAAGAGAAATACAGGAAAGAACTAAAATTTCTTCAGATTCCTACTTGCCAACCACACAGACGAACCCCCCAACATCTAAACGCTCTGCTAAACCAGAAAATACAGGGAAATGAAAACTATAAAAAAAAAATCTGAAATCCGAACCAGAGAACTCCATTGCTAAACATGAGAAAGAGAGAACATGAACTGATCTGATCTCCAAGAGAAAGGCAAATAAAACTGAAACCTAGCTAATTCCAAACATTTGGAATAACAGAAAAATTAAAAATATTCTAAAAACTGCAACCGGCCAGCTCATCTCCATCCCCGAATACTGGAAGAACATAAGTACTAAAGCTGTAACAATTCTGAAACAAAATTCGAATCCCTCACTGCTCTGCTCTGCTCAAACAGGAAAAATACAGAAGACAAATAGCAAAAAAATTCTCACGATCGAACCAGCCCCAGCCAACCCTCCGGAACACTCCCTCTCTGGCTCTGCTAAAACAAGAAGATACAGAGAGGAAGAAAACTAAAAAAATCCTACTAACCCCCGCCAGATGAGGACCTCAGGTCCTTTTATAAGCTTCCCCGGTGCCTTCCAGATGCCTGGCGCAACAACTTCACACGAACCAGCACAGCACATGCTCCAGCGCCGCACCCCCTTCCTGCTTCGCACGGGCGCAAGCCCTGGCCGCTTCAGCAGGCCGCCCCCACTTGGACCGCCATGCCACAAGACCCAGCCCAGCCTGCGCCATCCGCCTCCACCATGGCACCAGCAGCCCAGCCAGCAGCATCTCCAGGCGCCCCTGGTCCTGGCCGCCTCCTGGCCACCTCAGCCGCGCCACACCCTGGCCCGCGCCGCACCGCCGCATGCGCCATCTCAGCACAGCCCCGCGCCCAGATCAGCACAGCCCTCCTGGCCGCACCAGCTCCATGCGCAGCACACCCTGCACCAGCCGCCTTGCCCTCCTCCATCACACCCCGCTCAGCCATCCGCCATGCCCATCTGCACCAGCCGCACCGCCCCACACGGTGCCTCCACCCCGCACCCAGCAGCTCTGCTGCTTCAAAAGCTTCTCCCTTCTGTGGATAAAATGAGAAAAATGGTTAAAAAATGGTTAAATGGGTATGGGGGTTGTGGCATTATGTGATTAAAAGAGGAGTGTTAAAAGTTTTTTATTTATTTAATGGGTTGGGGTATGTGGCAAGGTTGGATGAGAGATTGGTGTAATGGAAGGGGTATGGTATTTAAGTAAATGCTTTTTTTTTATTTAACTAAGATTTAAAATTTGATTTATCTATGAACTAATATTTACAAAAGATGACTTAAGAAAATGATTTATTTATATACAATGTAAATGAAAATATTTTTATTAGTCAAACTATTTAAAAAGTATTTGACTTTATTAATGAAGATCTAACTATGTGATCTACACAAAATCTTAACTAAAATGCTCAAAATTTTATTTATGGATGAAATGACAATTAAAATAAAATGAACATCATTTATAGACAATGGTTGTTTAAAATCAACTATATGTACGAAATTTAACGCTAAAAATTAGTATTAATTATCACTCCCCCCTACTTGAACATTGCTAGTCCCTTAGCAATAAAAAGTACTCAAAATGTAAGACTAGAAGATATAACATCTCATGCTAAACAGTCATCATGTAAAAGATTAATGTAGAGATATGTCTTTCCTAATTGTACGGGATTATGGCAAGAAATTAGTGCACGAGTGATAGCACACTTAGAGTTCACATCACCCTTCTGATGCTCCTTTGTTTCAGCTAGTATTTGAGATTAGATCAATTCGAGGGAGAAGAAAAGAATTGTGAATAAGATCCTTGCTCAGTCAGGTCGGATTGTTTCTCTCAGTTCCATCCTGCCCATCTTCCTTGAGATTATTTCTCTGAGTTGGGGACTTTTGTCCCTTTATTTGCACTTTGTGCACTCAGAATTTCTTTATTTCTTTTTCATCCACATGCTGCACAACCCATCACTTTTCAAGAGTAGCGAGTCCAACTTTACTCAGATCCGGGCATTTTTCATGGATATATTTTTCTTTTGCTTTTTGGCTTTTCTTTTCTTTTCTTTTTTTCCTCTTTAAGGAAGAATGAACAGTCAGGTTCCTTGATCACATACCTTCACTTCCTTCACAATTCACTTAGGGGAGGGGAGAAAACCAATCACCTCTCTCCTACTAGCCTTGACAAAATTGCTACATTCGGGTTCAGCTAATCTAAGTGGCTGTGTAGTGTGTGTATGAAACTTCCTGCCATAAATCCTTACATAAGGTAGACAAGAGGTACATGTAATCATTTACTAGATGCTATCTAACATGGATGTTTGCAAAGGAGTGTGACAACCACAAAATTTTAATGGTTAAAGATCAGACACATAGTCTGTGAAATGACAAGCATTTTTATTCAAAGATTTATTTAAAGATGAAACATTGTGAAATTTTTTTATTTTTCTATGTACAAGCTAAGAAATGAAATGAAGCATGGTGGGGGTGGGGACTATGCATGCTTTATTCTACCTCTCCCCCCTACTTATTTGCAAGAAAAGAAAGCAAGATAGAAAATTACCTGATAAGGAAAATCTGTACACTTGGGTTGCCTCCCAAGAAGCGCTAAGTTTATTTCGTCTTCAGCCGGACGCAATTAGGCTTCGTTTGGATCAGCTAGCTTGCTAGAATCTGTTTTTAAGAAAAGTGGGCTTTCATAGGAATGCTTTAATCTTTGCCCATTAGCAATGAATGATTGTCTAGTTTTTGGGTCAAGAATGATAGCATCATTGTCACAAACTTCGACAACACTATAAGGACCATCCTGTCGGACTTCAATTTTCCCGAAAACAGACTAAGTCGAGAATTAAATAACCAGACCTTATCTTGCATTTGAAAAGTTTTTCCATGATTTTTCAAGACTTCAATTAGTTTCTTCTCCTGCCCTTCATCAAGATCGCTAGCAATTATGATGGGCCAAGTCTCGTCCTTTCCTAGAAAGATGTATTTTAAATTAGCAGGGAGTGGTTTTAGCTCACCTCAGGAGGACATTCTAATGGAATTGATGGATCATATCTTGAAACATAGAATTAAATTGTCCTTCCTCTCCCTCAAACCCTAGAGCACAGGGTTGGTCTACTGTTTTTTTTCTCACAAGATTCTTCTACCACCAGACAACTTTCTTTTCCTTGTATTGCTCTTTTTCAACCTTCTCTTCAACCTCTTCTTCAATTTCATTCTCAATTTCATTTTCCTTATCCTCATGCAATGTTGACGTGTGTGAGGAGATTTGTTATAATGTTTGCACTTCTTAAGTAGACATTGTTTCCATATTTTCCACTTGGGGGCCCCTAGCTTGGGCAGAATGATGGTCCTGTTGTATAAGTTGATTTTGAATTTGTGGTGCTAAAATGTTTTGGACAAAAGTTTGATGTGGGTTTTGTGGTAGAGGTACATTTGGTCTGACAGGTGGTCTGTACCCCTGACCTTGATAGTATTGCTGGTCCTGATAAAATCCAGAAGAGTTGTTCCTTGGGTTTGTTATAGTTTGACTTGGTAACTGACCCAATTCCTCCCTACACACCTCAGCAATCTGAGACTCTATCCTATCCAAATTTTGCTGATATTTTGGTTTTGATTTTGATTTTGTTGCACAGTTTGGCATAGAGTCATCATCATGTTTTGAAGTTGGTTCATTTTATCTTCCAATTGGTTGAGAAGATGGTGGTTGATTGTATGAATGTTGCTGAAAATTGATATGAGAAATTCATCGAAGTTTTGACTTCCTTGGAATTGTTGATGTCTGGAATAAGAAGATTGGTCGAATCCCGGATTCTGATTTGGATAGGATTGACCGTACATGGATTGGTTGAAAGAAGTTTGAGACATTTGTTCATATTGATTTCTCCAAGAAAAATTTGAGTGATTTCTCCAACCAGGATTGTATGTGTTAGAATATGGCTCATGAGGGGTTGGGTAGAAACCTTGGAAAGTTTGGACTTGTTCTTGATAGGCCATGGGTTGAAAGAATCGATAGGTTGAGCCAAATCTAAGCTGAATGATCGTCTACCAAGCATGCACAGTTAACAAGCCTTCTATTTATGATTTTTGAGTTTTTAAGATTTTTATTGATTTTTGATGAATTTTTAAACAAACACAAACAAACAAACACTTTCAAACCAAATTAACCTACCACTAAGTGTTCCTTGGACTTATGTTATTTTTCTCAAATCAGATTTATGCTTGCTAAGTCCAATCCTACTCTTCTTGTACTGGCCAGGTAAGAGGTGGAGTAGAGGGAGGCCCCCTTGCTTTCGCAAGGACCCAATTAAAACCTCTAACTCACTTAAGCGTAAGCTTTTTAACCTCTAATCCTAGACACCAGACTTAAGAGAAGTCTTAGAATTAAGAAAGAACAAATCTAATTATGAACCCTAGGGCCAAGTCTACTGCTTTTTATTGAAAGTTTAGGACAATGCAAGAATGTGAATTTTTTTTGTGATTTTTGGGCAAAGGAAAGGGTGATGAAATCCCTCACCTTATCTTTTTATCTAATGGGTTAAGCCCTTAAACAGTCCCTTTTTCAAATATGAAATGCAACATATCAAGTTTTGAAACAAGGGTTTTCTAATGCTAAGTCTAATGCATGAAACAAGTGGTGGAAGTCTTACCTTTCCCCCGCTCTCTTCAATGCAAGAAAATGAAATAAAATTCAAATGACTATTAAAATGATGAATGTCCTAAAACATAGGATTCTAATCTAGAGAGATGAAAATTTTTTTACAAACAAACGGCTAACATGAAGAACGATTTGAATTTTTTTTTTTTTAATTTTAGATTTTTTTAATTTTTATTTAGTTTTTTTTAAACTAATGAAATGAAGGTAAGAAAATATAAAGTGGTACTATAAGCTAATGCCAAACCAATCAAACCACAAAGGAGTCCAATTATTACATGCCAACGTGAAAGAAATCTCTGTACATGCACAGAGAATACATCAAAGCCTCACTACAAAGTTCACTCACACTTTCTATCTAAAATTCAGAATTAAAAGCAAAAAAAAAAATTTCAGCAAGCTTCTCCTCCAATGGGCTTCAAATCTCCAAGCCCAAATCTCCAAGTCCCACTCCAAGTGTGCAAATTCTGTAATGAAAGCCCAATAACAAGTCAAATGAAATCTCAAGGTAAATGAAATCAAATTAAAGCAAATCTAAATCTAAATCTAATGGTCCGGCCGGCGTGATATTTGTGCTTGTTATATGTATATACATTTTACGTACGTATTAATTAGTATAATTAATTGTGCACTGTTTCATATTAGATGTAATTGCATGTATTGAATGGTGATAGTATGGTACATTACCATATCATATTGCATGTATATCTGCATGGCATGCATAGTTTTCTGCATGTTTTAGAGTTCTGGCCGAAGGACAGATTGGCGTCAACCCTAGCCGTTGAGGTGGTGTCAACGTCCACCCATGGACGCCAACACTAATCCTGGCGTCTAACGATGTGGACGCCTATTTCTCTGACCTGCATGCGTTGCAGAGCCAGAATTCTGGAACAAGGAAGCCCACCCATTGGGGAGCTGTCCCCAACGGCTCTGAGAGCCATCTTGTCACCTTATGAGTGGGAGAGAGGCCTCTCCCATATGTCCTGAACCCGAATCCGCCTTCCCCAACCCTCTCTTCACCCTTTTGCAAGAGAGAAACAAGGAGAAAACCCTAGTTCTGAACTGAGGAAAAACCCCCACTTTGCACCCAAAGATCCGACCCTTTGAAGCTGGATCCGCCATCTTCCCCGACAAGAAGCTAGCTGGAGTGAAGGAGAAGACTTCCCCCCTGCCGTACCTTGGAGCCATCTTCATCCAAGAGCCCGGAGGAAGGAGATCTTGGAGGACTGTTTGCAACTTCTTGGGACTGCCCAAGGAGAGCTTCTTCGAGCATTTAGACCCATGTGCTGCATTTCTCTAAAGGCAAGTGACCCTACCATAAGGTTCCCGTATGAGTCTAGGACGGTTTAACATTTTTGTGTATTTTTCTTCGTGTCCTTGACCCCCACATTCACCCTATCTTGAGAGCTCGGGTCTGTGTTCTGCACAGACCTTGCTTAACGGCAAGGTCCCTGGACGCTGAGATCATGCTTGGCGTCCATCGACCATGCCGCTGACACTGAATTAGCGGCCAGAGACTGCCGCCAGTTCATCTGGACATAACAGTGACCTGTTCTGCCCTTCTATACACTATCTTCGATATGTTCACGATGAGGATATACTGTAAACCATTTATATTCTATGTATATTGTTAATGTGATGAATGTGGTGTGTGGATGGATGAGTGTGCATGGTGGTGAATGATAGAAGTTATTTTGTTCCATGAAATTACAAAGCATGATTAGTTGTTAATCTTGTCATCTACTGTTGCATGATTTAGGACTAGCCTGTATGCCCAAGTTTGTGAGGATCATACATGAATGGATCAGCCCTATTCTGAAATTGAGATTTTGCCATGCTTGTGTAAATTATTGAAAGTGTTATTTGGAAATAGGAATTGTACATAAGTTATGATAAATCCTTGGTAAACCAGGCATCACCCCATAAATTGAAGAATAAATTCTATAGCTCTATACATGTAGAGTTCAGACAGTAGCTTGCTAGAATTGTGACTTGTATATGATTCCATATTGACTTGAATTATGAATGGCATGAAAAATGAATGTTTGATTTTCTGTAAATTCATTTTAACTCAGAAAAATCTGAAAAATTTGAATGAAGGGTCCTAAACCAAATTAGATTGTGATTAAATTTCAGGTCATTTGGACCAGAGCACGATGCCTTATGAAATTTTCATGAAAAATGTGAAATTGATGCATGTCATTGTAAAATGAGTTGATTCTTGTTTAATCTAACTTGATTAATGGAATTACCTACTTGTTAATGTCTGAAATCTGTAGTGTCATGATAGGAAAATAGAGAATGTGCATGTGAGTGAGAAGTAAATGAATTGAGAGTGACATGTGTCAAACTATGTGTAAAATCAGTAAAATGTGTAAATGTGTAAATGTGCCAGTGTGACATTGCTTCCACAGAGGGCAGTGGAAGCGTATCAGGGAAAAGTCCCCCTGAGAGGTTCAATGTGTAAGTGACCCTAAGGCATTAGGGGAATCCTGGAGGTGGACAAGTACCACTGGTTAGGGTGGAGACTTGTTTCTCCCGGTCTGCGCGCAGTCTAAGAGTCGCCATTGGAATGCCTAAATGGCGTCTATGTGTAATGTGATGTGTATATGTCCTTCTTTGGTGGTTTGGACTATGTGTCGGCACCTAAAATGTGAATGTGTAATGTGTATGTGTTCATGTGTTAATGTGTAAGTGAACATGTGAAATATGTATGTGTAAAGTGCAACCATGTGAATTGGAAACTTGTGTAAAGGAAATGTGAAACTAAAAATGTGGGAATATGACATTGGAATCCATGTGAGACAAATCTGAAACCATGTGAAATCAGTAATTTCATGTTGTTATCATCATGTTTATATGTGCGAAAATGTCTAGAATCCATGCTAGGGATAATTGATGAGCACGTGTACAAAATAGCATGATTGATTGTTCACATAGTATTTTTAAACAATATTGTAGCTCTCATGTGTAGGTTTACAGCCATTAAACCATGTGAACCAGCAACTTAAAGCATGTGAAATGTCTATGTATGTGCTTAAGAACATGTAAAGTCCATGGTAGTTGTGTTTTCCCTTCATAGTGCACAGTGTTTCATGTTGGTAGCTCTCATGTCTTGATTCTTTAAAGGCAAAATTTCACAAGTAAATGGAATAGAGAGCATGTGATAGTAAGTTTTATTCTTAGAAATCTGAAAGTATGATCCAGGTATTAAATTGTAGAACTTTCATGATAGGTTGCAACTTTCAAATGACTAGCATGCCATGTTTTTGAAATTTGTGAATGTTCATGTAGAAATCGCTATGACTTATACGTGTATGTTATGAGTTAGTGTTGCTTGCTGAGTCTTTAAGACTCACTCCTTGCTTCGGCGTATAGGTATAGACAGTGACGAGACTCTCGTGGAGGAGACGGTAGAGACGGACTCCGAGCGCGGAGTTTAGATTGTTGGAGCAGTTGCTGCACCCTTTTGTGCTTTCATAGTAATGTAAAAGCGACATTGTACTAGAACTATCATGAGAAAATTGTATAAGTGGTGGACATTGTGTACTTAAATTTCAGCAATTTAATTATGTGAACTTTTAGCTCTTAATAAATTGCAAATCTCATGTATGTTTAATGTATGATGAATGAATGAAGACAGTTGTCTTTTACTTCCGCTACTCTGTTCGTATATTCGCGTGTATCTCAGCTGTTTGTATCGTTTGGTAAATGTCCTGCTGTGAGGACTCTCGCTATACCCGTCGTGGGTTGGTATAACCGTAACCGTATAATGAGGGCCATCACAGGAAGCCCCCGCTTTGGCCACGTCTGATGCTCTATGGAACACCATATGCGACTCAAAGCCATGGATGTGAACTGCGGGGTCGATGGTGCCATCGTAGGGCGTAATGGTGGGTAGAGGTAGCTTCGGGGAGACCTGGGCTTCCAAGATCTCCATGGTGAAAGGGGAGCAGAAGTCTAGGTCTTCGTCCATCAGGGCTTTGCCTTCTGCCTGCTGGACCATTGCGTCTACGCGGCGCTCAAGGTCAACAACGCGACGGAGGCGTCTGGCCAACTCCTGGTCGGAGTGGGCGGACTCCTCGCGTCGGGACCTGTGGGAGTTAGCTCTGACAATGGAACGTGGGGCAGGCGTGACCACCGTAGAACGGCGAGGTGAATTGTCTTGTCACTCCGGTGTCCGAAGTGCCGAAGGTGCCCTGCGTGATCGCCAAGGTGATTCTGCATGTTGCTCTTGGGGCACCGGAGGGGCGCGAGACCGTCGACGAGATGACTCCGCCTGCTGCTCCGGCGGCGGGGGGATCATCAGGGTCGGTTGCTTGGCTAATTGGGCCTGTAGGCCCTGGCAGATTCCTACTAGGTGCTGCATCTGCCCTCGGAGTTCTGCCATTTCTTGGGCTGTTGCGGGCACAGCAGCAGCGGGGACATCACCGGGCGGGGGCAATGGCAACATCGACAGTGCGTGACTGTCGCGACCTGGTCGCCCGGCTACCTGGGTTCTGGTGAGAGGAACGTCCACGAGCCATGACTGATGTCGTTTCCCACAGACGGCGCCAATGAAGAGATGTGATTTAAGTGTGTCTCCCAAGAGGTATTGTCCCCATGTTTGGGGTTTTGTCCTTTAAAAGGGCCCTCTTGGGAGAAGACGTAAGGCTCTTATTGATAAGCACACACTTGTTCTCACTATCTTTCAATGTGGGACTAAAGAATACCTCTACACAGCCCCCCAGTGAGGATAAGGGTGTGCGGGTCTCATAAAGATGAGACGCTCGGGTAGGGCGCATGGCCTCTCATTCGTTCCCACAGACGGCGCCCATTAAGAGACGTGATTTAAGTGTGCCTCCCAAGAGCTATTGTCCCCATGCTTGGGATTTTGTCCTTTAAAAGGGCTCTCTTGGGAGAAGAGGTGAAGCTCTTACTAATAAGCATGCACTTGTTCTCACTATCTTTCAATGTAGGACTAGAGAATACCTCTACACAGCCCCCCCAGTGAGGATAAGGGTGTAGGAGTCTCATGAAGATGAGACGCTCGAGTACGACGCATGGCCTCTCGTTCGTTCCCACAAACGGCGCCAATGAAGAGACGTGATTTAAGTGTGCCTCCCAAGAGGTATTGTCCCCATGTTTGGGGTTTTGTCCTTTAAAATGGCCCTCTTGGGAGAAGAGGTGAGGCTCTTACTGATAAACACACACTTGTTCTCACTATCTTTCAATGTGGGACTAAAAAATACCTCTACATAGCCCCCCAGTAAGGATAAGGGTGTGCGGGTCTCTTGATGATGAGACGCTCGGGTAGGACGCATAGCCTCTCGTTCGTTCCCACAGACGGTGCCAAACTATGGTGGTGTTTTCCTGTTTGGGCCTGAGCCAAACAGGCCTCCACTGGAGAAGATGGGAAGACGATCGCCCGTGCGGATGGAAGCCTGCGAGACCAGAACGGAATCAGGGGGGCCCGATTGTTTAACTGGGGAGAACCCTCCGATGCCTAAGTCAGTACGGGACTGGAGAGGCTTGAAGGAAAGGGGGTTCTCGTGTGTGTCGTGCGAGGGCGAGTGTGAGCGTTCAAGATCACGTCCCCCTGCATGGAGGTTACCTGAGCCTTTTTATAGGAGAAGGTATTGAGAGAGTGGGACGGAACGTCCCTTAACGATGCCAGAAAGGACGCGCCCGTTGGCGCCCTTGGTGGGGAGTAATGCGTTGAGGCGCCCGTTGAGGGGCTCTGCAGTTAACGCACCACTTGATCGTGCGGCGTGTGTTACGCAGTCATTATAACTACCGCAAGGAGGCGAAGGGCTGCTCTGATTTCCCTGGTCAGAAGATACTAATCAAGTAGCCTGTTCGGTGGGCCAGACCGGCTGTTCGGCAGCTAAGCCCGCTATTCGGTTGATGGGCCTGCCGTCCGGTGCCTGGTGCCTAGGCGCAGCTTATGCCAGCGGGACCATGGTACGCTTCGAGCAGGGCATGTTCGGTAGGCAGTGCCTGGACCGAATAGGCTGGGGGTGTCCGGAGACTACCCCCGGGATACTGGAGGTGTTTGGGTGCGAAGACCATGCTCGGGATCTTTAGGCCCCTTCCGAGGACACGTGGCGCCTCACCGACGGGCCACGCCCGCCTGTCGGATCATGATGGGCCTTGTGGGCTTAGGTGGCTAGAAATAGCCACCACAAACACTAATGGTAATTTTGAAACAAGTTAATTGAAAGGATGGTATATGTGGCATTAGACATTTAAATTAATATGGTATTTTGATAATGTTAAGATACTGTTGGTATATACGAAACTCCCCTCTTTCTTCTGGAACTTCCAGAAAGAGCTAATAATCTTCATATAGGATTAATTTTGATAATGTTAAGATACTGTTGGTATATACGAAACTCTCTCTCTTTCTTCTGGAAGTTCCAGAAAGAGCTAATAATCTTCATATAGGATTAATTTTGATAATGTTAAGATACTGTTGGTATATACGAAATTGTCTCTCTTTCTTCTGGAAGTTCCAGAAAGAGCTAATAATCTTCATATAGGATTGGTGACTCATTTAATTAATTTCCTGAAATAATTAAACACATAAAATACAAGTTTAGAACAGTTTTTTTTTTTGTGCTGCAGCAAAACCAATGACCCACACATTGATTTTTTATTTTTATTTAGATTTTTTTCACAACTGCGTTTATTCTTTAAAAATGAAATTCACAAAACGTACATAATTAAATATTATTATGAGGGACAAAGTTTATTGAACGAAGAGTGCGTATTCGATGGGGATTTGATATTCAAAAATGAATTGGATGCATATTTGTTTATCAATAGGAGGAAATTAATCATAAAACCGACCGCTCCCATATACATCTGTTATATTTATTACTCTAATTAAAATGTGCCAATACCTTAAGAGATACATTAGTAGAGTGTTTACAGACGAATTAGTTTTCCTATTTAGCCTGTTTTAATATACTGCATATCCTTAACTGTCTGTTCTGTTGTGTCCATCTTCGTGTCCACAAGGTCACAAATACATTATCCCAATATCATTTCACTTCACAGTAAAGTTAGACTAATAAAATAGTGATGTGTAACTTTTTTTTTTCCCAATATACAATAATTTTAATCATATTTTAGTAATTGATTTAAATTTCACTGTAGAAAGATAAAGACTGCATGCAGACAGATAAACGAGTACTCGGACACAAATATTAACATATATGAATAAGTGGACTAACTAAGTCGACATGTACATGAAGATAATAAGTGGAACAGGCGCGGCATCTCAAGACTAGTGAAAAAGAATGTATATAATGTCAAGAGACTGTCCAATAAAATATGCCCTCTCTCTGTGTGAATTGAACTACGTACGTACCATCTGTATAACATGTACTTATAATTAATTATCCAATCCGAAGAATTTTCTAAACCTATTAAAGACGTCGATTAATCCTAGTGGATGAACATTCATGTTGTGTAGCCCACTTTTTCTATACCATTTATGCTTCTGATATATATATATATATATATATATATATATATATATATATATATATATATATATGTATATATTTCCATCAATTTTTAATGAAGTTTCCATATTTCCATTTCCACTTATAATTAGTATCTAATTAATATGAAGCACAGTCTACTTGTCTTAGCTGTGAATTTGCAACCACCCTTCTTATTCTGTAATTTCCATAATTAAATAAAGGAAATATATTTCATAAATGTAATGACATCCTTCCCTGGCCCCTATGGCCTTTTTTCCCTATAAATACCCTTCCAATCCCCAACCACGCATGCTCACTCTTTAATTACATACAAGCATCCCACCTCCACTGCTCTCGCTCTTATCCCTCGGAGCCCACCATCTATACGGACTTCCCCTGTTCCTGCTCCTCCACACCCCCCCGGCGGGGGGCTCTCTGCAACCCCTTCTCCCTTCAACTGCCACCTTAAACCCCCCCACAACTCCGGAAAAGCTCATCATGTCTGCCGCCGCTGCTCCAGCTGCAGCAGCCTCTGCAGGCTTGTCGGCCGATCCCATCCCCAGGAAGATCTCCTACGCAATCCCCATCAGGCTGACCCGCAGCGGCAGGCAGCGCAGGTCCACTACCGTCGCCGTCCGCTGTGGCGCTGCCGCCTCCGCCGCCCCCTCACCCTTCCCAACTTCGGCGGCTGGCCTCCTTGACCCCCTCTGCGAGCCCCCTTCCTCGTATCAGCCAACGGCTGCAGCGACTGCCGTGATCACCCATGTCGACCGGGAAGAGCGAACGAGGCGCCCGCAGCTTCAGGAAGCTCGACCTAAGTGGAACCTCCTCCAGCGCTGCGCCGCGGCTGCCTTGGACGCCGTGGAGGACGCTTTCAACGTGCTGGAGCGGCAGCGCCCCCTCCCCAAGACCGCCGACCCCGCCGTCCAGATCGCCGGCAACTTCGGCCCCGTGGGGGAGCAGCCCGTACGGCACCGCCTCCCCGTGGTGGGGAACATCCCGCATTTCCTCGACGGCGTCTACGTCCGTAACGGCGCCAACCCCCTCTTGGACCCCGTCGCGGGACACCACTTCTTCGACGGCGACGGCATGGTCCACGCCGTCAGCCTCCGCGACGGCGCCGCCAGTTACGCCTGCAGGTTCACGGAGACCGAGCGCCTGGTCCAGGAGCGCGCCGTGGGGCGGCCGATGTTCCCCAAGGCCATCGGCGAGCTCCATGGCCACTCCGGCATCGCGCGTCTACTCCTTTTCTACACCCGCGGCCTCCTCGGGTTAGTGGACCACAGCCGCGGCACCGGCGTCGCTAACGCCGGGCTCGTCTACTTCAATGGGCACCTCCTCGCCATGTCCGAGGACGACCTCCCCTACCATGTCAGGATCACTCCATCGGGTGACCTGGAGACGGCCGGCCGCTACGACTTCGACGGGCAGCTGCAGTCCGCCATGATCGCCCACCCGAAGCTGGACCCTGTCTCCCACGAGCTCTTCGCGCTCGGCTACGACGTTATCCGCAAGCCCTACCTCAAGTACTTCTGGTTCTCCAGCACCGGCTACAAGTCCAGCGACATCGAGATTCCCGTCGACCAGCCGGCGATGGTGCACGACTTCGCGATCACGGAGAAGTTCGTGGTGATACCCGACCAGCAGGTGGTCTTCAAGCTGCCTGAGCTGCTCCAGGGCCGCTCCCCGGTGATCTACGACGAAAACAAGATCTGCCGCTTCGGCGTCCTCCCCAAGTACGCCTCCGACGCGTCGGAGCTGAGATGGGTGGAAGTCCCCGGTTGCTTCTGCTTCCACCTGTACAATGCATGGGAGGATCCCAGCACCGGCGAGCTCGTCGTCATCGGCTCCTGCATGTCCCCGCCGGATTCCGTGTTCAACGAGCGCGACGAGAGCCTGACCAGCGTGTTGTCGGAAATCCGGCTCGATCCGAAGACGGGCAAGTCTACGCGCCGCCCCCTCCTCGGCCCCGCGTCCAAGCTCATAAGCTTAGAAGTCGGCATGGTGAACCGCAACATGCTGGGCAGGAAGACGCAGTACGTCTACCTCGCCATCGCCGAGCCGTGGCCCAAGGTGTCGGGGTTCGCCAAGGTCGATCTCTCCAGTGGGGAGGTGACCAAGTTCCTGTTTGGGGACAACCGCTACGGAGGGGAGCCCTGCTTCGTGCCGCGCCGTCATCCGTCGCCGTCGGGTCACCTAGGAGCGGACCCCGCCGCGGAGGACGACGGCTACGTTGTCACCTTCATGCACGACGAGGGCACGGGGGAATCGGAGCTCCTGATCGTGAACGCCGCCGACATGAAGCTGGAGGCCTCCGTCAAGCTGCCCTCGAGGGTTCCGTACGGCTTCCATGGCACCTTCGTCACCTCGGGGGACCTGCCGTCTCAAGCCTGAGTAACGAGCAGAACTGGCACCACCCACAGAGCTTACAAAGGAGAGCGACATGGAAGCCGGGTGCACAGGGACGGGGAGAGTTAACCAGAGGCATCATCCTTTAAGTTGCAGAATTGGAGTTCGGTCATCAGAGAACTTCCTTCATTGGCAATAATTTGCTCTGTTCTTCCTGTAGATATTTGCTCCGCCATTGATCATGGGCTTACCTTTTCAGGAAATTTTTTTTTCTTCGAAAATGCTGCACTCAGGTCCACTGGTGCGACCAGTGGACGAGCCGCAGTTTGCAGTTCTTTTTGCCCTTTTCTTGATCTGGTCTCTTGAGAGAGGTCGAGATCAAATATACATATAACTAGTTCTATGCCTATTGCGAGAAAAGTTGTTAAATATAAATATTTAATATATATTTATAAATTTTAAATATATATAATAATATTTTTTAAAAAAAATATTTTAGTAATATTTTATTTAAATAATTTTTTTAAAATAATGTAAACAATTAAAATAGAACAACTATCTAAGAATGTCATAAGATACATAAAAAATATATATAGTGTTAAAGTAAATAACGTCATTAAAAAAAGTCCACATGAAAGATTGGTTCATATGATGAAGCGTAAGTTTGTAAATAACAGTCATAAACATCAAAGAAATTGTCAAATTTCAACATCTTCCTTTTCAACTTTAATTTTCTTCGTCTTGCTACATGAATGTTGTGCAAGAATAGCATCACCAGATAGGTCTTCCATACGATCATTGCCTGAAATAGTCATCTTTAACGGAGTGATGCTACTTGAAGAACATGTAATTAAAAATGTATCCTATATCATAAAAAGAAAATTCATTAATATGACACTTCCTATTCATTTTGAAAATTATTAATACATCCATTTTTATTGTCTTTTAGATATAAAAAATGTCTAATTTTTTTTCAATTTTACTTACGTTATCCACATATATAATTTGTTCACTTTGTTTGATGCTGTTATCCAGTTCAATATTTTCAACTGACTCCTGAAAAAATATTAAAGATCAAAAAATTAGTTCTGGTGTTTTGTATTCATACAGATGTATTTTCATATTTGAAGGTAACATATGAAAAGGAAACATGCAATAAGTGCTTGTGTAAAAATATTAGTTACAATTGAATTCTTTAGATACTCTTCAATCAAACTGATATCATCAGTCACACGAATCACAATATAAATAGGCGAGAGAAAGAGAGAGAGAGCGAGCCGACAGCCTCTACATATGCATGGTGTGAATATGATAGTGAATATACGTATACAGACTTGAGGTAACACATACTTACCTTACCTTTCGCTTTGCAACGCCGCTCTAGATGCACTGTTGACAACTTATATATGTCTGTGACGCTATAGTGAGCGAGAAGGATGCTGAATTAAAAGAACACGCTTATCAAAAATAAGGTATGCTTGTTGTGAATATGATAGTGAAGATATGTATGCAAACATATTAAAAAATCTTAGCTTATCTGTTGCTTTGCAACGTTGCAAACGATGCACTGTCGAAAAGTAGTTGCCCTTATGTGAGCCTACAGGTCGAAAAAAAATGAACGGTGAATGAGGTTTAAAAATGAGATAATGTTCTGCATAAATACATAAATATGTAAAAACACACTCATATATGTAATTTAGTAGTGCTATAGTGAGTAGCATTTTTTTATATTTAAAAAACAAAAAAACATTAATGCACAATGAGTAGCGCTATAGTAATTTAGTAGCGTTACTGTAACTGCTATAGTAACTACTATAAAAATATAATTTTTATGTTATATTTTTTATATTTAAAAAAACTATAAAATAAAAAAACTAATGTTATCCAAATCAGATTTAAAAAAAAATAAACAAAGAAAGAAAAATGGAAAAAACTTGAATCTACTGTTACTAACTGTAGCGCTACAATAGTTACTATAGCGCTACAGTACTCACTACCGCGGTGCATTCATTCAAAGAGTGAACTTGGCGGCTTCTGCAGAAAGTGACTGTGGGGAGGCTGTGGGGGGCCCTTCCATCTCCCTGCACGTCTTGATGGAGATGGCCAAGCTCGCACTCATGCACGAGACCACCCCGTTCAAAAATATGTAATGCCAAGCTCGCACTCATGCACCATACCACTCGGTCGAACACACAGGGCGTGCCATAGGAGAAGTCGGCAGACTGGTAGAGGGGGACGGCGTCAATGCAGGAAAGCGGAGGGGAGGGGAACCCTGGCGATGGCAACCTCAGGTCCTCGACGGAAGGAAAGGCACCTGGTAAGCTGCGCCAGGCGGGGATGGTGAGGAAGGCGGATGAGACGGCGGCGAAGACGAAGAAAAAGACGGTCTTGACGCCCAGATGGTGTGCGACAGATGGAAGCCACGGCTGGGCGAAGTCGTGGAAGATGGCATGGGGGCAGAGCTCCTCCAGCAGAGACTGGATCTGGGGCCTGGTGAGGTCGATAGCCTTGATGAGGAGCTCGGCCATGGCCATTCTACTCAGCAGTGATCTGGACCTCGGGGGTGGAGGCCGTCGACGTGGGAATGTTCCAGGGGTATGATGTCCACTGGGGAGGGGGAGAGGAGGGAGGCAACACGGAATGTTGGCGGGCGCAGAGAGGAAGGAGACTGTGTGTGTCTACTATTTTTTCGGAGAGTGTACCTCCATTAAGTTAGAGAGATAAATGGTTAGAGAGAGAGAGATGTGAGTGGCAAAAGTTGGTGGCCGCTTGTGGTGAGGGAGAAGCCGCCAGTGGGGGCCATGCAGCCAGTGGGTTGTGACCTAGGGCCTGGCGAGAGAGAAGGGAAGAAGAGGACTGCGTCCATGGCGAATTAGAGAGATAGAGATGTGAGTGGCCAAAGTTGGAGGCCGCGGTCCGGCCACACCGCGACCGTTGCGGCAACGGAGGCACTGCCATGGCATGTTGGGGTGGAGGAAGCCAAATGCTTAGACCTTGCATGGTATAGAATAGTGGTCGAGCAGAGGGAACACATTAGCGGTTAGCAAAAACACAACTGCAACGAGAACCCATGCATGAATATTTTGAAATCCATCACCCTACAGCAAAGCCTCTAGCCCTAGACAATTCTTGCTAAAGTAGTAAAAACCACTCCCGGCATTGACGATGGTCGTGCGATTGTAGAGTAGTTGACGATTCACTTACAGAGTAGTTGACGATTGCATGCAAGAATTTGTTGGACACCGTGGTGAAGATGTTGGCGATGGCGTGCAGGCAACAACTCGAGTGTCTTCGCTCTGCTGTTGATCTACGATGTTGCAGTGTTGAAGGAGAAAAAGAATAGTACACACCTAAATTTTTTATACCGTGTTTAATTCTGTTTGTATAGTTTTGCCATATTTTGCAAGGATTTCCAACTTAAATTTTAAAAAAATTTGGCGCAGCACAAATCATGCCAAGTTTTGCAGGCGATTATTAATAAGTGCACAACTGGTTTGGAAAAGTGAGGTTTTGGCGCAGTACAATCATGCGATTTCTGTTTGTATAGTCCTGCCATAATTTGTTCATTTCATTGTTGGTCCTCGAGTGAACAAAGTTTTTTAAAATTTTAAAAGTATGTGCTATTATCTTTTGGCAATACACTATTTTTTGTACCGAAATTAAAGGATGGGAAGTGTAGTATTACCGCATGTATGGAGAGTAGTATTACCACATGTATCTTATTGTGCTATGTTTTGGCAGTACATAAATAGTAGTTTTGCTAATTAGATTTCTAAACTTTTTTTGGACAACCATAAATAGTTATATTATTTTTTGCGAGGAGAATATTATGACAGTTAAGTGGGGATTATCTTGGTGTTGCCACGTAGCAGCACCAAGACTGAAAAATATTATATTAGTATAGATTATACTGTACAGTGGTCTTGTCCTTTCTTCTTTTTCCTTTCTAAAATTTTGAAGTTAACAATTAAGAAATTTATGCGGTGTTACAGTTTTTTACTAATTTTTTCTCTCAAATTTAAAAAAGGAAAGAGATATGCATAAAACAGTTTGGTAAGGTAAAGTTTTTTTTTGAGAAGAAAATTAACCACGTTTAAAACTCTCCCTAAAAAAACAAGTCCTCACCAATTTTTTTTATTAACACACACACACACCTCCTCCCCTGCCGGCGTCCCCTCCTTCTCCCCTCCCCCCTGCGTCGCCCCCCTCTGCGCCCCCCTCCTCCTCTCCCCCCCCCCCTGCGGCACCCCCTCCTCCTCCCTCGCCGGCGTCCCCTCCTTCTCCCCCCCTGTGGCACCCCCCTCCTTTTCCCCTCCCCCCCCCCCTGCATCGCGCCACCCCCCTCCTCCCCCGCCGGCGCCCCCCTCCTCCTCTCCCCCCCCCCCTGCGCCCCTCTCCCACCGGTGTTTTACCAAACAAATAATAACAGTTTTTTTTCAATTTCAAAATTAAGTCAAAATTGACACACTATAATTTTTTAGTTAGAAATAATTTTTTTAAAAAATTGTAACCAAACACCCTATAAATATGAATAAAAAATTGAAGAGTTTTGCTCGTAAATACCTGGCATTTTCCTGTCCCCTGTTTTATCAATCTCCCATGCATGAACACACGGTCGCGAACTGAACTCGAGTCTGGGTTGGTTTATCGACACTGAAATAGATCCAACTATGAACTACCTAAGTATGCAGTATTAAGGTACGTATTTGGCCTGAAAAAGATATTTATATCATTTAAATTATTTATTTTTCTGTCCCACCTCATGCGTATCCGAAGATTGTCCCACGCACGGACCGTGGCCCACCAATCCGATGGAATTCTGTTGCTTTCTCGCGTATTTGACGGCCCTGATCAACCGATTACGCTGTATTGCCATTTGGGACATCAGAGTTCTATTTTGAAATTTGTCTTATGAAAAGGTCTAATTGCAAAAGATAACCTTTTATACAATATTGGCAGTACGGTCAAAAACGACAGCACTAGAGTTCTAAATTCTGTGCGACGCTATGAACCTCTAGTTATGACAAAAATAAGATTTAAAATTCAATAATAAAAATTTATTGGATGAGAAATGAACAATTAATATATGAACCGTGTCGTGTACATGAATTTATGGTATAGTATATCCGAACCGCATTATTATGATATAATTCGACAAAAGTCAGACCGTCCAACTGAAGCAGATTATCCTTGTGTTGGTACGGTATGAATCATTAGTTCGGACTAGTTTAATCCAAACAATCTTTTTGTTTTGCAAATTTTAATAAATTTTTATGTTTTTTAATATTTTAATCTATTTAACATATTCTATGTATACCACATAATAATAATAATATTGAATAAATGAATGACATAACCTCACTAAATAGTAATAACATATGAAAACACATATAATATATTCCAAAATATTTACACTATAATAAAAAGATATGAGCATACACATTTACAAGTGTACATCAAATTCAATCATCAAGTAATCATCTGAGCCAAAGTCAGATAAAATGTCATCTGAGTTAATATCCTCCTGTAGCTCGTGAACCTCAAACTTTATATCCACTCGAATGGATATGATTGACATGGGTCTATGGACAACACATCAATCATGTCAACAAATGAAGGTGCATGTACTATAATAGTTCGAATGTGAAACTCCATGAAGCATTGTGTGACTGGCATCAACAATTGTTGTTATGGATGACGATGAGGAGGAGGAGCAGAAACAAGAGGGGACTATTGGTGGAGAATATCTAGACGAGACGGAGTCTAACTCTCATGGCACTAAGTGTGGCGTCCTATAAATCTATGCAAAGTTACAAACTGAACCTACACATCTCGAGAAATTGAGGGACAATGTTTGTGTAGTCTCTATAAACACCAGTCAGAAACTCTAAGAACCAGTGGATCTCAATGGCATAATGTCCATAAAACATGCAATGAATGCATTGATCGTCGTCTTCTGTGTACTCATGAATCTACAAGGGGTCATGTCGATCATATGACATTTGTATCATCAAACTTTAACATTAATTGTGATACAAAATAAACAATCATATATCAATAGATCGATTACATATAATAAATGTCATATCTAACTTTAAATTTCATGTACGTTCACTTAAGCCTCATAATTCTCTATATAACTCCCATCTCTAGTTGAAGATGCTCGATCTCGTACCTCTCACAAACTGTTGGATGATGAGGGAAAAATTGACGATTGTGATATGTCTAGTCTTATTGGTAATGGATCTGCAAGGAAGACAGAAGATCAGAGATCTTGGGATAGGGGGTCCTAAGGAAAACACTCCAATAAGTCGAGGATGGGAAAGAGTAAAGAATAAAAAAGGTAAAAGAAAGGCTAGAGGATATAGGATCACACTTCACTAGTTTGAGGGTCTAAAGTGTAATTACTTCTTTCGGAGGGCAATTTCTAGGAATATATAGTTGCGTGCTTCCTTATAAGCTCCACAGAGAATGGATAAAGGAAAGGATATATCGGGAGATGTGTGTCACGTCCCGATAGCAGCGGAAAATATCAGGTTGCGACAAATAATAGTAAAAGAGTAACTTACTTATGTGGGTACAGTCGCTCAGTGCACTTCCAACCACATCACTATATTTAAAATTTTCCTGAAAAATGTTAGTAAAACATAATGAGCATAAAAATGCCCAGTAGGTTGCCCTCTAGAACAATTTCAAAACACAATTAGCAAGTACAGTTCTAGTTAACGATTAACAACAGTAATAATAATATGCCAATATTCATACATTAAGTAGCTATCATGTATGTGATTACATGAAAAAGACACACACGTAATCACAGGAGAAGGTCTTAAGAACAACACGCAATGACACGAAGGGTAACACACACATAAGGATACAAGAAAGGATAGCACACATGTAATTACATGAAAGAACCACACATGTAATTACATGAGAATAGCATGCACTTGCATGAGAGGAAAATGCGCATGAACTGGAAGTGGTCAATACATATGTAATTACATGAAAAGAATCACGCATGTAACTACAAAAGAACGAAGAAGATGACACGACAAGCACAGATGTAATTACATGAAGAGTCACGTCGGTAATTACATGAAAATGAATTGACAAGAATAACCCGCGCCTACACGAAATGGAGTAGCAAGCACCTAGAATGCTTGTGACCAGGTCATCATCTGCCAATTGGGATTGATGGGAACATGAACCTTTCTCGAGATTGGATCAGAACCTAATAATTAACATTGGTCAGTGCAACATGATTGACGACTACCATTGAGCAAGTAGTCATTCAAGGAGTCAAGATAAATAACAAGAAAAGAAAGTCTACCAGTCTGATAGGAATAACCTGCACCCGTATGAAATGGAGTAGAAAGCACCTAGAATGCTTGTAACCAAGCCGTCATCTGCCAATTGGGATCGGTGAGAACACGAACCTTTCTCCAGACCAGATCAGAACCCAATAATTAGCATTGGTCGGTGTAACACAATTGTCGACTACCATTGAGCACGTAGCTATTCGAGGCTCAGGCTGATAGTACAGTATATTGAACAGTCTATGACAAAATTGGTCAATTAGATTATAGGGATCAATCAACTAACTGGGTGAATAATTAGACATCAATAGGAAGGAATTTGTTTTTCTATGTGGATAAATCAGTCACTAGGCATGACGGTCGATTAATGAACAGTCAGGCAAAATCGGTCATCCGAAAAGGTGAGATCGGTCGTCTGAAACAACCAAATCGATCGACCAGATAGGATAAATCGGTCATCTGACCTAGCCAGTATCTTGCTCTGAACTTACTGCGAAATCAGTCGACCGAAATGACAAAGTCGGTCGACTGGCCAAAAATCAGTCGACTAACTCGGTCAATCAAAGCAGATTCTTTATCGGTGTTGAGGATCAGTCAACTGAAATCACAGAATCAGTCGACCGATATGATAGGATCGGTTGACCAATTTCTAGTTTCGGTCGACTGATTCTAGAATAAACTAGAATAGTACGGTCACAAATCTCACAGTCTAAACATGCTTGGGAATGGAAATAAAAACTCAGGGATTGTAGGGAGGAACCTATACATTAACTATAAATATTTTCCATATTTAATAAAACTCATTAAACCTCTCCTTTGAATTCTTTTCTCTTTTATCAGTTGAACTGGAGAGAGAATCGATTAACCGATATATCCAAGTCGGTCGTCCAATTTCGGTAAAAATTAGAATCCAGGAAACTTGAATCACGTGGTCTAATCATGCTTGGAGTAGAAGTGAATAGTCAGAAAGGATAGATAGTAACCTACTTTATAGTTAGGTGTGATTGTCGGGTGGAGATGAACTTCCTAAGCTCCTCATCTCACTTCTTTCTCTCTCCTTAGTATTCTGCCACACCTTTCTCTCTCTTCTTTGCCTCTGCACCTGCTTTCTCTCTTCTTCTTTTCTTTGCACTTTCTTTCTTTCTTCTTATTCCCTTCTTCTTTCTATGATAGAAGGGGCAAATAAGGTGATGGAGGAAGAAAATAAATGGGGGATGAAGGAGGAGGCGGTGGCGTTCTGTGGAGGAAGAAAAGAGAAGTGGAAGAAGAAGAAGAAGAAATAGTGAAGTGGAAGTTGAAGTAGCAAAAGACATAGGAAGAAGAAGAGGAAGATGGCAGGGGATTTTGTAGGAGAGGCATGCCCTCAGATGGCTGCCATGAGATGATGAGGAAGAATCCTCATCATCTACCTATCATCAACCCCGACCACATATTTTATGTGGATGGAAATTAGCCACGGATGCTTCACATGTAATCTTGATTATGTAAGCCTTACGTAATTAGATTAGATAATTCAATTTTATTCATTTATATTATTGGGTCATTAATTTTATATCTAATGATGTTCGATTGAGATGAGATTTCAAACATAAGTTAGTTAAGAGATGATACAAATTATAATGTTTTTAGTTTAATTTTTCAAATTAATTCTTTGTCAAGTAAAAATTACTCTAAAAATCATTACGTCGGCTTAGTCTGGATATATGTGCATCAATAAGTCAGGATATTTATATTTTTGGGATCAATATATTTTTATGGTAATTATGGTGTTGTTAGATTTTACTTTCGTTACTGAATTTTGATGGCGCCCTGTCAGGGTGCGCACATCTGAAGATAGTACCAGAATCACATTAATTATGTGAAAAGATTATAGATTCAAATGTAATCATGTTCTTGTATCTTCTATGGTATCAATATCTTTTTCTAATGTTTAATATCTTATTATTATTTAAATCTTGGGTGTTACAATGTGGTCCTAGGATGAGTCCTTATTGGTGCCTGATAGTCTGTTATGGACCTTGAGTAGATCATGTAGCACTCTTTATCCTTATCTTAATCCCTATGTATCCTGATTAGGTTTATTCGTATTCCTACCGAGAGTTTGCTAATTTAGTGCTCTTTCAAAGGGATTTCTTAATAGCTAACCAATTGCTTGAGTTTTCCATGTTGTGGAGTATTTTCCCAAGCTTGAGAATTCTTCCACATGGGCGGCGATCTGGGGCTTCATAGCGCTTCATAGGTCTTTCTCTTTGGGCTTTCGGTAGATGGGCCTCAAGATATCTATTAGATTGACATCTACCTGGCCAGTAAGTTTATAGGCGTTTTGATATATGAGATTTATTAGGCCACTATTTTTTCCCTCTCTACTTGCCCCCTCCCCCTACTCCCAAGCTTTACAATTATCTTGGTGAGAGTGTTTCACATCTCGATATTAAAAAATATCAGAAAATAACAATTGTTCATACAAAAATAAAGAATACATCACATGGTATTTCATTGCAAAGTGAGTTAATGGAATCCAAGATACTAGGTTTATTGTCAGTCACCAAATGATGATAGTGGCAAGTACAAGGTTACAAAATAAAAGAAAAAAGGTCTTCTAGTTATCAGTAGTGGCAAATAGATATGCTCATCACACAATTCTCAGATTATTCAAACATTTTGATCACTTGGAAAGGATGGAATAGATTGAGCAGTTGTGCCCAACATGATTTATCCTCCAATAACAAGAAATTGTAGAAGAGGATATGAATATTAAAGGAGATTTGTTGCACCCAAAAACAAAAAATGGAACAATGTATAGGAAACAGGAACATAGATAATAGAATAATTCAGTAGTGGTAATTGGAAATGAACATGTAACTGTTGTTCATGGCAAGTAATAGGTACAACAAACATGTGACAAATCAATCATTATCATAGAACTATATAAGTGGTGTCATGTCAAAACATCCAGTACATCCTTCATCGTTCGGTGTGGCCAGTAAACGAAATTAGGTGCTCCTCTCAGGACTGAATCAAAGCCCCATTTGCATAGGCATTAGACTAAGAGAGTCTAGAGACCCAAAGTAGACGTTGACATTCCATACAGTCATAGTTTCAATCATTTTTTGTGTAGCAATTAGGAATACTTGGCGAGATTCATAGTGTCTTTGCAAGGTCATTTACAAGAAGAGTTTGGGGGTTAGGCTGTAGGGATTTGGTCGACCGAGAATAAGAATTGGTTAACTACTTTGCACAATTGGTTGACCATAATATGGGGTTAGACAATTTCAATGCTCACTTGGAGAAGGTAAATTTGCATGGAAATGGAAATAAACATGCAAGGATTGTAGGGAGGAACCTACCTTTGAATAGAGTCTTGTCAAAGAACTTCTGTAGTAACTCTAAAATTTAAATAGTTGCTAAATAAATTAAATTAAAAGAAATGTGAATAATTAAAAACCCATTAAGTCAAAATAGGTGATGGGTTACTCAAGATGGATCATACATGAATTAATGGGCCCAAAAGTGAAGAGCCCAAGTTGCATTAGAGATAATTAAGCTAAATTTCGTGACTAATTTATTAATAAATTAAAAAGAGTCAAGATAATGACTAAAAAGACACATAATTATCCTAAAAAGAGTCCTAAGCCTATCCTAACCCTTTGCCCACGAATCTAGAGCCCACCCTATGCTAAATAGATGGATAAAATCTAAGAAAAGGGAGATAATTAATGAAAATTCGGATTTGGAGGAGAGGAAAAAGTTTTAAGTGAATAAGGATACTTTAAACATACAAAAACCCCTCCATTTTGTCTCTAGCCGACTCTAGACATCCTCTAGAGCTTAGAGAACGAGGAGGAGGAGCACTTGGACGTGGAGATCAAGGAAGAGAAGGCTAGGAACGAGGTGTTCTTCAAGTTCTTCATCTTTCTGCCCTAGGATTTCAAAGCATGAAAAGGTAGGCAATCTCTCAAGCAAAAACAAATTAACTTCGACCCTAGGTAGACCATGCTCCCACCTTCAAAAGCCCCATATTTTCCCTAATTTTTATCGTGTCTATGAAGCGTATTTCATGCCCAAAGTTCTATGAAGAACATGTACCTGAACCCTCATATTCACCTTAAATCCCTATTTATACTCGATGTCATGACATGAAACTTTTACTGTATGTTCTACTCGATGTCAAGAACTCATTGACACCTTTTTCCTCAATTTCTGTTAAGCACCCTGTTCGAATTAAATCGTTTTCCACTACTGTGTCTGATTTTGGGATCTTCATAAATACCTCATTCATAGCATGATCATATCAAGTCAAAACCCTAATTATTCATTACTGTGAATACCTCTACGTGTCTAGTTTTATTTAAAACTAATTTCATGATCTTTCGCCATGTATACGATTTGTTATTGATTTTTTAAGTGCACTGTGTCAAGCCCTTGGTTGCATGGACTGCAACCCAAGGAGACTTGACCCACTGTCTGAGCTCGGGCCGAGGTTTTGAGAACGCGACGACCCGATAGGTCACATTCTCAAGCAGGTCGCGACAATGACCCATGCCGCGTCCTTAACGCGACAGTAACCTGCAACGCTATCTTCTCATCTTCGCAGTCCGACCTGAACACGTCACCCCGACACGTCGCGACGAGCACCTCTTTGTCACGTCGGCGTCTCGGATGGATCAAGAACGTGACGACCAATCCTATCGCGACCTGAACGCGACACTAGCCGATGTCGTGACCTGATTGTTGCTTCCATAAACTTTAATTTCCATGCAAATCATGTTAATCTTGTCTTATAATCATTGTTAACCCTGAAATGTACTGTTATGAATAGTAACTATTATGAACAGTAACAACCTGTTAATATATAATGGGTATTATTCACATGATTTCTATAAATTAAAAGGTGTGTGCACGATTATTCTTGCTAACTTGATTCTCCTACACATGCACACACTATACATGAACCTTTGCCATGAAACCTTACCAAACCTACTCAATAATGTATCTGGTAATTAAGTGCAATTATTCATGTAAATTTCCTATTTATTTTAAATAGACTTGTCTTTGATTTATTCACATGATTTAACATCGTTATCACGTCTCTCTGCCTTTGAGCACTCAAGACAAGACCGGACATTGGTTTCTTACACACTTCTATCTTGACTTGGACGACCCTCTCATTTGGGAATACTCCTGACAGGACCAGGAACTCCTTGTCAAGGCCTCCGTAAGACTTCTTGGCTTTGGTGGACGTCCATTGCTGATGAGCAGGTTGTACCCTTAATACCTATTTTACCTAAGGGATCAACATGATCCAACGGCCTTAGATTGTTCTCTCTTACCTTGAGATCACGCCGGATCTCTGGCCTGTGTTCGTGGCATGGCTATTGGGCGGTTGTGACTTATACCGAACTGCCGACGTACGATTGCACTGTGCAACTGTTACTATAGCCTGCTTATCGTTGATTTATGACCTCGATCTCATCTACTATCCTATTTCTCTCATCTATTCACATTCTCTTTGTACTCTCATCTATTCATCAATTACTTTCATCTACTCTTGGTACTCTATTTGGCCATCCATTTGATTGTTTAAGATAACAAACATAATCATGTCAGGCAACATTATAAAGGGTCTGATCTGGTCCTGGAAGGTGCGCCCAAAGGGCTATAACTCGCAAGGGTTTAATGATCAGGGTATACGACATAATACCCAAGTGCCATACTATCAAGATTTAATTGAAGACAATCAATCACAGTACTATGTTCTCTCGGTTGACCAGAAGTTTGACTAAAACGTGCTATCTCGACTAGTGCACTTTCGTGCAAATGTTACATGTTGTCTCGTTATATGACCAAACCATTATCATTATGGTGAAAAGTGCTATCGTTCTCTCATTATCATGCGACATTGCTCTCTTGACTATACTTGATCATTCTCTATAATTAGCCTACTTGACAAGACATTAATCACTTAAAGTATGCATGTTTATACGAGATATTAAGTCCTACTGGGCGATTATTGCTCATCCTGCGCTATTTATTTCATGTGTTTTAGGTGAGTCTGACGGAGACTACGACACTCACGAGGAAGGGGATGAGGAAGTTTGTAATAACCGGTACATTCGGATCGTAGTGTACCAGGTTTGGAGGCCAGTGTGTGGCCCATTGGTTGTATGAGTATGTCCATATGTGTTTTTACAGGGTGGTGTGGCAGGTTGGGAGGCTGGAGGGTTGGAATTCCAAGCCCAAACAAACCTCTGTCAGGTTCACTATGAACGCGACGAACACAGACGTCGCGATTCTTAGTTGAACACGACCACCTGCCAAGTCGCGATTTGGAACCACTTTTTTGTGGGCGCCGCTGCATGCATGCTGCGTGGCACATGCAAGACGTCAGAGCTTAATCGCGACGTCGGTTTACGTCGTGTTTATAAATGCGACGGCCTGATACGTCGTGATTCAAACTCAATATGTTTTGGGCTTCTGCCCTTGGCCGAATAGTGCAGTTGCACTGTTTAGCTGGGCGAAACTTTGCTGCGGGATCTTGAGGTGATTTCAGGGTTTTCACTGTCCGTTCGGCATGGTTCCGGCACGAGGAGGTGTTTCGGAGCGTGGGGAACGTCTAGACAGCGTCGGTTTAGCGTTTCACGTGTTGGTAGGGGAACTTTACCCTGTTTTTTCTCACTTGGATTGTATGGATTAGGGTTTATGGATTTTGACTTGGAAATCATGTATGGATGATATAAAGCATGCTTAGGGTGTTATATGGACTTCTATTTCCTGCTTTCACAGCATGTACAGCCTCTTGGTGTGTTTTCCGGATTGTAGGTTGAAGGTGGGTTTCAACTATCTGAAAGGAGATGGAACCAATCGTCGCGTTTTGAGAACGTGACAACATGGCCCATCGCGATTCAGACTATAAGGCGACAGGTTGGTCCATCGTGATTCAAGCCGATTGGCGACCACTGTGTTGATCGCGGTTTAAAGTGTGGCCACTCGAGCTTTGGGGTTCTGTGGCCAGTCTGTCCGGTTTCTATCCTACATTGTTTGGGCTGCATTGGATATGCAATGTAGAGTCTGTATGGGATGAGTCGGCTTATATTGTGGTTGATAATGAGAGGTTTTGCTTGGAAATGTGTGCATATCGAGTTGGGTTGTAACGTCTTCCATGGTTACCTCTCTAGTCGGTTACCCTAGCACCGGGTGCTCAGGGCTTGTCTCGGTACGGTGAGTACTGTTAAGGTTTGTGTCGTGTTCCTAGACACCCTCACTCCTGAGTTTGAGTTGTATGTCCAGCTGAGGGAAAGACGACAGGGGGCAGTGACTCGTGTTTGTGGGTGTGCGGTCTCTTGTAGCATGCTCGTGGTTAGGGGATGGACACCAGTAGACATACTGGTCCCCAACTAGTCCTGTTTCTAGTGCCTCACTTTAGGGTTCTTGGTCGGAGTCCCTAAAGGTGTCAGGCTTGGGCCTGCAGCTATGTGGTCTGCAAGTGTGGTGTTGGTTTGTCTCCACAGTTCTTGACCTTGCTGAGGTGGAGCGGCAACTAGACCTTTCGTCCGTGGCTGCGAGGCTGAGAGGTAGACTTGTGTTGTATGTCCGGGTCTGTGGCTCGTGTCGCGAACCTGTTCTTGTTACTCATGTGCGGCATACCCTTCTTTAGCTTGCACACGCGTACGTGGTTTGCCGTTTATTTACTTATAGCTATAGTACCATGTGTAGGCGTCATATATTTTGTATGCTTACAGCTCTGCTTATCTTATCTGTTGTTCATTGTTGCATCGGCTTTGGGGGAGTTGCCCTACTGAGCTAGTGACTTGTGAGGCTCACCCCTTCTTCTTCTAGGTGAAGAAGAGCTGGAGGGTTCCCGTCCCTCTTCTGGTTCTGGTCAGCACCGTAGTGGAGTCGGGCCTTCACCACCAGCAGAGTAATATTTTTACTTGTGGAACCTTGGGGGTTTATCTTGGGCTATTGTACTTTGTTTAATGAGTATGATGTAGAACTGAATATGTACATTTCATGGAAATATATGTGAGAAATGGAACCTTATATGTGTTCATCGTGTTTTCTTTATGTTTTCACGGACATGTGTGGTTGATATCCCTTGTGAGGCTTCGGCCTGATCGCGAGAGGTGGAGTCGCGTCGGGTATATTATTGGGTTAACGGGCCTGAACGGCGAGGATCGTCACAGTTGGTATCAGAGCAAGGTCCGTGTAAATATGAAGAAACAAGAAATGTACATAGTATGTTCCTTAGTATAGTCTAATGCTGGTAGTTGGTCCTATTTTTGTAATGATATGCTTGTGTGTTGTGTGGATTGGAATGTTGTGTGTGCAGGTTTATAAATGGCTGATAGGAGAGATTGGGGAGGTGGAGGTGATGAGCCAGAGGAGACCACACATCAGATGATAGATAGGTTATGGGACAATATTACATAGATTCGGACACGGTTGGATCAGCAGCCACCGGTTCAGCCTGCAGTTACAACACCACCAGTGGAGGAGGAGACCACACTGACACCGTTAATGCCACCGTATGGATTTAGGAACCACTTATAGTATGTTTACCTCTAGTTGTACTAGTGCGGCCAGCTAGTGTGGAGGAGTTCATGGTGCGAGTGGAGAGGTTCCTACGTTTGCAGCCACCTACGTACCCGGGAGGTCCGAATCCGGATACAGTTGAGCATTGGATGCATGAGATAGAAAGGGTATTTGTTACCATGAGGTGTCCACAGCGGATAGAGTCATCTTGGCTACCTACCAGTTGAGAGGATTTGCATAAGAGTGGTGGAGACTCAAGATGCAAACCGTGTTTGTAGAACGAGTGGAGGATACCATCACATGGCCGGAATTTCTTGAAGTATTCAACAACACCTTCTTTCCGGTACAAATTCAGCAAGCCAAGAGGGAGCAATTCAGAACACTACAGAAAGGGAATTTTTCGGTGTTGGAGTACCAAATGAGGTTCATGGCCTTAAGCTAGTATGCACTATATGTGGTGACTAACAGTGCAATGATGGCTGAGTATTTCATTCGGGGGTTGAGGCCGGAGTTGCAAGATACAGTGACTCCTTTGATGTGCAGGATAGTGGAAGAGGTAGCCCAAAGAGCAGCAATATTAGAAAGAACGGTGCAAGCAAGGTAGTCCAGTGGATCGGGATCAAGTGGGGGTAGCTTCCGACTTCCACAGCAATGACCGGGTGTTAGCAAAGGCAAGGCACCTTCGGGAGGAGCTTCTACATCGGGCTTTGGAAAGTGGGGAAACAAACTGAAGAAGATATTTAGAGGGTGAGGAGGCGGAAGGCAACAAGGATTTCAGCAGGGCCGAGGCTATAAGTCGGAGGCAGAGGAATCACAGCAAAGCACAGCAAGGCAGCCCGCAGAATTCAGATGTTACAATTGTGATCAGGCAGGGCACTTGGCAAGGAATTGTCCATATCCAAGAAGAGGTAGCTATGGTAGAGGGGCACCACAGCAACAACAGCAGCAGCAACCTTCAGCTGAGCGAGGTAGAGGTACGCCTTACTATAATCACGGGGATTGTGTGCCCCCAATACACACAGACATGTGTCGACTATAATAGCATGGAAAGGGGTGTGATCACCAACTCATATAGTTGCCTAATGAGAGGAAGGAATGGGCTAACTATACTAGGAAAAGGGAAAGAGAACAGAGGGCGGACTTGGTGTGGCGACGTTGCAACCCGTCGCGATGATGCTTAACGCGTCATGATTTCAGGATGCGTCTTCCTGTCACGTCGCCAATGCTTTCGCGTTCTCTATAGTGCGGGAGAAGTTGGGTAGGACCTTCTTCCTATCCTCTAGCCGGCCAGAGGACAAGAGCTCTCGTGAGATCTTGTTTGAGTGCCTGCCAAAACAACAAAAATAAGAAAAGACCCTATTAGAATGTTATTGGAGTATCAATCCAACAATAAAAGAGGAAGAAGTAACATGGAGGGAACGAACCTGGGGTGGATTTTAAACCCTAGAGTGTATAAAAATGGGAAGAAAGGTGAATGCAATCTATCTACAAATAAAACAACATGCAAGAAGGGGAAGAAGAAAGAGGGAGGAGAAGAGAAGGAGCCCCATATGGGCGACTCCCTGGCGTGCAATGGCGTGCTTAGATGCTTCAGATGCTCCAAGGAATGGCGGGAGTCGTCCTCCTCACGATCCAAGCTCCATAGATGTGCAGAAGGACAAGTTTTGAGGTGGAGAATGCGAGGAAAAGAGAGGAGAAGGGAGGGCTGCGAGGCTAAGTCCAGATCTAAGGAAAATTCAACAGCCCTTCGGGTGAAAATGGGGCTCTCCCTCCTCTGAAGGAGAAGGCCTTGCTTATATAGACTTGGAGAGAGAATATCCTATTTTTCAATGATAATTACCCCAATAAAGGATAAATGTCATTAAATCCAGATTGGGAGAGTCCAAAGGGGTTCCTAGAGTCTCCCACAACCCCAAATCGCGGCCATGGGAGTTGGGAGGCTGCATGGCATAGAGATAAGGGCATGGGAGGATTAAGTGGAGGTGGCTGCGACGCATCGTAGGGACGCGACCGCAATGAACGCGACGGCCTTAGTCGTCTCGACTATGAAGCCACGTGCATGGGTATGCATGGGCTGTCGTGACGGCCAAGGGAGGCGCGAAAAGGATGAACGCGGCGCCACGATACGTCGCGTTAATGGAAATCGATTATTTTCAAAATATTGATCAATCACATGGGAGAATAATAGGCATTTAAGGCACATGGACTCTTTCTTTTAGAAGACAATGGACGGGATATTCATGGGAATTGGGCTGTTAATGGGCTCAAAGCAAGGCTAATGATGGGCTCAAGGTGAATGACCAACTAGGGGCTCACTAAGTTAACAAGAAATGTAGTTTGGCTTATAAGCCAGAATCGGGTGCCTACAGATTGCCCCTCCTTGACTCCTACTTTGCAAGGGAGCAAGCGGAGGTGTAGTGAAGGTGTCATGAAGTGACGGCGAAGCAGAAATGATGCGGAGTGGACTGAAAATAGGAGTCAAGGTAAAGAGACACCTGACCTAACCAACAAGCGACTGGAATCTTCATGAAAGCCCCGAGTTAGTTGCTCTAACAGAATGCAAAGAAAAGCATGAGTCTTGACGAGAAGGAGAAAGAAACGGACGATCAACATCCCGATTGAGAGGTACCCTCGCCGATTGGCTTGCAGGTTTCTTTTCGGAGGGGCTTGTGCGTGCCAGGCAGGTAACTCATGACTCTGTCCTGGGAGCGGTTCGCAACCAAAGCGGATCAAAGGAGTCTGATGAAAATTGGATAGAGAATCCAGACAGGAAAGTTCTTAACAAACTGACAAGAGTAACTTGCTCGGAGGAAAACCTTCCGATTTGGAATGGAATAGGATTTCTTGCTTGAAACATGAAGAATGATTGGGCACTCAACAAAGGCTCACCATTAGTCAGGATGAGTTATGAAAGCTCAAGACCTACATGATGCATGCTGGGCTAAAAGAAAGGAAATCATCAAAACAAATGCAAAGAAAAGAGAAAATAGAAAATAGATCAAGGATAATAATGTTAAGT
Organism: Colocasia esculenta; assembly: GCA_014218235.1. Classification (NCBI taxonomy): domain Eukaryota; kingdom Viridiplantae; phylum Streptophyta; class Magnoliopsida; order Alismatales; family Araceae; genus Colocasia; species Colocasia esculenta. Next base: position 41,490,534 of record CM024761.1, on the reverse strand, counting down.
CGCAGTAAGAGCGGGTCAAGAAACTACCTGAAACCGCAGTGTAGGCCTGAATCCATCGTCCCCCGAACTTACTCAACCTAACGGACTATCCAACGATTAACAATGTGCACCTAGATTATCACTATTTTTGGTAAAGGGGAACTCAAATCCCAGAGTACATTGAGAACCAGCCGGTCCTTGAAGCGATATAATAAATAAAATACCATATAGTAATGCGAGGAGTAGGGATAGAAGTACATTACCTGACTCACCTGCGACGTTCCTTCTTTTGTGATTTTTCTTATTTTCGATTTTTTTTTTTGAACGAAGCAAAGCAATAATGACACAATAACAACACATATATACAAACAACCAAATAAGGACACAAACTAAGCGCATACACAAAAATGATATTCAACAAAAGAGGCGACACAACTGGGGGTCGTGACATCCCTCCATGTCGCGACCTGGACGCAGTGTATCACAGCGTCGCGACATAAACAGAGTCCAAAAAACCCAGAAAGTCTGTGTTTATCTCTATCCTAAGACTTCTAGATTCCTAATAGGACCCCTAAACCTCTTCTAGTCTTATCCTAATACTTAGTTACGAGATTGGGATGGGTAACTCCCCCTTAGAACTCTATAAATAGGGCTCCTTAGGGTGCTAATCCCACAGCTCTCTCTCTCTCTCTCTCAAATTCTCTTTGATTTTCTCTCTCCTACAGCCATGAAGAGAACTTATTCTACCTTCCAGGAGGACATTCCACCTTATGCCGGTCCCAAGGCGGCCTGGGAATCACATACGGAGCTCTATGGTCTCTCCTCCGTGCCCGGGCATGTATGCGCACGCCCAAACATCCAGGTAAGCAAATTTCCTCTCTCCAACTCTTCTTCTACCACTTCTATTTCTATTTTGTCTCAATATCCCCCTATTCTTCCTCTTACCCCAGATTCTCCCAAGCCATAGGTGATTTTCTAAAGTATCGTGGCTGAACCCCATGGTCGACTTGCTTCCACTTCCTTCCATTCGCCACTTGCGGGAGTGGGGACTGTCCAGCGTGCTTGTGCTGGCCAAGCAATACCATAAGATCATGCATGTATGGGACATCATTACTGCACTAGTGGAGCTGTGGCATCCTCAGACTCACACATTCATCTTCCCCGGGTTCGAGGTGACCGTCCTGCTAGAAGAATTGGAGATCATGCTGGGTCTCCCGAGGTACCAGAAGGGGGAGGAGCTTACACTCTCTCATACTGTGGCACCGATCAATGCATGGAGCATCCTCGTGGAGATCACTACTTGGAAGACAGATTTGCATTCCATGACCAGCCGGACGCAGTGCATCTCCTTCCCATTGCCCAGTGGATCATCTCCCAGTGCAAGCGCAAGACCGGAACCATCTCGCTATCACCAAAGCAGCTGCCATCTGCATCTATGGCATCATTCTCTTCCCAGCTGAAGACGGTGCTATCTCCATTGCAAACCTGAGCATAATTGACTCCTACTCGGAAGGTATGAGTATTGGTCTGGCTGTCCTTGGCTACCTATATACTGGTCTTACCTCTGCATCCACTGGAGGCCCCTTCTATGGCTCCGTCATCGCCCTCGAGCTGTGGATGGTAGAAGATGGAGACATGACGCATGAATACCTTGAGGCATTGAAGGAACTTCAGCCAGCAGCACCAGAGACTTGAGTGATGTGATTAATGTAGGCATTGACATTAGATGGTAATTAGGGTAGGAAATTGCATTTGTTTGAACGTAGGAATAATTGAACAATGCAGCTTGAAGATTTGAATGAATAAAAATAGAGTTTTGCTTCCTGCGCACTGTGTTCTATTAGAAACGCGACTTGCAGAGATGACGCCTTACGAAGGCGACATGGCGGGGCTTCGCGACCAGGTAGCGACCCTCCGCCTTGACGCAACACGATTGCGGCGTCCATGAGTGTTGCGTCTCCACCCGGCGATTCAAAATGCAGACCGCCCCTTCTTCCTTTTCCCTCACGCTCACATCTCTCTTTCTCCCTTCCTCCGGCGAAACCTTACTTCTCCTTGCACTCTCTCCTCTCTTGCACTCTCCTTCTCTCAAAACCCCCCTTTAAGCCCTTTCACTCACTCAAACATTTGCTCAACGATGGAAGGAGGTGGCAATAGTGGTGCGGGTTCATCCCGGACGAAGAGGCAAGCAGAATGGAGGAGCTCTCGGCGGCGTGTTGAGGCGCCTCCGGCGGAAGAAACAGTGCCCGAGATTGAGATGGAGGAGAAGGAGGAGGTCCCGGCCGTGGACGTGGAGACGACGAGGAAGGCACAGAAGGATGCAATGAAGATGGTAAGTAAAACGACCCTAAATTCTTGAATGATTGTGTGGGAAGGGAGAGGAGGCCCCCCAGAGGGATGTTGTAGGGCGTGACGCCCAAGGAAAAGGCTATCAGATAGGAGAAGCTCCGGCCGGTTTGCGCCTGAGAACGCGACATGCCGATCCGTCGTGACACCAGCTGTCGCGATGGGTTAGTGGGGCGCGACCTTGTCGCATTGACATAGGCCGACGCAATATGGTCGCGGTCTAAGGGGGCGACGTGACCAAGTCGCGGCGCATCGAGGCATTGCGACATGGTTGCGGCCCACTTGGCCGTCGCGACATCAACCGAGAATCCATAAACTTAACTGATTTTTTTGACTAACTTGCTTGCAGGGAGAAATGAGGGCCCGGGTCTCATGGCTTCTAGTGCTGGCAGTCTATCTAGCTCTTCTGACCTTTCAAAGGGATAGGTTAGAGGACATGGGATTTGGGGAAGTCTTGAGAATGGATAGGATGAGGACGGATCCTGCGCTCACCTAGGCCCTGCGTAACAGGTGGGAAGTGGAGGCGACTGCCTTCATATTCCCATGGGGTCATATGATCCTCAGCCTCGAGGATGTGAGCTGGATTACAGGGTTGAGGGTGTATGGCCGCCCAGTGAGCGGATTTACGTACCTTGGGTACGGTGAT